>JAHRHZ010000020.1:59780152-59803251 GCA_024137785.1 Ginglymostoma cirratum | reverse complement strand
ACACACACACACACACACACACACACACACACACACACACACACACAAACAGACACACCTCCAGGCAGACACGCATACCCAGATAGACATGCACACACAGTCAGACACAGACACACATACATACGATGGAAGGGAGAGAAAGGCACGAGGGAAGGACAGGCATGAGTGGGGGACGGGGTGAGGGAGTGGCGTAAGGGAAGGAAAGTGAAGTAGTGGGGAAATAAAAGTGAGAGGAGTAGGGGTGAATAGGACAGAGAGATTGGCAAGGGAGTCAGGAAAGACAGAGTGTCAGGAAGAAAGAGAGAGAGGTATGGGGGAAGGAGAAGAGGAAGTTGGTTCAGCCACATCTGGAGTATTGTGTCCAGTTCTGGTCACCTCATTACAGGAAAGATGTGGAAGCGTTAGAAAAGGTGCAGAGGAGATTTACCAGGATGTTGCCTGGAATGGAGGGAAGAGCTTATGAGGAAAGGTTGAGAGAGCTAGGGCTTTTCTCTTTAGAATGACGAAGGATGAGAGGTGACTTGATAGAGGTGTACAAAATGATCAGAGGTATAGGTAGGGTAGACAGCCAGAGGCTTTTTCCTAGGGTGGAGGTAGCTTTTATGAGGGGATACAGTTTTAAAGTGAAAGGAGGTAGATAAAGGGGAGACGTCAGAGGTCGGTTCTTTACTCAGAGAGTGATAGAGGCGTGGAATGCATTGCCGGAGAGGGTAGTGGAGTCAGCCTCATTAGGGGCATTTAAGCAGCTATTAGATAGGCATATGGATGATAATATAAGGTAGCAGTGGAGGTTAGATAGACCTTAGGATTAGGGTAAAAGTTCAGCACAACATCGTGGGCCGAAGGGCCTGTACTGTTCTATGTTCTATGTTTCTATGAGGTGGAGGGAATGAAGGGGGAAGGGCATAAGGGATGCAGGTTGAGATAAATGGGGGAGAAATGGGAGTGTGAAAGGGGTAGAGAGAACAGGATGGAGAGGGGGCAGAGGGGACAGGAGGAAGAAAGGGCAGTGGGGTAGGGAGGAAGATGGGACAGTGGGGTAGGAGGAAGAGGGGCACAAGGGAAAGGGAATGAGAGGGAGGTCTGGGGAAAATAGAAATGGGAGGCAGGCTGGAACAGTAGGGGTGGGAGACAGGGCTAGGACTGAGCGAGGGCCAAAGGGAACCGGGGGACGCGCCCCTCGGGGGGGGGGAATCGAAGGGAGGGAGAGAGGGACATTTGGGCAGCAGGAGTGACAGAGGGGCAAAGGAGAATGGGAAGAAAAGAGGAATGCGAGGTAACTGGAGAGAGAATGAGGGCAGTGTGGACTGGAGAGTATGGGGGGAAAGAAAGGGGTAGGAGAGAGAGAGAGATGGGGTGACAGGAGTGAGTGAGTGAGGTGGGGGAGGGGCAGGAAACAGGACTAAGAAGCATGAGAGAAGGGGAATGAGCTGAGGGTCTGGGGGAAAATGAGAATGAGAGAGGCGTGGGGGCGGAAAGAGGGTCAGGGGTAGGCAGTGAGAATGGGATGGGAAAGGGTGGGTGAGGGGGGCAAGTGGGTAGGGAGGGAGAGAGGGGGCAGGAGGCATGGGAGTTCAACACAGGCAGGGGAGACAGGATGGGGGCTGGGAGGATGAGAGGGCCATGGGGCAGGGAGGCAGAGAGGGGTGGAGTCCAGGAGGCAGAGAGGGGTGGGGGATAGGAGGGGGAGAGAGAGGAGTATGGGGAATGAGACGTGCAGTAGGGTTGGGAAAGAGAAGGAAGTGAGAGAGAGGGACATTGGGCTTAGGAAAGGAGAGAGGTGCAGAGAGAAAGCCGGGGGGGGAGAAAGAGAGAGAGAGAGAGAGGGAGAGAGAGAGACAGAGACAGAGGCAGGGGTAAATGGGAAGGAAGGAGAAAAGGGGGATGGAAGGGAAAGAGCGAGATAGGGCTGAGGGGAGAGACAGTGTTTGAGGTTGGCGGGGAGACAAAGAGAGAGAGGGGTTTGAGAGATAGGTATGGGTGAGGGGTGAGAAGGAGTGTCCATGAACAGTAGTGAGAACGGGGCAAGGGGAATGGGGAGGAGGTACCAAGGGGATGGAGGGAAAGAGGGTCAGGCATGAAAGTGGCAGAGGGAAGAGTGGGTGAGACGGGCAAAGAGAAAAAGCAGGGAATTGCAGAACAGTTACCCTCATATCTGATGCGGGGCGTTGTGGAAGCCTATAACCAAGGATGGGGTAACTAAAACACTTTGAAAGTGTTCAGTTAATCAGGGAGAGCCAGCCCAGATTCATGACAAACCTCACTGAATTTTGAGAGGGGGAAAGGAGGTAGAAAGGGGCAAGAGAGAACATGAGGGAGAGAGAGAGAGGCAGAGGTAATAGGACGGGAGAGAGGGGAGCAGGGGGGACAAGAGGGAGAGGGAGCTGTGGGGGAGGACAGGAGTGGGAGAGGACCAAGGAGGAATGTGTGGGAGAGAGAGATGCAAGAGAGACAGGAGTGTGTGCAAGGTATAAGGGAAAGGGATTGCGAGGATGGCTGGGGGGTGGAAATGGGTGTAAGAGATGGGTAAGGAGAAACTATAGTGAAGGGAGGGGCATGTGTGGGGACAGAAGTGTGTGAGGGGCAGGGAGGGGATGAGGGTAAGCAGGACGCAGGAGCAGTGAAGGAAGGTGTATTCCAGTGGGTGTTGTCACCTTTACTCTCTTGCCCTCAATATCCAATGTTTTTACGATGAAGTCGACTCCAATGGTATTCTGTTGTTTCTCAATGAATAGACCCGTTTTGAAACGGTGGACCACACATGTTTTGCCAATATTGGAATCTCCGATCAGTACAATCTTGAAGAGGAAGTCAAAGGCATCATCTGCACCAGTCGCTGCTGTGTTCATACTGGAGTTAAATAATATAGAATATAAATGTAACACAATGTAATAAACTCACATCCAAACTAGTATCAAGATATTGTTAAAAATATATTCATTGTGGAATCACAAAATGTTTACATCATAGGAGACATTCAGCCTGTTGTGTTTGTAGTCTCCGATAGAAGGACAAAAAAGAGAAATCATGGAATTACAGACCAGTTAGTGTAATATCTGTGGTGAGGTAATTGTTGGAGCCTATAATCAATGATGGGGTAACTAAAACACTTTGAAAGTGTTAATCAGGGAGAGCCAGCGCAGATTCATGACGAACCTCATTGAATTTTTTTGAAAAGGTCACAGAGATAGTGGATAGGGTACTGTCTATGAATATTGCTTGTAGTCCATGTCTACAGATATGGACTCCCAGAAGGCATTTGATAAAGTCCCACATAAGAGAATGTTTAATAAGGTAGATACCCACAGAACAGAGGACAAAATACCAACACGGCTGGGAGATTGTGAGATAACAAGGTGTAGAGCTGGATGAACACAGCAGGCCAAGCAGCATCAGAGGAGCAGGAAAGCTGATGTTTCGGGCCCAGAATCTTCTTCTGAAATGGGGGCAGAAATGCCCCCCCCCATTTCTGAAGAAGGGTCCAGGCCTGAAACGTCAACCTTCCTGCTCCTCTGATGCTGCTTGGCCTGCTGTGTTCATCCAGCTCTACGCCTTGTTATCTCAGATTCTCCAGCATCTGCAGTTCCTACTATCTCTGGCTGGGAGATTGGTTGACTTGCAGGTGACAGGAAGTAGGGATAATGAGTAGGTATTCAACTTGGCGGGATGTGACCAGTGGTATCCCACAAAGATCTGTGTTAGGGCCTCAATTATTCACATTATTTATTTACAACTTGGATAATGTCATAGAAAATCATATATCCAAAATTGCTGATGACACCAAGTTAGGCAGAATTGTAGACAGTGTAGATGATAGCATAAAATTACAAAGGGACATTGATAGACTAGGTGAATGGGCAAAACTGTTGCAGGTGAAGTTCAATATTCCATATTGGACTGCAAAAGGATAGATCAGGGTCCTTTCTAGATGGTTTGAAGTTAAATACAATGGATGTCCAAAAAGACTTGGGGGGGTTCCGTTGCACAAATCTTTAATGTCACAAGCAAGTACAGAAAATAATCAAGAAAGCCAATGGAATAATAGAAGTTATCATCATAGAATCCCTACAGCGTGGAAACAGGCCATTTGGCCCAAAAGGTCCACACTGCACCTCCAAAAAGCATTCCACCGAGACCTATTCCCGACCCTTTGCCTGTAACCCAGCATTTCCCCATGTCTAATCCACCTAATTAACGCACCCCTGGATACTAGGGGCAATTTAGCATGGCCAATCCACCTAACCTGCACATCTTTGGACTGTGGGAGGAAACCCACATAAACTCTGCACAGACAATCACCTGAGGGTGGAATTGAACCTGGATCCCTAGTGCTATGAGGCAGCAGTGCTAACCACTGAGCCACCGTGCTGCCCCAATGCCGGTCTTTTATATCTAAAGGACTGGATAAAAGGACGCAGAAGTTATGCTGCAGTTATACAAAACTCTGGTTAGACCCCACTTGGAGTACTGTGAGCAGATCTGGGCACCACACCTTAGGAATAACAGATTGGCCTTTTAGGGAGTATGACATAAGTTTACAAGAATGTTACCTGGACTTCAGGAGTTACGTTATGAGGAGAGATTATACAAATTTGGCTTGTATTCTCTAGAACTTAGAAGTTGAAGAGGTGATCTGATTGAAGATTTCAAGATATTAACAGGAAAAGCCAGGGTAAATGAACTATTTCCACCAACTGTGGATTCTAGAACTAGGGGGCATTGTCTAAAGATAACGGCCAAGCCAGTTGGAGAGATGTTAGGAAGCACTTCTACACACAAAGGGTAATAGATGTTTGGAAGTCTGTTCCACATATGGCAGTAGATGCTAGATCAATCGTTAATTTTAAATCTGAGATAGATAAATTTTTGTTAAGTGAAGGTAATAAGGGAAAAGCTTCACAGTCTTTGGGAGTCAGCCATGACCTTATTGAATGGTGCAACAGGCTCAAAGGGCTGAATGGACTGCTCACGTCTCTATCACTGAAACAGTCAGCATTTGTTGGCAATTATTACTGCCTTGGGAAGGTAGTGCTGAGCCGCTTCCTTGATCTGCTGCAGACTGAGAGAGTGCTGTTACCGAGAGAGTTCCAGGAATTTCACCCAGCAATAATGAAGGAACGAGGATATGTTTCCAAGTCAGAATGGTATGAGATTTTTGGATTCTCTTTTCTGTTGGCTGCCCAACATAATCTTTGCATACCGTTCCCTTGCTTCTCTTATTTTTCATTTCCCATCTGAAATTTCCATATTCAGCCTGATTCTCACTTATCAACCTGACATCAACTATATGCACCCCTTTTCATGCTCCATCTCACTATCTATTCCATCATCCCGGAGTTCCCCCTTCAATTGCCTTCCATTCCTCCTCTTGGGAATGTACCTCAACTATACCCAAACCAAATCTTCTTTAAATGTAGCCCATTAGTCCATTCCTATCACCCAACATTCCTTGATTGCAGTTAACTGGAAACAAAACTGGTCCTCCCAATGAACTAATTTTACTCTAGAATGTTCCTTGACCTTTCCTACATGAAACTTAGAGATTATCTCTAATCAGTGCCTCCTAAATATTCCTCAACTGACACTTCATTCGCTTTGGGCAGCACGGTGGCTCAGTGGTTAGCACTGCAGCCTCACAGTGCCAGGGACCCAGGTTCAATTCCAACCCCAGGTGACTGTCTGTGCGGAGTTTGCACATTCTCCCTATGTCTGCGTGGGTTTCCTCCGGGTGCTCCGGTTTCCTCCCACAGTCCAAAGATGTGCAGGTTAGGTGGATTGGCCATGCTAAATTGCCTGTAGTGTTCAGGGGTGTGTAGATTAGGTGGGTTATATGGGGATGGGGATGGGGATGGAGATGGATCTGGGTGGGATGCTCCAAGGGTCAGTGTGGACTTGTTGGGCGGAAGGGCCTATTTCCGCACTGTAGGGATTCTATGATTTATGATAATTCCTTTGCAAGGTTATGTATCTTTCTCAATAGTTGGTGACTATAGAATACGCCAACAACATAATGGAGCCACAAAAACAAAGTTGCTGGAAAAGCTCAGCAGGTTTGGCAGCATCTGTGAAGGAAAAAAGAGTTAATGTTTCGTGTCCGGTGACCCTTCCTCAGAACTGTTGGTGGCTGGGAAAATGTCAGTTTATAGGCAGAAAAAAGGGCAGGGGGATGGGATAGGGAGTAAACGATAGGATAGAGCCTAAAAGAGAGAGAAGAGCAGTTGGACAGACAGAGAGTTGGTAACGATCAGACTCAGAGGGTGAATAATTGTTAATGAGGACTATTAGTGACGAATAACAGGTCGTGTGGAATGGCTGGCTATGTGGTAACAAGGCCTGGTGTGTGGGGTTGAGGGCTGCGACATGTGAGAGTTTAGACCCTAAAAATTATTAAACTCGATATTGAGTCCAGAGGGCTGCAGAGGCCCCAAGAGGAAAATGAGGTGTTGTTCTTCAAGCCTCCAAAATGTCCACCTTCTTCCTCAACCAAGGATTCCACAGCTTCCACCCTCACCCCTTCTCTTCCGTCCCACAACAGTGATAGGGTCCCCCTTGTCCTTGCCTACCATCCCACCAGCATCCACATCCAGAAGATTCATCAGGTACCATTTCCGCCAGCTCCAGCAAGATGCTACCACCAGACACATATTCCCCTTCCCTCCCCTCCCTTGTCCAACTTGCGCAGGGGCGTTCCCTCCGGGACACCCTGGTCCACACTTCCTTCACCCCCAATATCCCTCCACAGTCCTACGGCACCTTCCCCTGTAACCGGCAAAGGTGCAACACCTGCCCATTTACCTTCTCCCTCCCCAGTATCCAAGGGCCCAAACATTCCTTCCCGGTGAAGGAACACTTTACCTGCACTTCCCAGAATCTAGTCTACTGCATTCGCTGCTCACAATGTGGTCTCCTCTACATTGGGGAAACAAAGCGTAGACTGGGTGACCGCTTTGCAGAACATCTATGTTCTGCTCACAAAAAAGACCCTGAACTACCCATTGCCTGCTACTTTAATGAACCACTCTGTTCCCTGGCCAACATGTCTGTCTCTGGCTTGCTGCAGTGTTCCAGCGAAGCTCAACGCAAGTCGAAAGAACAATACCTCATTTTATGTTTGATACCTCATTTTCTGTTTGGGGACCCTGCAGCCCTCCAGACTCAATATCGAGTTCAATAATTTTTATGGCCTAAACTCTCCCATGTCCCAGCCCCCACCCACACATAGCCTTGTTACCCCATAACCTGCCATTCCACACTACTGCCATTCGTCATCGTCCTCTTTAACAACTATTCACCCTCCCAGTCTGATCGTTATCAACTCTTTGTCTGTCCAACTGCTCGTCTCTCTGTTTAGGCTCTATGCTATAGTTTACTCCCTACCCCATCCCCTTCCCCTTTTTTTGCATATAAACTGATGTTTTCCCAGCCACCATCAGTTCTGAGGAAGGGTCACCAGACCCGAAACGTTAACTCTTTTTTCCTTCACAGATGCTGCCAGACCTGCTGAGGTTTTCCAGCAACTTCGTTTTTGTTCCTGATTTACAGCATCCGCAGTTCTTTTGTTTTTTATAGTGGACCCACAAACCTTTATTTTTTTTTCATTCTAACCAAACCTCTTCTTGACCCCCTCAAAGACATCTTCCCTCAAGTCCTGTTTCGCTCACCCTAATTTCTCTTGCCAGCCTTCTGTCTTTCTTTCATTTCAGATTTTTCTCGAACATTACAAATCCAGGAATGTTTCATACCAAATCCTGTCCCCTTCTGAGCTCAATTACAGTAACTGCAAAAAATCACATTGCCCACGTCCATTTACATCTGCAGCTTGTCAACCTAAGCTACTGCATTCCGTAGATTTGTGGATGTGCAGATTAAACCCAATTTACACCATGTTACATTCACTCTTACTCTGACCATACCTAAATCAAATCCAACCCAGCCAATTAAGGCCCCATCAGTTTACTCTCAATCATCAGCAAAGTGATGGAAGGTGTCATCAACAGTGCTATCACACAGCATTTACTTAGCAATAACCTATTCGCTGACTTGGAAATATCACCCTTTCTTCAGTGTCACTGGGTCAAAATCCTGGAATTCCTTCCCTAACAGCATTGTGGGTGTACCTACAGCACACGAACTGCAGTAGTTCAAGGAGGCAGCTCACCACCACCTTCTCAAGGGCAACTTGGGATGGGCAAAAAATATTGGCCTGTGTGACACCCATATTCTGTGAATGAATAAAAATAATGATCCTACTATTTCTTCATCTTTTGTAATATTTACTCACATTTCTTAGTGCAGCTTGTTTTTTCTCAGCATTGATAAATTGTGGGTGCTCTGCTGGGTTAATGCAAACACTCCCCAATAACACAAACAAACCACCTGACAAGATGGTTCTGTTCAGGTGTAACCTCCTGTTCAGCTCCTGTTCAGGTGTAACCCTTCCTGCCCGTAAAAGCTCAACCTCTCGGGATTGGTTGCAATATCTCCCTTCTGCAGCACACCATCTCTACTGGCACCATTTTTTTTCAATGTGACTTGTTGCTAAAAAAAACACTCCTTATGGAGGGGATGTACTCAGAGTTGGGATGTGATCATATTTCTAGTTGCTTTGGAGTGATGTGTGCAATAGGTAAACTGATTTCTGTACGACTGTACCCAATGGAGAGATGAATGGTGTAGGTGTGTTTGGCACAGGAAGTGGTGACTGCTGGACCCAGACAACACATGATGTTCGCATTACTTCAGATCTGTCACCTAACATGCCAGCCTGGCATCCTGTGCACTGGATAAGCTGGCTCGAGATTGGTGTTTGACAACAAGAAGGTAGATACAGGAAAAAGATAGCGGGGACCAGATACTTGTCCCCACAGCCAGCCAGTGGGTACCCACTATCTACTCTATTCCTCTTGGATATCTAGTATCTGACTGTTTCTTTATTCCTGCTATCTGCTGATCACCGTGCTCCGTCCAAGTACCCTCACAGTCCTGGACAAAGAGTCGCTGCCTCTCACTAGAGATTTACAGAACAAGCTTTGTGAGGTTTGAGACAATGAACCTCTCATTTTTTGTTCTGTAAGGATAATCACCTGAGTGTAAATCGAATTTAAATCAGTGTCTCCCTCAATGACAGCCGCTGTCCGTGTTTGGTTTTGGGACTTAATGGGAATGTGCAATGATTGTCTTCTCTACCTGTCTCTTCATCACGTTCTCAACAAACGTCCTCTGCAGAACTCTGAACGATATTCCAAAGTTTCCATTTGCTTCTCAGATGTTTGTATGGTTCTATCATTCCGAAATATTGTTCATAAATTTCAACAAGAGCAAACCTTGATACCGCCAGAAGGATTTCCTCTGCTCTCCAACCCTGTTAAATGCTCATCCATAGCAATGCTCCTCCCTAGTCCCCATCATCTCAGTACAAATTGAAAGCGACCTCGATCTTTCCACAATGACCACAGATTTTAGCTGCAGAGAGAGACCGGCTCAGGAAGCAACAAGTCAGCGCTTTCCGCAAGCGGGACACAAGGACCTGCAGGTCCACATCGGAACAGCTGGGACAGAAGCCCCCAATTCAAAGGATGCAGATCTTTACAAGTCTCCAAGCTCAGGGGACGGTGACCACATCTCTACAGACACTTACTTTCCACCATTCGCCTGTTTGTTCCGGAGAAGCAGCGACCTGAAGGCTTCATGAAAACAATTTCCCTTTCACCTGCTGAACACACCTGCTGCTGCCGCTTCCGGGCAGAGGGGGCTGCTGGGGTTTGTAGGAAAAAATGTTTCTAACTGCTGAGAGGTTTAGGAGAAATGTTCTGGGCTGCTGGGATTTGTGGGAAAAATGTTGCGGCCTACTGGGGTTTATAGGAGAAATGTTCCCAGCTGCTGGGATTTGTAGGAGAAATATTCCAGACTGCAAGTGTTTACAAGAATGATAGCTAGACTTCAGGGGTTAAGTATTTAAAACTGAATATACAAATTAAACCTATTTCCTCTAGAAATTGGAAGGTTAAGGGGCGATCTGATTGAATTGTTCAAGCTATTAACAGGAAAAGACAGGGTTGAGAAAAATAAACTCTTTCGACTGATTGCAGATTCTAGCAGTAGGGGGCATAATCTGAGAATTAGGGCCAAGGTTGTTTGGGAGACATGTAGGAAGGTGTTCTCAAAGGTAAGTATATGGCGTTAGGCCACAGAACAGACAAAATGTCATAGAATGGTGGAACAGGCTCGATGGGATGAATGGCCTACTCCTCATGCTTGGTTCCTATATTATGCAAGGCCATATGCCAAGTCCTGGAAAATTGGATTGGAAGAGATGGATGGCTGATGACCAGCGCAGCCACTGTGGAGTGAAAGGCGAGATAACAAGGTCTGGTCCTGAATGAACACAGCAGGCCAAGCAGCATCATAGGATCAGGAAAGCTTGACGTTTCGGAAAGGTCTAGGCCCGAAACATCAAGCTTTCCTGGATTTTCTGATGAAGGGTCTAGGCCCAAAACGTCAAGCTTTCCTGCTCCTATGATGCTGCTTGGCCTGCTGTGTTCATCCAGCTCCACACCTTGTTATCTCGGATTCTCCAGCATCTGCAGTTCCTATTATCTCGTGGAGTGAAAGGCCTCTTTTTCTGTGCTGATAAAACCTCTATAAATCCCTTTTGATTTGATTTGAATTATTACTGTCACGGGTACCGCTTTCCTGCTGGTCTGATGCTGCCTGGCCTGCTGTGTTCATCCAGTTCTACACGTTGTTATCTTAGACTCCAGCATCGGCATTTCCTACTATCTCTGAGTGAGTTTTAACCCCACTGTGAAGCCTCTTCTAAGGATGCCTACCTTGAAGAAGTTACCGTCCTCCCTCCGGAAGCTTTTCTGCTCCTCTGATGCTGCCTGGCCTGCTGTGTTCATCCAGCTCCACACCTTGTTATCTCAGACTCTGGCATCGGCAGTTTCTACTATCTCTACAGCGAAAAGTGTTGTCTTAGGTGCTTTACAGGCAGATCATGCTGTACGAACGCATCAGGTTAGTAGAAGAGTGCAGGATACAATGTTACAACTGCTAAGAAGGCGCAGAGAGTGATCAATAATAACTATTGGGTTTGTAACTGTTTATTCCGTTGGTAAGGCTTATAAATAACGATGGCATTATTATGTGGAAAGGAAGAACGTGCAGGGTTAGCAGTAGCAGGTCAGCTGCCACTCAGAGGGGCAGCACAGACAGGACGGGCAGATCAGTCTTCTGCTGACATTTCAGGATGGAGATACAGGATGGGGGCTGGGCCAAGATGAGCCCTACATTGCTGCTCGCTGTCGGTTCCGCAATCTTACTGAAAGCCGAAAGGAACTGCAGATGCTGTAAATCAGCAACAAAAACAGAAGTTGCTGGAAAAGCTCAGCAGGTCTGGCAGCATCTGTGAAGAAAAAAATTAGAGTTAACATTGCGGGTCCGGTACTGAGGAAGGGTCACTGGACACGAAATGTTAACTGATTTCCCTCCACAGATGCTGCCAAACCTGCGGAGCTTTTCCAGCAACTTGCGCTTGTGTTCCGCAATCTTTAGTGGACCCTTCTATGTCATTTCTATGATGTCACGGAGCAGCACGTGCTTTTGTTATTCCCGCCTCTACATTGCGATTGGCTAATGTGCATTCCACAGAGCCAGTCACCAAATAGACTGTCCAACAGGGGGCGGGGCCTATCCAGCAGAGACCAATTAGCGCTGAAAGCATCCAGTCGGGTGGGAGCTGATTTGTGATTTGATGCGGAGTGGGCGGGATTCCGTCTAAGCGCCGGCAAACTATTTGCTAATGCTCTGTAACACTGCAAAAGCCTTTGTGTAGGACCCGTAATAGAAGAGAAGTCAGATCTAATTCGCAATCCCTTCAGCCGATTGGTGTATCAGCCGTCAATCCGAGTGCGGACGACGCGGATCCTGCTAATGATTGGACGGCGCTAGTGTCGGTCATGTGAATCCCGCCCATTTCCGGCGGCGGTGGGCGGTGACACTGGGTTTTTGTTCTGGGTCCAGTGTGTGGCCTAAAGTTTACAAGATGGCGGCGGTGCCGGTCTATTGCCAATGTCGGCAGCCATACGATGCTGGGCGCTTCATGATCGAGTGCGATGTCTGCAAGGACTGGTTCCATGGCAGGTAAACGGCTCCAAGCGCCGTTGGAAGAAGTATGGGTGTTCTGTACTAGAGCAACGGGCACCTTTTAGAGGCCAGAGACCAAGCACAAAGAGACTGGCTGGACATGGGGCCTGAAGCCCATTGCCAGGAGCCGGTTGGTTGGAGGAGAAGAAAGGATAGCGTGAAAAGTCGGGGAATAACTTGTCGGGAGGGGACTTTATTTTACAGTTCAGAGGGGGCGGGGACTATGGCGGGGCGGAGACTGTGGCGTGGGCGGGGGGAAGCTGTTGAAGGGGAGGGGGCGGGGACATTTGGGGGGAAGGGAGGGAGGTGGGGGCGGGGGTGGGGCTGTTGGAGGGGAGGGGGCGGGACGGTGGCAGTCGAGGGCGTGGAGGGGGCGTGGCAGTCGAGGGCGGGGAGGGGTGTGTGGCAGTCGAGGGATGGGAGGGGAGGGGCGGGGACTGTGGCAGATGGGGATGGGATGAGGCGGGGACTGTGGCGGGAGCTGGTTGCGGGGAGGGGGATTGTGGGGGGTGCGAGGACAGCGGCGGGAGGGGGGTGGGGACTGGTCGTGGGTGCAGGGACTGTGGCGGGGGGGCGGGGACTGTGGCAGGAGGAGGTGTCGGGGGCGGGGACTGTGGCAGGAGTGAGCTGCAGGGACTGTGGTGGGAGGGGTTGTGGGGACTGTGGTAGGAAGGGACTATGGCAGAAGAGGGCGGGGGGCAGGGACGGGCAGAAATGCGGCTCGGGGAGGGGGGAGCGGGGACTGTGGCGGGGGAGGGTGGCTCGGGGAGGGGGGAGCGGGGACTGTGGCAGGGGGAGGAGGGTTCAGGGACTGTGGCAGAAGCGGGGTTTGGGGAGGGGGGTGTGGGGACTGTGGCAAGGGGCGGGGGCAGTGGATGGAGGGGTGTGTGGGGACTGTGGCAGGGGGAGGGGGGCTCGGGGACTGTGGCAGAAGCGGGGTTTGGGGAGGGACCGCAGGGACTGTGGCGGGGTCGGGGCAGTGGCAGGAGGGTGTCGCGGGGACTGTGGCGGGGGCGGGGCAGTGGCAGGAGGGGAGCGCGGAGACTGTGGCAGCGGGCGGGGGTGGTGGCTGGAGGGGGGCGTGGGGTTGGTGGCAGTGGCAGGGGGTGGGTGCGGTGGCTGGGGAAAGGAAGGGAGGGGTGGGGGCTGGGGCTGTGGATCTAGGGGTGGTGAGGCAACGGCCACTGGGGCGATGATAGTAGTACGGTTTGGATGGTTTGGCAGGAGGTGGAGATGATCGTGCAGTTGTGGGGTGTTGTCTTTGGAATGATGCGCTTGGGTTTTTAAATCTTGTCTGAATTACATCGCAGGTAAGGTGTGAGCAAAGCCCCTCCACCTTCTGGTTTATCTCTCTCCAGATTGTGATAGTCATTAGAGATAAAAGGTACTGCAGATGCTGGAGAATCCGAGATAACAAGCATAGGGCTGGATGAACACAGCAGGTCAGGCAGCATCATAGGAGCAGGAAAACTTGACGTTTCGGGCCTAAACCCTTCATCAGAAATGGGGGAGGGGAAGAGGGTTCTGAAATAAATAGGGAGAGAGGGGGAGGCGGATAGAGGATGGATAGAGGAGAGGATAGGTGGAGAGGAGGCAGACAAGTCGGAGAGGCGGGGATGGAGCCAGTAAAGGTGAGTGTAGGTAGGGGGGTAGGGAGGAGATAGGTCAGTCCAGGGAGGACGGACATACAGAGATGTGGTTATAACGTATCCAAGCTGGACCTGAATATTCAAGGGTATTTGAATATTTGTTAATTAAATATGATACAGGTGAAAATGGGATGACTACCAATTGGGGTTCTAAATATCAAGATAGAGAACAAGAAACAGCAAGAAGTCACTTATTGAAGCTGTGTTTTTAAGCCTTGCATTGAGGCATCACCTTATAGTAAAAAGAGCTCCTTGGTAGCAGTGATCACAGCATGATCCCACTTTGCATACAGTTGAGAAAGTAATTAGCGTACGATGGAAAGCTGGTGAGAAAAGTAAAAACAGAAGGAGAAATGGTGGTGTAGAGTAGTAACCTAGTGACCCAGACTAAAGCTTTGGGTACACTGGTTCTAATCTCAATTAGTGTGACTTGTGGAATTTAAATTTGGTTGCTAATTTGAAATTGAAAACCTGTCTCAGTAATGGTGATGAGTGAGCATGAAAAGATCGTTGAGTGTTACATTTGGTAAGCACTTTCAGGGAAGGAAATCTGGCTTCCATATGGCTCCAGACACTGAAATTCACTCTTAACTGCCGTCTGCTTTGGCCAAGCAAGCCACTTCGTTCAAGACCAAATCACAATGGACCACAAATGCCACCTTGCCAGTGATACCTACATCCCATGAAAGAATGTAGGAAAACAAGGATATTAAGAGTTTCAACAAGTATTTAAATAAGAGTCACTCAAGTGAGTGTAAGTTTGGAGAATGAGTGAATACATTCACGGTCGAGTTAGACAAGGCAAAAACAGAATTTTCTGGAGGAATTCTGGTTTGGCAGCATTTGTGGAGAGTTAATGTTCTGAGTCTAGTGAACCTTCTTCAGAATTGGAGCTTGGAAACTATGCTGAAGACAAGGAGTGGAGGTCAAAAGGAGTGAGCAGATAGGTGGAGATGGAGCCGAGAGAGAGAACGTCACTGAGGCAGACAGAGGGATGGATGATAGTATGCCAGGGAGAAAGTAAAGCTGATAACAAGGACCATAAGCCAGTGAAAATGGGGTGGCTGTGCAGTTAGTTGAAATAGATGGATGTTTTTGATAAGGATGATGTAGGTTATTGGGAACAGGCAAGAAACTGAAGATGAGGCCAAATCGCCTACTGTAAATTCGTTTCTCTATTTCTGCACCTCCTCCCACCATCCCCACCCCCGCAAAAAAAATGTAAAGGTCTGGGTAGAGTACGATAGCTGCCAGGATTGAGCTCTCCTGTACATGAAGAAGGAACCAGCTCATTTAACTTGTAATTTGCCTTGTATGGCATTTGTACAAACATTTTTCTGTTCGCACTAGAGGCGTAATGGCAGGAGACATGCCAGGAATGGAGAATTTTAACAAACAGAAGTTTTGTTAGCTTGCAGTTTACCAATGGAATCAGGAGATTTAATTGAGGTAAAATGTGGGGCCCAAGTTAGAATGGATGAGAGCAACCTGTTTCTCTTTGCAGACAGTCTATCATCCAGGTGTCTTAGACTAGCTGGTAGAAGGATTGAAGTGGGTTTGGGGAGAATTCTTCACCTAGAGATTTTAGGGGAGGGTTCTCTATAAAGGAGACTTCCATCTTTCTATTGGGGATTTGGGTGGCCAATGTCTCATTTAAAAAAAATTGTTAGCTCTGGATACCAGGCCACCAGTGGTTGTTGTAACCTGAAAGGAAGAAAATATTACATTCAATCTGGATGTCTTTATCTGCAACTTCTATTTAGTTTTTTAAAGGGGTTGAATTTACATTTCTTTTTGTTACAATTCAACCTCAGGTTTCTGATCTATAGTTGTACACAGAGGGCTGGATTGGAGACCCTCCTGAGGGACCTGCTTCTGGGCCTGGCCAAGATGGCTATCTTGGTTAAAGGTTAAAGTAGAGGTATTTGTAGTACCCATCTGCCTCTTGTCTGTGGTTTCTTATGCTCTCTGGAGAGGGAGCATAGAGTTCACTGGCATGGTACAGGTCTTCTTTGATAGATGGGCTTTGCAGTACACGGATGCAGCATAACACATGGTAATGATACTTGATTTAATTTTGATATGTTGACCTCTTGATTTTATTTGTTCTATGATGGAGCCCCACCAAGTGCAGTCTAAACAGTAGTTATATATTTAAGAGTAGACAGTTGTGCCGATCTGGAGCGTGCTGCCTGAAAGTATGGTGGAGACTAAACTCTTGAATATTTGGGAAAAAGAAAACACATTATCTGTACGATCGGAGAGCTATAGACCCAGAACTGAACAATGAATTTAGACTGGATACTGCTTTTATGTGGCACAGATATGATGGGTCTCCTTGGTGTTGTATTTTCTTGCTGTCTTTCTAATCCTGCCATGCCATTGCTAGGTGCATGGCGGTGTATCAAATTGTTAGGCTGTGCTGGGAAACAACCTTTTGACATTATTTATAGCCAGTTTAGGTTGATGTACCTTCCCCTTTTTCAGCAAAGGCACTGTGGAAATGCTGAATGTGTGTGCAGGCACCTTGTTCAAGGCCTGTGGTGATTTTGCTCTAAATATTATTGATGGAAATACCAGAAGTCTGAATCTCCTTCAGTGACCCTGTGCAGCACAGCTGTTCTTTTCATAGGTTTCAAATTCAATGTCTGAGGGGCTTGGGACTTGCCTGATAGACTGAAAAGCTATCTGAAGGGTGAACAGTGAATGGATTGTTTTTGGAAATATAGCAGACACCTACCCTCTCCCTTTGTGTGGCACTGATGGTTGTGAACATAAGGTTTGTAACCTGAGATTCTTTGCAAAACTAGACACTAAGAAATGTGTTGACAAATTTCTGGAAAGTATACATTTGGTGGATTTGTTTCTATGTTTGTCAATTTTGCCAATTTTTAAAAGCCTATTCCAGACTTAAGTGGAATTTTTAAAAAGAGAAGTCTGTGCATTCTGCTGTTGTGGGAGAGCTTGATGCTGAGAGGGAAGTGTTTAGATATGACTCTAGAAACACCACATAGTGCTTGGAGGCAGGAGTTTGGAATTTTGGAAACATGTCTTCTGCTTAATGTTGATGTTGAAAATCTTTTTGGAGTTTCAATTATGCTGTTTGGGAACTTAAGCTGAAACACATTGTAGATTCTTGAGAGTAAGTTCTAAACTTCACCGTCACTCTTTGCACATAGTTTATTTAACTTCATTCCTAAGAGGCCTGCTCATAGTTTATAAACTGAGCTTTCTAGATCTGAACTCACCGCTAACAGAAATTGGGTAGGTAGAGTAAGCAGTGGTAATGTCACTGGACTAGTAGTCCAGAACCCCAGACTAATATTCTGGGGAAGTAGATTTGAATCCCATCCTGGCAAATGGTGAAATTTCAATTTAATAAAAACCAAGAATACATGTCACCTAATGGTAATTGGCAGACCTGGCAGCATCAGTGGAAAGAAAGAGTTAACTTGTTAGGTCTGTACTCTTTCTTTGGGGATGTTGAATCTGTTCCTCTTAATATCTTAAACTTTGATGAAATCACCCTGTAACCATTTAAATTCTAGTAACACAAGTTTGTATAATCTCATCTCAGAATTTAACTCCT
This sequence comes from Ginglymostoma cirratum, assembly GCA_024137785.1. Classification (NCBI taxonomy): domain Eukaryota; kingdom Metazoa; phylum Chordata; class Chondrichthyes; order Orectolobiformes; family Ginglymostomatidae; genus Ginglymostoma; species Ginglymostoma cirratum. The sequence goes on along the minus strand of JAHRHZ010000020.1, from coordinate 59,785,869 downwards.
TAGTGAAGGCATTTTGGTACATCTATACTGTACTGCAATCTTCTTTCTAAGGGTCAAAAACTAAGTTTCTGGAAAAGCTCAGCAGGTCTGGCAGCATCTGTGAAGGAGAAAACAGAGTTAACGTTTCAGGTCCGGTGACCCTTCCTCAGAACTGGCAAATGCCGTTTGCAGTTCTGAGGAAGGGTTACCGGACCCGAAACGTTAACTCTGTTTTCTCCTTCACAGATGTTGCCAGACCTGCTGAGCTTTTCCAGAAACTTAGTTTTTGTTCCTGATTTACAGCATCCGCAGTTCTTTTGGTTCTTCCTAAGGGAGTTGTGCACAGTACTGCTCACTGACTCTGGGTGTGTACCCGAGCATGCTTTCCAACCACAGGCCAGCAATCTGGAGCCAATTTGATTGTTTCCTGCCACTATTCATGGTATTTAAATTAATCTATATGCACCATTCCCAAGTGTCTTTGGACCTGCACAGTTTCTAGCTTTAAAATAAAAAAAAGACTCCTTTTTGGGGCCCATATTGAAAGCTCACACTTCCCTGTATTGAAAACCATTTGCCACCGTTTTGTCCATTCACTTAATCTGTCAATACCTCTTGGCAATTTTATGCTTCCAACTGCGTATCTTATAAATCTGCTAATCTTTGTATCGTTGACAAAACATTATACGAGTGATTAATACACAATGAATCAGTGAGACCCCGACACAGATCCTTGTAGGGCACCACTTTTCACATACCATGAGTAAGAGTACCTGTACCCTGTCTCTTGATCCTTGGCTTATTTCCTAAGTAGGTCAGTCATTTGCCTTCAGTTTTCTGAGCCTTCACTGAGTTTTTTATTTTAATAAGATGCTTTATCCAATACCTTCTGGAAGTTGATTTTAGATGTCATCTGTAGACATTCCCTATCACTTCAAAGAGTTTGATCTGTTCATCAAAGAGGAACATAGAAAATAGGAGCAAGAATAGGCCATTTGGCCCTTGGATCAGTCACAGCAGAGCAGGATCAATCAGCTCAATACTTTCTCCCCGCACTTTGTGATCCCTTTAGCCTTAAGAATGATACTTCTCTCCTCCTCGAAAGCATTTAATATGACCGTAAGAAATAGGAACAGAAGTAGGCTGTTCGGCCCCCCCGAGTCTGCTCAATCATTCGATAGAAACGTGGCTGATCTGACATTCTTAACATCCACTTTTCTGCCTTTTCCCCTGTAATCTGTGGTTGCCCTACTCATCAAGAATCTACCTATCTCAGCTTTAAATTTACCCAAAAAACTCTGCCCTTACAGCTCTTTGTGGCAAGAACTTCCAAAGACACTCAACCCTGTGAGAGAAGAAATTCCCAGTCTTAAATTGACACCTCTTTATTCTAAGACTATGCTTCTCGTCCTAGACTCTCCCATGATGGGAAACATTCAGCATTTACCCTGTCAAGCCCTTTAAGGTTCCTGCATCTTTCAGTGGGATCACCTCTCACTCTGCTGAATTCCAGTGAGTAGAGACTCAACCTGTTTAGCCTTTGCTCATAAGACAATCCCTTCATACCTGGGATTGACTTGTTGGACCTTCTCTGAGCTGCCTTCAATGAGATTATATCTTTCCCTCAAATAAGCGGACAAACAGCTCAAGTACTCCAGATGTGGTCCTACCAACTCCTCGTACAGTTGCAGTAAAACTTTTCTACTCTATATCCCAATTTCCTGAAACAAGGGCCGGCATTCCATTAGCCTTTCTGATTAACCTGCTGCATCTGTATGCTAGCTTTCCGCGTTTCACATACAAGTACCTCCAAGTGCCTTTGTGTTGCAGCTTTCTGCAGCTTTTCTCCATTTAAAGAATACTCTATTCTTTTGTTCTCCCTTCCAAAATAAATAACTTCACCTTTTCCCACATTTTACTCCATGCGCCAACTTTTTGCCTGATTAGTTAGCCTGTAAACTGTTTGTGTCCTTCTCAGAACATGCCTTTTCACCTATAATATTTTGGCCCCATCTGCTTTCTATGGCAGAAATTCTACAGACTCAGCACTCCTTGGGTAAAGAAATTTCTCTTCATCTTAGTCCTAAATGGCCTACTCCAAATCTTTAGATTGTAAATCCTGGCTCTGAAATCCCGGTCATTGGGAACATCCTTCTTGTATTTAACCTGTCTGGTCCCGTTAGAATTTTATAGGTTTCTATGAGATTCCTCTTTGTTCTTCCAATAATGTAGTCCTAACTGATCCAGTCTCTCTTCATGTGTCAGTCCTGCCATCCCAGGAATCAGCCTGGTAAATCTTTGTCATACACCCTCATTAGCCAGGACATCCTTCGAAAGTTGCACCCTGTACTCTACATGTCATCTCACCAAAGCCATGTACAATGGAGCAAGCTATTCTGCTACTGTACTCAAACCCTTTGCTGTAAAAGCCACATACCATTTGCCTTCTCCACTGCCTGCTGTGTCTGCATGCTTACTTTCAGTGATTGGTGTACAAGGACAGTCAGGGCCTGTTGCACTTCCTGCTTTCCCAATTTGTTATCATCAAGATAATAATCTCTCTCTGTTTTTGCTGCCACAGTGGATAACCTTTCAGTTATCCATATTGTTCTTCACTTGCCATGCAGTTGCCCACTTACTGAACTTGTCCAAATCACACTGAAGCATCTCTATATCCTTCTCTATCCAGTTTTGTCATTTGCAAACTTTGAGATGTAAATTACTGCTCTCTTCTAACTCATTAATATGTAATGCATGTAATATATATTGATATATACAGAATGCATAACAATGCTTTTCACTGTATCATGAGACATTAATAAATCAAGTCGTACATAATATATCCCACTAATCACTGGCTGCCATTCATGGAAAAGACCCATTATTCCTACTCCTTGTTTCCTGTCTGCCAGCCGTTCTCGATCAGTACAGTACCCCAAATCCCATGTGCTCTCAGTTTACGTACTAATCTCTTATGTGGGACTTCATTGAGAGAAAACATCTGAAATTCCAAGTAAACTGCACATATACCCATTGTGGTTTCTTGCTGGCACTTTGTGCTTAGCTGAATGTTTTCAATCATACCATATGGACTCTCTTGACTTCCTGACGAACTGTAGTTAAGTTCATGGCTCTGTAATTTCCTGGTCTGCCTCTGTCAACTCTGAAATTGAGAGTGATGGGCGGGATTGTGATATTCATTCTTCAATGTCCAAATCTTTGCAGTTCAATCTACAGAGCCTTGAGGTTTACTGTCAAACCTGTAATACCTAGTCGGTCATAGTACTGTGTCCACATTGTGTCATACATGGTTGGTTAGTTGCAGCACTGTTTTAAAATCCTGTAATAACAGGCTGTTTGTATTATTGTGTCCTAATCCTCTAATACTGGGTTATTTATATTACTGTGTCAAAATCCCATAATACTTGCTGGTTATAATATTGTGTCCAAATCCTGTAGTTTTCTGCATTATTATGTGAATTGAAAATGCTGTTACAGCTTTGGGTGATGAGGGGATGATGTGTGACAAACAGTGCAACAAAAAAATTTAAATCTTTGTTTTTACATTTGTTGATAATTCCTATCCAAAACAGAACCACATATAGTGTGGTCGAGATGTCTGCAAAATGTGAGCTGATTAAGACTATTGTATTTCTCAATGTGCCAGCAGCAGCACTAAGTGGGGATTGTTTCTGATTTTTTTTTTCCCCTGTGCAGCTGAGGGGGACCTGTACCATCTTCACAGTCCCAGCAATACCTAACTGACAACCAATGGGAATGAAGCCCAGGGTCATAGCTACCAATTGATGACAGGAGCAGAACACGGGTGGAAGCATTTCATTGGTGAAATTGGTGGCCTTCCAAAGCAAAAGTTAGAATTGATTGTTGGCTTTATTCACTGAAAGGGAGCTTGGTATGGGTGCAGCTCTTCCTGACCCTGATATAGAGTTGTGCCAAAATTTAGCATCCACCCACCCTTTACCCTTGTGCCCCTTGTAAGGTGTGTGTGTAGATTTTATTTTGTTCTGTTTTTCAGCTGTGTGAAAGTGGAGGAGCATCAAGCTGTCGACATTGACTTGTACCATTGTCCAAACTGTGCCATATTACATGGAGCCTCCCTGAGTAAGTATAAATCTGGAAACATTTGCAAGAAAACATCCTACTTTCTAGGGAGTCTCCTATTGGACTGGGGACATTAACTCTTTGTCTCTCTCAACAGATGCCAGTGTTTGCTAAATTATTTTGAGGCAAGCAAAGTTGAAATTGTTGGAGAAACTCGGCAAGTCTGATAGCATCTGTGAAGAGAAAGCCGAGTTAATGTTTTGAGACTTGTGCTTCCTCAGATGAAGTAAAAGTCTTTGGAAACTTTTAGATTACAGAATGTTAGCTTTCATTCTTTCAAACCCACTTCTAGAATTTCTAATCATAAATCATAGAATTCCTGTAGTGTGGAGACAGGCCTTTGGTCCAACAAGGCCATACCGACCCTCGGAGCTTCCCACCCAGACCCATCCCTTTAATCTACACATCCCTGAACACCAAGGGCGAATTACCATGGCCGATCCACCTGGACATAGCCTGCACATCTTTGAACTGTGGGAGGAAAACGGAGCACCCGGAGGAAACTCTCACAGACACTGGGAGAATGCACAAACTCCACACAATCAGTCACCCAAGGGTGGAATTGAACCTGGGTTCATGGTGCTGTGAGGCAGCAGTGCTAACCACTGAGCCACCATGAAGTTTTCTAGTTTTAGAAAGTTTTTGCAGACTAGATTTTTCCAATCTTTCTTAGGCACTGGCACCCTAAACAAGCCAGCAGCGCACAGTGGGATTTGTCAAAATTGCAGGTTTGAGTGTTGAGCCACAACCAATTTCTGGAGGGTCTTGTAGACGAGCTACAGACCAAAATAATATTTGGTGATCATAGTTCACTGGTAAGACATGGAAGACTGAAAGTTTTTTTGAAGCTTGGCAGCTGAAAGTGACTTTGCACTGAAAGGAACCAAAATATGTAGATTCACACTAATGTTGGCGTTCAGTCAAGAGAGCTGTGGGGCACCTTGATTTCTGGATAGTGGCAATGTTACTGGATCATATTTGAAAGAGGAAGCTTATGTAGCCATTTGAAAGGCATGATGGTCCTTTGTAGAGTGGAAGAGGTGGTTTGGCACCAAGTCACCAAATGTTTAAAAGCCCTTAATGTTTGGTCGAGCAGCTGATAATATGAGGCACATTGAAGACGGCTGTTGCTGAAAGATTTTGTTGGGGAGAAAGATCCATGCTCTCGTTTCTCCACCGCATGCACTCGCGCACTCCCAAAGCTTGGAACCTTTGAATCATTGGCACAAGGAAGGTCTTCTCAGTGACACCCAGTTATAGTGTTAAAAATATAGGATGTGTATTGATGCCCTGATCCCTGGGTGGGATCAGTGACAGAAGTCACAGGTAAATGCATCCCAAATTCTCCTTCCCTCCTACTCCGCAACATTTGTTTAGGGCCAGAGTGATGACTAGTTGTCCATGGCTCCAGTGCTGAAGAGGTGTAGCAGCTACAAGTTGTGTATGCTGCTAATTCTGCAGCTCACTGTGGTAAAAGTTGCTGTTCCAGAAACACATTTTGATCTTAGATAACAAGCATGGGGCTGGATGAACACAGCAGGTCAAGCAGCATCATAGGAGCAGGAAAACTTGACGTTTCGGGCCTAAACCCTTCATCAGAAAATGATTTTCTGATG
>JAHRHZ010000020.1:59717137-59779752 GCA_024137785.1 Ginglymostoma cirratum | reverse complement strand
TATCTCGGATTCTCCAGCATCTGCAGTACCTTTTATCTCTGACACATTTTGATCTTGCTTTGTATTGGTTGGAAACAACTTCTCCCTGTATTGCTACTTCAACCGTTTCAGCTTCAATGGAGAATGAATAACTCAGATGAGGTGCATTTCTAATCTTACATATAGATGGCACAAATGAGAATGTTTTTCATTCTGTACAGTACCTTTTAAGTATCCTGTAGGGATCGTTCTGTGACTCATGACTATTTGAGGTGAGGTGTGTCCAATTAAAAATGAAGGGTATTGAAAAGGAGGGGTTTGCTTAGATGTTGTTTTTGAGATTTGAGAAAACATATTTTGCTTGGATAACAGAATTGACTGATGCCAAATGATGGAACTAACTGCTATGCTTATAGTGGAGCTTCACAAAAACTGAAAGAACTGCAAATGCTGGAAGTAAGAAACAAAGATAGAAATGGCTGGGAAAAACTCAGCTGTTAGCATCTGCGGAGAGAAATAAGAGTTAAGATTCTGGGTCCAGTGACCCTCCTTCAGAACATTCTGAAGAAGTGTCACTGAACAAGAAATGGTATCTCTGATTTCTATCTACAATACTGCTAGACCTGTTGAGTTTTTCCAGCAATTTCTATGTTTGCAGCAGTGAAGCTTGACATTTAACATCTCCTGTGACCATGTTGTAAATGAATATACTAAAATATCTCCAGGGATGATTGACACTAATTATTGCACATTAAATCTTATAATTTAAGGGTTCTTTTTTCCCTAGGAAGGGGAGTTGATTTGTAAGGGGAAATTGCAGACTGAAGTTTGTATTGAACAATGAAATGTAAACAGTTGTGGAAGACAGAGCAACTATTGGCAAGTTTAAAAACCTGAGAAAAGGTGACCATTCAAAGTAGGTGGATCCTCACTGGAGGGTGTTGGAGGAGTGCACATTAGGTGTTGTTGACCAATGCAGATAACCAGAAGTTAATAGTTGGCTGTATAAAGATGAATGATAGTTTCCGTAATGTGCTGATGGGCAAAGCCCAGCCATCCTGACTGGATGGTGGGGAACCTGCTGCATTTTGGGGATGGGTTTATTTAAGCAATTGGGCAGATACATACTACATTATTCAGGTATCATGGGATTCTTCCTTTTTAATCATCTTGCTGTTTTTTTAAATTTGGACTCAATAGCTGTAATTCCTCAATGGACTTGATTCTGTTGATCTGAATTAACACGGACGTTACAGTTTTTGAATCTGATTATTAATTAGACTGTTCAGCAGGTTACTGTTCATTAGAGATAAATAGGAACAGTCCTAGACGGATATCAATGTTAATTTTGCCCTGTATTCAAAGCACAGGGTAATTCTTGAGTTGCAGCTATCTCTGAGCTTGTCCGTTGTACAGTTCTTGAACATCATTATGAATGTAAATAATTGAAGGAACTAAACTGGCTAGACTCAACTCTTGTTGAGTAGATGCTTAGTTCTAGATTGAGTATTTGTTGAATATTTCCAATGGTGGATTGGTACCTGTTCTGGGATGCATGAGTAAGTTCTGGGTTTCTCTAGTTTGTCTTGATTTCAACTTGCCTGATATGAATCTTGCCGCTGACCCAAAATGATTTCCTGTGGAAATTTTTTGAGCCAACTTCATCCACTGTTTGTTTTGTGCTTTGTTTTTGTGTCACAGTGAAGAGACGGAACAACTGGCACCGACATGACTACACCGAGACTGCAGATCCTGTTAAAAAGATACAGGCAGGAACGCCAGTTTTCATCAGGGAGCTCCGAGCACGGCATTTTTCAAGGTACAGGCAACCATTTGTCGTTTGGTGTTGTTCCAATCCCCTCAGTCTATCCCCTATTTCCAACATCACTCTATTTCCCCATCCCCCTCCCGCTCCTCTACCCTTGTGGTGGTGAAGTGTTAATCTCGCTTGACTAGCAATCCAGTGGATCAGACTAATATTCTGTGATCGTGGGTTCAAATTCCATCACAGCAACTGATGAAAGTTGTGCTCAGTAAAAGAGAACTGAGATATAGAAAGCTGGTCTAATGCAACCAAGTAACCACCGTCAATTGTTGTGAAAACTCATCTGGTTCACAAATCCTCTTTTAAGGAAGGAAATCTGCCATCCTTACCTGGTCTGGTTGAGATGTGAATCCAGATCCACAGCAGTGTGGTTGACTCTTAACTGTCCTCTGGGAAATTAGAGATGAGCAATAGAGTCTTGCTGAGCTGGCATCGCCCACATCTCTGAACAAAAGAAAACGTAAAGAGTAATTATCAGATTCGCTGACTCGTTTTTCATTCCTAGTAACTGCAAGGGTGATCGAAGTGGTCTTGGGTTCGAAGCCAAGCCTCTTATAGGAGGAACTAATAGACCAGGGAACAAGATTTTGACAATCAAAAGGCATCCTTATGTTTAAAGGGGATTTTGAACTTTTCCTTGGTTACAGTTCTGCACTGGCATTGTCGACGATCCACGTTACCCAAATTTATGCTTGCCTCAGTGATGTGTTGCACGTGTCAGTGAATAGGTGGTGTGAACGGAAGAGAGAGAAAGATTTGCTTTTAAATGCCACTTCTGACAACCATTAGATTTCACAAAACCCTTCATAGGAAATATTTATAAAGTACACTCGAAGCGCAAGACAAAGCTTCAACTTCTGGTTTCCTTTTGACAATGTCTGTGTTCCTTACTACCAAGCATTGACTGTTAAAGTGTAGTTTTAATGTTGGGAAATCCTATAGGACGGAAAGGGTCAGAGAAAAGGAATGGTGTGCAGAATGTAGGTGTGATTGAAACAAGCACTAAAAGTGCTGGAAAAACTCCGATCTGACAGCATCGATGCAGACTGAAATAGAGTTAGTGTTTTGAGCCCAGTGTGACTCATTTCAGATTTCCAGCATCTGCAGTATTTTCCCTTTTGTAGGAGTGGCTGAGTCTGATTTTTGTTTCTTTTTATTTTGGGGAGTGAAAGGGAGAAGTTTGAAATTTGTTTGGGGTGCAGTAGGTTTGTAAGAGGAGGAAAGTTGTCAAGTGAAGGATGATTCAGTCAGCAGATAAGTTTTTAAAATAATTGTTTGCAAATGACAAAGGTATTGATGAGGGCTTCAGCAGCCAAACTGAGGAAGGTTAGGTTGATAAAGGTGTGGCAGTGATCTAAGTGATTGATTGTGAGGTTTGTAACTACAGTTGGCGTTTTATGTTGTCCCATGGTTATTACAGCATGATTATCTACTGGTGTCAGTGAGCTGCATAATTCTCATTTGTTTGTTCCTAAAGTGCCAGTGAAATTCTCATCAAGCTGCACGGTACCCAGTTGACACACAAATACCTGGAAAAGCACGGGTTTGAGTTTCCCATCATGGTGTCTAAAATAGATGGACTTGGAATTGCTCTCCCGTCGAGCACCTTTTCTGTCAGGGATGTGCAAGAATATGTGGGTAAGTGATGACTGCACCCAGTGTTAACACACAATACAGCCACAAGCAAAGTTTGCCAGTGCTGCATGTTTGCAGTGTAGCTCCCCTGTCCTGGATATTGGAAAGTGGGGACGGGGAATAGATGGAACATCTCAAAATGTTGCATCTAGTGCAGTGGAGGCCAGCCAATGCAAAGTTTTTCCCCTTCGAGTACTTGTCTAATTCTCATTTGGAAGCTTTTACTGAAACTGCTTCCTTTTTCCTTCCAGATTGTGATAGCTCACTGGGTAGTGAAACAAAATTTCATTTCTCCTCTGGTTCTTTTGCCAATGACCTTAAATCTGAGTCCTCAGGTTCTAAACCTTCTGCCTCTGGATCCAATTTCATCTCTATTTACACTCTCATATCCCTTCGTTATTTCAAATACTTCTATTAAATTTCCCATTAACTATTCTCTTCTCCAGGGAGAATTACCCTGTTTCTCTTGGCATCCATCTAACTGAAGTCCTGCGTCTCTAGTACCATTTACAGTACACATACTTGGCACCCTTTCCAAGACCACCTTCATCCTCTTGTTTTTGTGGTTTCCAGGTTTGAATACATTGCTCAACATTCTTCTCAATTTGTGCTCCAATCTTTAAAAACAATTGTGTACGGACACCCCGAGGTCCTTCTGTTCCTCTGCCCTCTTTAACCTTTTGTGTCCTGTTTTTGAGATTAATTTTCAACCTGTCCTAATTATTGTTGATCATATTTCAGTCTCTGTAGTATCGTCTAAGTTTGTTGTATCCAGTTCTTCTCAGTTGCCTGCTACACAAACTGCATATTCAGCCCATTCTACCCTCCACAAAAGTGCGGCTCAATCAACCAGCCAGCACTCGTCTAAATTTTGCGATTGTCTAAGACCACTGTACTGTCTGTCAGCTTCTAACTCCCATCAGTCGTCTGCCCCAATTCTCAGGGCCATGTGTTCAGCCACTTTCCCAATTCACTGGTCGGTATTTAATCACTTCCTCCTAATTCGTCTCCTCAAACCCATGAATATTTTGCTGTACTACATCTACAACATAGGCTGTTATTTGAGCTGTTTCACAGCTGTAGTCGGGTGAAGGGTTATCCTTGTCTAAATAACGTGGCTTCCAGATATATCTGAATATGAATTTTTAATCTCTCAAGGTGGTGAGAAGGTGATCGATGTGATCGATGTGGCTCGGCAAGCTGATTGTAAGATGAAACTGCAGGAGTTTGTAGAATATTACACTGCTCTCCATCGAACCAAAGTATTAAATGTCATTAGCTTGGAATTTTCTGATACAAAGTAAGTTGCTTGTGGCTGGATATTTGGAAATGTAGCTGTGTGTACAGTGTTGGCATTTGCAATACAAAGTAACTTCGACTGTTTGTTTCCTGTGCCAATACTGTGCCAGTACACCTGGGTCTTTACAAAGTACATTCGACATTCTTGAGCCATCCTAAAGTGCTGAAGGCCAGTGAAACACTTATGAAACTGAGGCAGTTTTCAGACAATAAAATCCTGCACACAGCACTGAGATCGTAGATTCATAGAATCCCAACAGTGTGGAAGCAGGCCATTTGGCACTTCAAGCCCACACTGACTGTCTGAAGTCCATCCCACCCAGACCCCTAACCCCCTACCCTATCCCTGTAAGTGTGCATTTCCCATGGGTATTCACCTAGCCTGTCCGTCCCAGGACGCTATGGGCAATTTCCCATGGCCAATCCACCTAACATGCACATCTTCTGGAGGAAAGCCATGCAGACGCTGGGAGAATGAGGGTGGAATCAAACCTGGGTCTTTGGTGTTGTGAGGCATCAGTGCTAACCACTGAATCACTGTGCCTACCAGATCACTAACCATTATACATAACTGTATAATCTGTCATTTACCACCAAAAACAGTGTCTGTTTTCACAGATATACTTGTGACATTCAGAACGCAGTTACCACCACCCTTGTCAATTCCTCCAGTGGGGGAGGGCGAGCAGTGGGATGTGGGGAGAGGATAAGCCAGAGAGGGGATGGGTGCGAGGTGATGGGGCCGAGTGATGGGTGGGGGGTGGGTGGCGGGGGGGAGGTGGGCTGAGCGTGCAGGAGGGAGGTGGAGATGGAGGTGGTGAGGGCAAGAGGAGATGGGGAGGGAGGTGGGGAGATGGTGGGTGGGAGGGAGTGAGCACTGGCAGCTATGGGCAGGCGGGTGGGAAGGAGTCCCGGCAGGCTAGAGGAATGTGTGGGTGAGAGGTTGGGGGAGGGAGCAAGCAAGAGCTGGAGGGCGGTAGGGAGTGACTGTGGGAGGGGAAATGAGGGCGAGCAGGTGGGAGAGGGGAAGGGAGGGCAAGAGGGAGAGATGGCATGTGCGCAGCGTGGAGGGAGCATGGGTGAGAGAGAGTGTGAGTGCGCCACTCGCGAGGGCGAATGGGAGAAAGTGAGCTGAGGTGAGAGAGGGAGGGCGAGCATGCTGGAGTTGGGGGAGGGGTGCGAGTTGAGAGAGAGCTATGTGGTGCCCGCGCAAAGAGTGGGACAGCGAGAAGGAGAGTGTGGTGGCCCGTACGCTCGAGAGAAGGGAGAGAGAACATGAGAGCGTGCACGCCAGGGGAGAGTGGGAGTGAGGGGTGCGCCCATATGCACAAGTGGTAAAGTGGGGGAGGAAGAGAGGGAGAGAGATAATGCGTGCAGAAGAGGGAGAGAGAGTGATGGGACATGCGAAAGGGAGCGAGAGAGAGAATGAGGGGGTGTGCATGTGTGGGAGGGAGAGAGAGAGAGAGTGCACACATGTGAATGGGAATGTGAAGAGAAAGTGAGGGGGCACATGAAAGTTGGGGGGGAAAGAAGGGAGTGAGATGGGGCGTGTATGTGAGAGGGAAAGAGTGAGGGGGTGCATGCACGGGGACGCGAGAATGTGAGTGAGGGACAGAGAGAGAGGGTGCATGCGTGAGAGAAAGAGTGGAGAGAAAGAGAATGTGAGGGTGCGCGCATATTGGAGGACATGCATGAGAGAAGGAGAGTAAGGGGGCGCATGAGAGAAGGAGAGTAAGGGGGCACATGAGAGGGCGGAGAGCGAGAGTGTGAAGGTGCACGTGTGAGATGGAAAGAGCGTGAGGGGGTGCTTGCGAGAGGGGAGAAAGTGTGAGGGGGCATGTATGAGAGGGGGAGAGAGTGAGGGGCATATGGGCGCCTGAGAGGGAGAAGTTTTCAGCGAGAGAGAGGGCGAGGGTTTGAGAGAGAGAGAGAGAGAGAGAGGTTGGTCAAGCAGGAGAGGTGGGGAGAGAGAACAAGGGGGTGCGCGAGCAAGAGGGCGCTTGAGAGAGGTTGAGGGGAGAGCCAGCGTTTCCATTGCTCCCGCCATCATTGTAGCTCCTGTTGTCTCCATCGCACTTGCTCTTGCGGCCTTGCTCCCCCACCCTCCCTGCCCTTTGGTCTCACCCTCTGCCTCTTGCCCTTTACCCTTCGCTGTCTGTCTTGGTCTCGCCCTCTCACCGTCTCACCCTCGCCCTCAATTGCCCTCGTGGTGTCACTCCTGCCTGTCCCTGCGCCCACGACCCCTCATTGTCCTGGTGCCGCCTTCGCTGTCTTGCCCTCACCTTCTCAGTCATGCCCCTCGTCATCCCAGTGTCGCTGTCACCAACTCCCTCTCGCCCTCGCTGTCTCGGTTAGGTGCTCGTCCAGATGGGATATTTTATCTGGATTTGCTGGAGGCTGTGAATTTTTAAGTCCGCAGTGTGTCCTTTGGCTGTGCACACTTTCCCTGTGTGGAAATGAGGTGGGGTCTGGTGTGATCATTGATCCCGGGGGGTCTTTCTGGCGGTCGGGGAGGTGTCTTGTTCAGGATGAGAGAGGTTGGGGCTGGGTGATAGGGTGGGGTATTCCAGAGTGTGCATGGGAATGAAGTCCTTCTCCATGTCTCTGGCCTGTGAAGGCCCTTGACCTCTTCCTGAAGCTGGCTCAGCTGCACCTCAGCTCTCAGGAATGTTTCATTGACTGCTCTTGTCCTGCACCGGGATTGACTTACCTCCCCTTGACCTGCCTCAAGAAGGCTCCGACTTGATGGGTGGGGGTGGTTTTCAAACTCTCCAGCTGGAGTCCCAGTCCTCTGCTACTCACCTTTTATATGAAGAATATAGTGTGAAAGGTAATCCTGGTCAGTGTTGAATCTCTATCCTGAGAAGTGAGGCACTGATTATTGGTTATACTGATGCTGGTCACTTGCGGTGGGCTCCTTGATTCGATGCCTGCTCCCTGTGTCAAACTGCTGTTTTGTTTTTGTTTGTGTACAGGATGTCGGAGCTGGTGAAAGTTCCTAATATTGTTCAGAAGCTGTCCTGGGTAGAGAATTACTGGCCAGAGGATTCCTTTTTTCCCAAACCGTGCGTTCAGAAGTACTGCTTGATGGGAATGGAGGATAGTTATACTGACTTTCACATTGACTTTGGGGGGACCTCTGTCTGGTATCATGTACTGTGGGTAAGTAGCTCTGGTAGCAAGCTTGACCTAGGGTAGAAATCAAGAAAACCTTTATCTCCACACTCCCCATTTTGCTTTAACACTGTGTGGTTCGCACTTTAATGTAAAGACACACAGAGTCAGCCTCTCCAGGGGAAGAGAGAGAAAGTCCACCAGCTCCATTGGTGGAGGGCAAGAGAGACACAGCCCATTCGCATGAAGGGAGAGAGGGTTGGTGAACACCTTTGCTGGAGAGCTGGCGGTGTTGACAAGGTGAGAGAGGGTCCCAAAACTTTAGAAGACAAGGAATGTGCGGAGAGTGAGTTAAAGAGTCAACATCTATAGGTGGACAGGGAGAGAAAGAGACCGAGATGTAGAGAGGGAGAGGGAGAGAAAGAAAGTGTCGTTGAGGAAGTATGGGTTAGTGTTGGAGCAAAGGTATGGGGGTGGTGGGGGAAGGGAGGAGAGCGAGAATCAGCGCCTTTGGGTCAAGGGTGGGTGGTGGTGAGAGTAAAGAAAGATAAGAGAGTCAGCACCTCCAGGGTGGGAAGAGTTGAGAGGGTGAGGAGGAGTAGAGAGAGTCGGCATCTTCGGGTTGGCCGGGAGTAGAGGTAGAAGTAGATGTAGAGGAAGAGGGAGAGAGAGACACTCAAAACCCTGAAGGGCAGGGAGTGAGTGTAGTCAGACAGGACAGTTTCCTTTCATGTGACATGATGTCTGTTCTGATTTGATGCTCCTAATGTATGTCAGAGAACCTTACCGCATAAAGCAGTCAGGTTCTCCAGATGGTGAAGGAGCCAGGCTCTCCATCTCCTGCTTCAGAGAGATTGAGATGGCTTGGACATCTCTCCAGGCTTGTGGAAAAAGGAAAGCTTCTGTGTCTGGAGCCTTGTCTGGTTCTTGGCACATTCCTTTTGCTGAAGGTTCATAATTGTTTAAAAATCTTTGATAAATTTTGGAAGTTAAAATTTCCTCCACTGCAACATGAGAATTTGGCTCCCTAATTGAGCTCAGTTGCCTTGGTACAAAGGTGGTTCATGGGAGACTGGCTGAAGAGTGAGTGTCTTTGGAAAACAGGCTGACATGTTTTCGTGGGCCCATGTGGCTCTCACTTTCTGCTCACAGCCTGGTTCACAAAATCTCCTCCTACAGCCAACCTTCCTGGCAGGAAGAATACAAAATTAGCCTTTTGCACCACATGCACAAGTCTCTGATTCGAAATCTAGAACATATTAAATGGGTTGGTGGATATCTGTTGTGAAAAGTTTAAAACATAAGCTAGGGCTATTTGATTTGGGACACTGGGAACAACTGTGCATCAGAACCACATTTGGGTGGTGGCACAGATGGGCTCCAGGGATAGTGATCTTGACAGAAAATTTGTAGTCTGACTGGTTCTCTCTTTGACTTGAGACTTGGTGGTTGACATTAAATCCTAATCATCTCAATTCTCGTTTGTTTTTCTTGCAGGGAGAAAAGCTGTTTTACTTGATAAAGCCAACCAATGCCAATCTTGCACTATATGAAAGTTGGAGTGGTTCTGTTAACCAGAGTGAGACGTTCTTTGGTGACCAGGTGGACAAATGTTACAAGTGTGTCCTACAGCAGGGACAAACACTCTTCATTCCCACAGGTATGCTGAAAGACTGATGGCAGCAGGAGCTTTTCATCCTCCCCATGAGTGGAGCAGAGAATTCTTCCTGGTTTCGCCCTGGTAATCAGGAATAAAATAATCTCTGGGCAGAAGGGCACAATGCATCACACCACTCCTTGTTCATCTTGGATTTGTGCTTCCATTGTCACAGGTGGAATGAGGACTGGGCTCTTTCTATTTTCTGTCTCATTCTTTCTTTTCGTTTGAACTGTGATGTCAGGAGGAACTCAGAACTCTGCTGGTCTGTTGTCTTTGGGTTTTTATTTCACTTTGTAACCAGCTGTGATATTTTGCATCTATATTTTGTTTATCCTCCAACTATAATCATCTCAGTAATCACCTGAGCTGAAGGGAAATGGACTTTCCACAAGATAATGAGCAGTTTGTTCTTCTGTTTATTACATAGTAACTGTGTGTAACGTCAAGCATTAGAGAAGGGACTATTTCCATTCCTGAGTCACTGGCCTCTAACAAAGGCAGGGTTCGCATTTGTGCAGACCATCCAGTGACTGTTACCGGAAGGGTTAGGCTTTGACAGCATATTTGTTTAGACCGCGTGAGATAGTCAGCTCCCTTCTTAGAGGGGAGAACCCTAATCAAATCAAACTACATCTGTATAATAAAATGCATAACTGTACTTTAATGTGTGAAGAGAAAGACTCTACTCATTCTCTTGAGTGCCATTCAGTCAGACCGTGACTGATCTGTATCTTACTCCACTTATTTGCTTTTTCTTATGTCTTGATACTTTGACCTAATGAAAATCTATTGATCACAGACCTGAAGGTTTTGAGTAGCTGTCTTCCTGTATGGCTGTACAAAGAAAGTGTGGTTCAGATTTTCACTGTCCATTTGTGATCATGTCTCCTGATTACTAATTACTGTGGTCATCCTTTAGTTCTAATTATTGTGCAAGTGCACAACATCACTGACTAAAAGTTCCTAGTTTCCTTCGATATCCTGTTGGCTGATGAGTATGGTGATCATGTTCCTGTATGACCAGACCTAGGAGTATAAAAAGTAAAATCTGGGGTGGGCATCACTTTCATTGGAGGGGAATAGCTCTGTATCAGCCATTGTGGATTTCAATTAGTAAGAGGCTGGATGGCATTAGTTATACCTCTGTCCGAGTTAGACCAAGTTGGCAGTCTGCTATTCAAGAGGTAGGGTGATTAAAGCAGCCTCCAATATAGAGCAATACAAGATTAGATACTGACTGCAGACGGCCAACACCCAACCTCTAGCTCTGTGAGGAGGAGAAAATGTAATCCAGAACAGGATTTGCCCATGTGTCTGCACGTACGTGTGCCTATGTGACCATATACCTGTGCAGCTGCCAGCATAGCTTTGTGTGTTCATGTTGTTGTATTGATCCGTGTGTCAGCCTTGGCTCAGTGGTAAATTTGCACCCCTCAGGCAGTCCATGCCCTACTCCTGGAACTTCCATGTCTTTCAGTTGAAATGTTAAGCTGAGGTCTTGGGTGACAGCTTGGGAACTGAAGTGTAGTTTACTCGGTGTCCTGGTTAATGCTGATTTTAAAAGGACAGTGTTTATGGCTGTTCCATTTCTATTTGTGGGATCTTGCTGTTTGAAAATGGGCTGTTTATGTCATACAGTGATGTCACTTCTAAAGTATTTCGATGGTATGTCATGTTTGGGGATTTTTTTGAAACTCTGGAATGTGTTAAATAGACGTTTTATCAGCAGTTTCCAGATTTGATTCCTTGTACGTGGCAAAATACCTGATATCATCTGGGCAGCAGTTGGACTCTTTGTTCACTTAGTGCCTCTGGGTCCAGAATTTAAAAATTCTTAACAGTGCCAAACCTGATATCCAGCAGGTATCCTGTGCTGGCAAATGAGGCTATGGGTGTATTATTGAAGGCAGGGTGGTTATGCTGTCTGACGTGAATGACGGAACGTGGGTAATGACAAATGGGTCACAAATGTTTTGAAGTTATATAGGATTGAAAAACACTGCATGGTCTCTTAAAGAGATTGTGCTTTGTCTGTGCTTGGAAGTTTGCAAGCATTGTACAGAGAGCCCCAAAGTAGAAACAAATGTATCAAAAAGCCTTACAGGTGACAGGCAAAATAGCAGTCTTGTTTTGATGTGTTGAGAACAAGATTGATTTTGGTCAATTAATTTAAACCAAACACTCAGCAATTCAATGCCAGTTGGATTTAAAAATTGATGGTGTTGACAACCTGAAACCAATCATATTATAAGAATTTGATTTATCATAGGGGATATATAAAAAAGCTTTTTTAAAGATCAGGGGAGAGCCAACTGCCAACTGTCAGGAGATAACACCTTTTAGCTCTCTGAGAAAGCACCATGTAATTAATCAAAGGTACCATGGCATTTTTAGCTGAGTCTTCACTGAGAAAGCATCCATAATAGCAAGATCAACAGAGGCTGGAGAAGACAGTGTTCCAGAAGACACAGTCTGTGTGAACTTGGAGAGATTAAGTTTTAATTTATTGTTGTCTTATTAATTGGGTTTATATAAATGGGACTTGTGTTTATTTGAACAGTATTCCAGTAGAATTTAGTTCAGTTAAGGAATAGTTAATACATAGAGGGAATTGTTCAGTTTGTTAGTATCTCTTCTAATTTGTTCATTATTAGGGTTAAGTAAATAAATGGTTAATTGTTACTTCTAAAGTGGAGATCAGGGATTTTCTTTCCTTTAACCACGCTTTTAACAGATTACGAGGGGTGAAATGAGCTTCTCTGGGTGTTTTGGATTTAATTATTAGAAGGGAACCTTCACTCCCATCATAAAAGATTTGGGGCTTGTGTTTTGGTTTAATTATCAGAGGTGTTCGACTTGACCCTTCTCTGTAACACAAACCTCTCCAAATGGAGAAAGTGGCTCCAATGTGCTTTTATTCACTCATGGAATATTGACATTGCAGGCTGGCCAGCATTTATTGCTGCCCCCCTAGTTGCCCTTGAGATGGTGGTGAGCTGTCACCTTGAACTGCTTCAGTCTACGTGCTGTGGTTAACTCACAATGCCCTTGGGAAGAGAATTCCAGAATTTTGACTCAGTGACAGTGAAGAAAAGGTATTATATTTCCAAGTCAAGATGGTGAGTGCTATGGAAGGGAACTTGCAGGTGGTTTTCCCATGTATCTGCTGCCTTTGTCCTTCTAGATGGAAGCGGTCATTGGTTTGGAAGGTGTTGTCTATGGATATTTGGTGAATTTCTGCTGTGTATCTTGTAATTAGTACCCTGCTGCTACTAAGTGTCAGTGGTAGAAGGAGTGGATGCTTGTGGATGTGGTGCCAATCAAGCGGGCTGCTTTTGTCCTAGATTGTGTCAGGCGTTTTGAGTGTTATTGGAGCAGCACTCATCCAGGTGAGTGCAGGGTATTCCATCAGACTCCTGAGTTGTGCTTTGTGGGTGATGAACAGGCTTTGGAGAGTCAGGAGGTGAGTTACTCGCCATAATATTCCTAGCCTCTGACCTGCTCTTGGAGTTACCGTGTTTGTGTGGCAGGTTCAATTGAGTTTCTGGTCAATGCTAACCCCCCAAGATATTGATAGTGTATGATTCACCATTGAATGTCAAGGGGCGGTGGTTAGATTGTCTCTTTCTCTTATTGGAGATGGCCATTGCTGAAATTTTGTGGCATGAATATCACTTGCCACTTGTCAGCCCATGCCTGGATATTGTCCAGATTTTGTTCCATTTGGACATGGACTGCTGCAGTACTGAGGAATTGCTAATGGTGTTGAATATTGTGTAGTCATCGGTGAACATCCTCACTTCTGATCTTGTGATGGAAGGAAGGTCATTAATGAAGCAGCTGAAGATGGTTGGGCCTAGGACACTACCCTGAGGAACTCCTGCAGAGATGTTCTGGAGCTGAGATAACTGACTTCCAACAACCACGACCATCTTTCTACGTGGCAGGTATGATTCCAACCACTGGAGAGTTTGCCGCTTGACATTGATTCCAGTTTTGCTGCGGTCCCTTGATGCCACATGCAGTCAAAAGTGGCCTTGTTTTCAAGAGCTGTCACTCTCACCTCACCAGTGGAATTCAGCTCTTTTGTCTGTCTCTGAACCAAGGCTGTCATGAGGTCAGGAGCAGAGTGGCCCTGGCAGAACCCAAACTGGGCGTCACTGAGCAGGTTATTGCTGAGCAGGTGCTGCTTGATAGCACCGTTGATGACACCTTCCATCACTGATGATCAAGTGTAGACTGATGGGGCAGTAATTGGCCGGGTTGGATTTGTCCTGCTTTTTATGTACAGGACATGCGGGGGCAATTTTTCACTTTGCCAGGTAGATGCCAGTGTTGAAATTGTAGGGGAGCCGCAAGTTCTTGAGCGCAAGTCTTCAATGCTATTGCCAGAATGTTGTCAGGGCCCATAGCTTTGCACTCCAGTGCCTCCAACTGTTTCTTGATATCACATGAATCGAATTAGCTGAAGAAAGGTTTCATTGATGCTGGGGACCACTGGAGCAGGCTGAGATGGATCATTTGTTCGGCATTTCTGGCTGAAGATTGCTGCAAATATTTCAGCCTTATCTTTTGCACCGATGTGTTAGGCTCTTCCATCGTTGAGGATGGGGACATTTGAAGAGCCTCCTCTTCCAGTGAGTTGTTTAATTGTCCACCCCTGTTCACACCAGATGTGATTCAATCTAATCTGTTGGTTTTGGGATCACTTGTCTTTGTCACTTGCTGCTTATGTTGTTTGGCACACAAGTAGTCCTGTTTAGTACCTTCAACCAGCTTGACACATCATTTTTAGGTATGCCTGGTGCTGGTCTTGGCAGGCCCTCTTGCATTCTCCATTAAACCAGGGTTGATCTCTCAGTTCGATCGTAGTGGTTGAGTGGGGGAATTTGCCGGGCCATGAGGTTACAGATTCCTCAGTGCCACAC
Organism: Ginglymostoma cirratum; assembly: GCA_024137785.1. Classification (NCBI taxonomy): domain Eukaryota; kingdom Metazoa; phylum Chordata; class Chondrichthyes; order Orectolobiformes; family Ginglymostomatidae; genus Ginglymostoma; species Ginglymostoma cirratum. The sequence goes on along the minus strand of JAHRHZ010000020.1, from coordinate 59,765,312 downwards.
AACACGGTGGAGGGTATTCTCAATGTGAAAGTGGGATTTTGTCTCCACAAATACCATGTGGTGGTCACTCTTATCAATACTGTCATGTACAGATGCATCTGTCATTCAGACTGCACCGAATCATTTAAAATGATTGTGTGTGTAAAATGATGTTATCCTGTTCACCCTTGAGCTGGAATCCCAACCATAACACTCCTTCAACTATAGTCCATCACTTATTTGTATTTGAGACTTTGCTGTTTGTGCTTCAATCAAGGTTTGTGCTTCAATCAAGGTTTGTCCTTTGTCCTCTTTTCCAGGTTGTATTTTAACCCAGGCCTTGACTTGTACTTTTATCCAGATTGCATCAGTTTTCATGAGGGTTTATCCTCTTTCCCTAGGCTGGATTCATGCTGTCCTCACTTCCAAGGACTGCATGGCTTTCGGTGGAAACTTCCTGCACAACCTCAACATTGGCACACAACTCAGGTTAGTGGCTTTCCTCGATGCTCATTCTTGTTCCCACTTATTAGACCATACATAGAATAGTACAGCACATAAACAGGCCCTGTGCTGACCATAATGCCATTCTAAACTAATCCCCATCTACCTGCACGTGATATCCCTCTATTCCCTGTCTGTTCATGTGTCTGTCTGAATACCTATACTTCTATCAGGGCACTCCACAGCTTCTGAATTGCCTGCAAAAACAATCCAAGTTTGTCCAACCTCTCTTTATAGCTGATACGCTCCAATCCGGGCAACATCCTGATAAACCTCTTTTTGCACCCTCTCCAATGCCTCCACATCCTCCGTATAGTGTGGCAACCAGAACTATGCACAGTTCTTCAAATATGACCTGACTAAAGTCTGCACCATGACTTGCCAACTTTTATATTCAGTGCCCTGACTGATGAAGGCAACCATGCTGCCGCCTTTATCACCTTATTCAGTTGCATTGCCACTTTCACTGACCTATGGTCTTGAACCCCAAGATCCCTCTGTTTTATCGATACTTAAGGTCCTGTTATTTACTGTATTTCCTCTTGTATTTTACCTCCCAAAATGTGTCACATCACACTTATCCAAATTAAACCCCATCTGCCATTCATTGCCCAATTTTGCAACTTTCTCATTATCCACAACTCCTCCAATTTTCATTTGCAGACTTGCTAATCAGACAACCTATATTTTCAACTAAATCATTTATATATTACAAACAACAGAGAGGTCTCAGCATTGAACCCTGCAGAATGCCACTGAACTCCAGTCAGAAAAACACCCCTCCACAACTACATTCCATCTCCTATGACCAAGCCAATTTTGTATCTAAGTTGCCAACTTACAGTGGATACCATGTGACTTAATCTTCTGAACTAGCCTACCATGAGTGGCATTGTCCAATGATTTACTAAAGTCCATGTAGATAACATCCACAGCCCTACCCTCATCAATAATCTTCGTCATTTCCTGAAAAAAACTGCTTAGTAAATCCTGTCCCTAAAAATCCTCTCTGATCATTTTCCTACCACTGATGTAAGGCCTATAATTTCCCATCGTGTAACAGAATCCGACAGGAGGGCAGGTCAAGGCAGCTTTGCCTTTTGAATGGGCTGATCCACAAAATTCCTACTTGGGCAAAGTACTGAATACAAAAATTGGAACTATATGAGTCACTCGTTAGGCCAAAGCTGGAGTTGTATGACCAGTTCTGGTCATCACATTAGAGTAATTATCTCCTCTCCATGATGACCGTACAAAGGAGATTTGCAACAATGTTGCCTGGGCTTGGAAATCGCAACAATGAGGACCAATTGAATAGACCAGAGTTATTTTCCTTAGAGCAGAAGAGGCTGAGAGAAGATTTAATCAAGGCCTACAATATAATGAGGGGCTTGGATTAGACGGACAGGGAAGACCCGAATCCCCTACTGGAGAGGTCAGTAACCAGGACACACAGCTATAACATGATTGGTAGACTTGGAAGGCCATTTGACCCCTTCAGCCTGCTCCAGCAGTCCAAATAATCATTGCTGATCATCAACTCGATATCCAGATTCCACCCTTCCATATCCTGTGATCCCTTTAGCCATTAGAGCTATATCTGTCTCCTTCTTTAGCAATGATTTGGCTTCAACTGCTTTCTGTGGCAGTGAATTCCACAGGCACACCACTGTGTGAATAAATTTCTCCTTCTCTCACTCCTCAAAGGTTTATCCTGTATTCTTAAAGTATCATCCCTGGTACTGGACTCGCCTACCAATCAGGAACAACCCTCCTGAATGTAATGTGTAATCCTGCTAGAATTCTATAGGTTTCTGAGTTCCTCATACCACCTCCCCCCCACCCCCACCCCCGGCAACCATTTCGTCTAAACGGCAAGGAATACAATCCTAACCGAATCCCCCTCTCCTTCTCTTCTAAATGAAGGACATAATTAAGGTTCCAAAAATATTGGGAACATGAGGACTCGTGAGAGCGAGGAACTGAAGGAAATCAGTATTAATGGCATTGGAGAAACTGATAGGATTAAAGGACAATAAATCCCCATGGCCTAATAATGTATGTCCCAGAGTACTTAAGAAAGTGGCCTTTGAAATAATGGATGCAGTCGTTGTCATCTTTCAAGATTCTATTGACTCTGGAGCAGTTCCTGTGGGATTGGAGGATCGCTAGTGTAATGGCACTATTTCAAAAAGGAGGTAGGCATTAAATTGGGAACTACAGACTGGTTAGCCTGACATCAATAATGGGGAAAATTATCAAAGATTTAGTAGCACACAACTTGGAAAACTGTCATAAGATCAGATAGAAATAGCATGGATTTACGAAAAGGTGATTACTTAACAAATGTATAGGGGTTTTCTGAGGATGTAGCTGGATGAGATGATGAGGGAAAGGCAGTGGATGTGGCTTTCTTGGACTTTCAGAAGCCTTTCAATAGGGTCCCATGTAAGAGATTAGCATGTAAAGTTAAAGTTCATGGGATTGGGGTAGTGTACTCCTTGGATAGAGAACTGTTTGGCTGACAGGAAACAGTAGGAATGAACAAGTCTTTTTCCAAGTGGCAGGCAAGTGGTGTGCTTCAGGGATCAGTGCTTGGAGCCTAGTGTGATTTTATGTTAATGGTTTAGATGAGGAAACTAGATATAATATTCCAAGTTTACGTGCAACACAAAGCTGGTTGGGAGGGCAAGCTGTGAGGTGCATGCAGAGATGCTTCTGTGTGATTTGGCCAAGTTAAGTGAGTGGGCAAATGCATGGCAGAAACAGTATAATGTGGATAAATGTGACATTATTCACTTTGGCTAAAAAATAGGAAGGCAGATTATTTGAATGGCAATAGATTGGGAAAGTGAGAGGTGTAACAAGACCTGGGTGTCCTTGTATGCCACTTGCTGGAAATAAGCGTGCAGGTGCAGTCCATGGTTAAGAAGACAAATGGTGTGTTGATCTTTGCAGCGAGAGAGTGCAATTCTAGGAGGAGGTATGTCTTGCTGCAGTTTTGCAGGGCTTTGGTGAGACCGCACCTGGAATATTGTGTGCAGTTTTGGTCTCCTTATCTGAGGAAAGATGTTCTGGCCATGGAGTGAGTGCAATGAAGGTTTATCAGACAGATTATTGAGATGGCAAGACTAACGTGTGACAAGATACTGGGTCATTTAGGACTGTTTTCACTGGCGTTCAGAAGAATTGAAGGGGTTGGGGGATTTCATAGAAACCTGCAAAATTCTCATAAGATTAAACAAGGTAAATGCAGGAAGTATGTTTTCAATGACCTGGAAACCAAGGGGTCCCAGTCTAAGTTGGCTATTTAGGACAGTGATGAAGAGAAATTCTTTCACCGATAGTGTAGCGAGTCTGTGAAATTCTCTGCTACAGAAAGCTTTTGAAGTTAAAACATTGAATATTTTCAAAACAGAGTTAGATACAGCTGTTGGGGCTAAAGGGATCAAAGAGTATGGGGAGAAAATGGGAATAGGATACTGAGTTGGATGATCAGCCATGATCATATTGAATGACTGCGCAGTCTAGCAGGACTGATTGGCATACTACTGCTCCTATTTTATATTTTTTTTAAGGCTTGAGAATAGTTCTAGGGATGAGAAACATCCCTAGAAGAAAAGAAGTTGGGACAGTTTTCCTTGGAATAGAGAATTCCGAAAGGGAATTTGATTCAAGTTTTCAAGATCATAGGAAGGCTGGACATATAGATATGGAGAACTGTTCTGAAGAAGAGTTATCTCTCACTTGAAACATTAACAGTTTTTGACTTGGAACAGATGCTGCTGGGCCTGCTGACTTTGTCCAGCATTTTCTGTTCTTAGTAGGGAGCAACTGTTCCCCTCTCAAAAGGATCAAGAATTAGAGCTTTCAGATTTAGATAGGATTTACATTTAGATTTTTTTATTGTCATGTGTACTCGAGTACAAAAGTATGGAGTACAGTGAAAAGTGTATAATGTTGCCACACAGGGTACTGTCTTAGAAACAAGAACCTAGGTACAGAATCAGAAGAACAAAGTTAAAAATTACAGTAATTCTTAGTATTAAGTAGAAAATAAAGAAACAAAGCTAAAAGTCAAACATTTACAGCCTTTCAAAAGTGCTTAGCCACGCTGGGACTGCATTTCTTACAGGGGCTCAATCACTACCTCTTTGCTATGCTTACCCCACACAGCCCATTCCAGGAGTCATTGGATTTGAAGACATTTGCTGATGAAGTAAGTTCGATGAAGAAAAATAACTTTTGCATAGTGAGTGTTTCAGTTCTGGAATGAGAATGAACAAAAGTATATTGGAGGAAAGTTTAGTGAAGGCATTCAGGAGGCCACTGGAAAATTATTAGAAATCTTATGCCATGTTACAAGGAAAGGGCAAGAGTGTGGCACTAAGTCATGATGTTCGTTCAGGGTGCCAGTGCAGACATGATGGGCTGAATGGCTACCTGCTGTACCAGAACAACTCTGCATGGCCTTTCCTCAGAGCTGAGAACCTTGTTTTCCACAGTAGCACAACAGAAATGTTATTATTTTGCGGCAGTTTCAAATGGTGCCCGTACTTGGCTGTAGATTGCTTGACAATGAACAGGATGACAGAAACTGGCAGTTAGCACTAGGAAGATGGTTATTTACAGGTTTGGTGGAGTTGGATGGTCAGATGGGTAGGGGGCAGGAAAACTGTAAGAGCCACATGAATTGGCCACTGTTTTGTGGGAACAGTTGAAATCAGTGGTCCCCCAGCTCTTTGGCTGCTGATCATTTGGGTGAAGCAAAAGGCTGCATGGATCACATATTGATTCTACACCCACCCCCAACTATTACCTTGTCACAGGGAGTAAACTCCATCAGAATTATTTGGAATTTATAGAAGCTCTAAATATATCCAGGTTACCCTTAAATGTGTCAACGCTATTTGCTTCAACCATTGTCTGTGGTACCTTATCAGCTTTCTTTGCAGAAAGCAGTTTGTTCGCAATTTACTATTGGATCTTTTTGGTGAGTTATATTGGTTTACAAGTCTCTTGTTATACTTCCCCCATGAGGGAACATTCTCTCTATGTCTGCTAAAACCTTTCAATGTTTTAAAAATCTGTCTTGGTCATTCCCCAGTCTTCTGTTTTCTTGAAATGTATTGCCACACATTTCTGAGTCTTCCTTGTCAGTTTTCTTTGTACCTTTAGTTTTTTTTATAATATGGCAGCCAGAACTACTGCAACATTCTTGAGTGGTCTGACCAAGGTTCAATATAGTAACTTTCAACTTTCATTCTTTAGAAATTAAACCTGTGCTTGGTCTGCCTTTTTTAATGGCCTTGTTAACATATCGTTCAGTTTTTAGATTGAAGATCTTTGTTCCAGGTCTTTTTGTTCTTTCATCAGAACCAGCCCTGAAACATTGATTCTGTTTCTCTCCTCAGATGCTGGCAGATATGCTAAGCGTTTGAGCATTTTCAGCACTTTCTGTCTCAGGTTCACATTTTCCTTTGTGTGAATGGATCTAGATGTCTGTTTTTTTTTATTAAGCTCACAAACCCCATCAGGATCACTTCAGGTGCAAATTTATTTCTCATTGTCATTCTCACTCTCACTCCCAGGGTATACGAGATGGAGAAGCGACTAAAGACTCCAGAACTTTTCAAGTTTCCATATTTTGAGGCAATTTGTTGGTATGTGGCAAACAGCCTTCGGGAAACTCTAAAAGGTATGGGATGTAAATGAGGAGGAAAACACACAGTTTGATTATTTCATGTGATGCACCAAATAGTAGGACGAAACTGTTCTAATTGTGAATCTGAGGAATTTTACTTTGCCGTAGCTGTCACGTAACTTCCAAAACAAAGGGGGTGAATTTTCGAGAGGATGAGGTTGGCAACTGCTAGATACTTCTGCTTGAAGTTGACAACATGAACACCTTTCTTAATTTATGAAGTTCATCCCTTTGTTTGAAACCAAACGAACTGTTTGGTTTTATTTGCAGGACGGTGAAGATTCATTAGAGTAGTGTTAAATTTAATGGTTGGGGTTGTACAGAATCTCTAAATTCAAGCTTCAGGTAGAGAAATGTGAAGTGATATGTTCTTGTGTGTTGAAAACTGAGATAATTACGCAATTGTGATATATCAAAAGGAGCAGAGAGACTGAGTGAACAATGTGTAGAGCTGGATTAACACAGCAGGCCAAGCAGCATCAGAGGATCAGGAAGGCTGACGTTTCAGGCCTAGACCCTTCTTCAGAAATGGGAGAGGGGAAGGGGGGGTTCTGAAATAAATAGGGAGAGAGGGGGAGGCGGATAGAAGATGGATAGAGGAGAAGATAGGTGGAGAGGAGACAGACAGGTCAAAGAGGCGGGGATAGAGCCAGTAAAGGTGAGTGTAGGTGGGGAGATAGGGAGGAGATAGGTCAGTCCAGGGAGGACGGACAGGTCAAGGGGGGCGGGATGAGGTTAGTAGGTAGGAGATGGGGGTGTGGCTTGGGGTGAGAGGAAGGATAAATTAGGGAGGCGGGGACAAGCTGGGCTGGTTTTGGGATGCGGTAGGGGGAGGGGAGATTTTGAAGCTTGTGAAGTCCACATTGATACCATTGGGCTGCAGGGTTCCCAAGCGGAATATGAGATGCTGTTCCTGCAACCTCTGGGTGGCATCGTTGTGGCACTTTAGGAGGCCCAGGACGGACATGTCGTCTGAGGAGTGGGAGGGGGAGTTGGAATGGTTCGCGACTGGGAGGTGCAGTTGTTTAGTGCGAACCGAGCGTAGATGTTCTGCAAAGTGGTCCCCAAGCCTCGCTTGGTTTCCCAAGAGGAAGCCACAACGGGAACAGTGGATACAGTATACCACATTAGCAGATGTGCAGGTGAACACCTGCTTGATGTGGAAAGTCTTCTTGGGGCCTGGGATGGGGGCAGGTGTAGCACTTCCTGCGGTTGCAGGGGAAAGTGCCGGGTGTGGTGGGGCTGGAGGGGTGTGTGGAGCGGACAAGGGAGTCCCGGAGAGAGTGGTCCCTCTGGAAAGCAGATAAGGGTAGGGAGGGAAAAATGTCTTTGGTGGTGGGGTCGGATTGCAGATGGCGGAAATGTCGGAGGATGATGCATTGGATCCGGAGGTTGGTGGGTGGGGTGGTACGTGAGGACGAGGGGCATTCTGTTTTGGTTATTATTGTGGGGAGGGGGTGTGAGGGATGAGTTGCGGGAAATGCGTGAGACACGGCCGAGGGCGTTCTCTACCACTGCAGGGGGGATGTTGCGGTCCTTGAAAAACGAGGACATCTGAGATGTACAGGAGTGGCATGCTGGGAGCAGATGCGGCAGAGGCGAAGGAATTGGGAATAGGGCATGGCATTTTTGCAGGAAGGTGGGTGGGAGGAGGTGTATTCTAGGTAGCTCCGGGAGTCGGTGGGCTTGAAATGGATATCGGTTTCCAGGTGGTTGCCAGAGATGGAAACAGAGAGGCCCAGGAAGGAGAGGGAGGTATCAGAGATGGTCCAGGTGAACTTAAGGTTGGGGTGGAAGGTGTTGATGAAGTGGATGAACTGTTCGAGCTCCTTGTGGGAGCACGAGGTGGAGCCGATACGGTCATCAATGTAACGGAGGAAGAAGTGGGGTTTAGGGCCAGTGTAGCTACAGAAGAGGGATTGTCCCACGTACAAAGAGGCAGGCATAGCTTGGGCCCGTAGGGGTACCCATGACACACCCCCTTTGTCTGTAGACAGTGGGAGGAATTGAAAGAGAAGTTGTTGAGGGTGAGGACGAGTTCGGCTAAGCGGATGAGGGTGTCAGTGGAGGGGGACTGGTCGGGCCTGCAGGAGAGGAAGAAGCGGAGGGCCTTTAGGCTATCTGCATGGGGAATGCAGGTGTATAGGGACTGGACGTCCATGGTAAAGATGAGGTATTGCGGACTGGGGAATTGGAAGCTTTGGAGGAGGTGGAGGGCGTGGGTTGTGTCACGGATGTAGGTGGGGAGTTTCTGGACCAAGGGGGAGAAAATGGAGTCGAGATAGGTGGAAATAAGTTCGGTGGGGCAGGAGCAGGTGGAGACAATGGGTCAACCAGGGCAGTCAGGTTCGTGGATTTTGGGAAGGAGATAGAAGTGGGCGGTGCGGGGTTGGGGAATGATGAGGTTGGAGGCTGTGGTTGGGAGGTCACCTGAGGTGATGAGGTTGTGGATAGTTTGGGAGATGATGGTTTGGTGGTCGGGGGTGGGCTCATGATCAAGGGGCCGGTAGGAGGAGGTATCGGAGAGTTGGCGTCTGTCCTCGGCGATGTAGAGGTCAGGGCGCCATGCTACAACTGCGCCTCTCTTGTCCGCAGATTTTATGGTGAAGTTGGGATTGGAGCGGAGGGCTGCACGTTCTGCAGGGGAGAGGTTGGAGTGGGTGAGGGGGTGGAGACGTTGATGCAATTGATGTCACGATGGCAGTTGGAGATGAAGAGGTCGAGGGAGGGTAGGAGGCCTTGGGATGGTGTCCCGGAGGAGGGGGTGTGTTGGAGGTGGGAGAAGGGGTCAGTAGAGGGAGGGTTAGGCTCACGATTAAAGAAGTAAGCGCGGAGGCGGAGGTGGCGGAAAAACTGTTCAATGTTCAAGTGTGAGCGGTATTCGTTGATGTTTTGGTGGAGGGGGACAAAGGTGAGCCCTTTCCTGAGGACTGACCGTTTGTCCTCCGTAATGGGGAGGTCTAGGGGGGATGGTGAAGACTCGGCAGGGCTGGGTGCTACTGTCTCCTCTGAAGCTGCTGGCTGTGAAGGTGGTGGGCGGAGCGATGTCGTCATCGGCGGTAGGCAGAATAGGGTAGGCGGCGGCAGCGTCGGCAGGTGCGTCCTCAGTGTCTGTGGTGTTGGCCTCGGAAATGGAGGCGGTGGCATCAGCAGCGGTGTCGGTGGCGTTCGCTGTCCCGGAAGTGGTGTACCCAGCGGCGGCGGATGTGACGTTATCCGTGGGTGCTCCGAAAGTGGCCACATGTCTGATGGCGGCCGGCACATTGTGGGGAAGGTCCTGGGTAGGGTTGGGGATTTGGGGAGTGGAGGAAGCCCGTTTTGGGTGGCAGGCACCAGTAAGTTTAATGTACTTACAGTTTTTAGTGTCCAATAAAGCTGAGTAGAGTTGTGAGTTCAGGTTGTGGATCCTATGAAGAATAAAAAACAGGAGAGGTCCTTTGCAGGTCTGGGAGAGGGAGGCTCTGAGCTGGGGAAGTTTTGATTGTAGTGCCAGGAGATGCTGGTGCATCGCTGCGAGTGTGTGTTTCAGGAGTCGCAGGGAGAAACACTTCTGAAGGATCTCAGTGTTCTGAATGTAGACATTGTCATGGTTGGGGCCAGAACACCTACGCTCCGTTTGCACTAAACAACTGCACCTCCCAGTCGCGAACCATTTCAACTCCCCCCTCTCATTCCTCAGATGACATGTCCATCCTGGGCCTCCTGCAGTGCCACAACATTGCCACCCGAAGGTTGCAGGAACAGCACCTCATGTTCTACTTGGGAACCCTGCAGCCCAATGGTATCATTGTGGACTTCACAAGCTTCAAAATCTCCCCTTCCCCTACCGCATCCCAAAACCAGCCCAACTTGTCCCCGCCTCCCTAACCTGTCCCTCCTCCCACCTCAAGCCCCACCCCCATCTCCCACCACCGGCCCCATTCCCGCCTCTTTGACCTGTCTGTCTCCTCTCCACCTATCTTCTCCTCTATCCATCTTCTCTCTGCCTCCCCCCCCCCTCCGTATTTATTTTCAGAACGCCCTTCCCCTCCCCCATTTCTGAAGAAGAGTCTCGGCCCGAAAAGTCAGCCTTCTTGCTCCTCTGATGCTGCTTGGCCTGCTGTGTTCATCCAGCTCTACACCTTTTTATCTCAGATTCTCCAGCATCTGCAGTTCCTACTATCAGAGAGACTGAGTGGCTCAGATACAGAAATATTTCAAGGTAAGGAAACATCATGAGGCCACTTTTTATGGGACCCTAAATTCAATAAATTACGACCAGACACCACAGCATGGAGGGAGTGCTGAACCTGCGTAATTTGATCATTGCTGAAAATTACATTTTGTTGAAACTTTTAGTCTTGCATTCCAGGCCACCATTGTAAAGGGGAGCAATGTCTTAAGGGCGGCACGGTGGCACAGTGGTTAGCACTGCTGCCTCACAGCGCCAGGGACCCGGGTTCGATTCCACCCTCGGGTAACTGTCTGTGTGGAGTTTGCACATTCTCCCCGTGTCTGCATGGGTTTCCTCCGGGTACTCCGCTTTCGTCCCACAGTCCAAAGATCTGCAGGTTAGGTGGATTGGCCATGATAAATTGCCTGTAGTGTCCAGGGATGTGTAGATTAAGTGGGTTGTAGGGGGATGAGTCTGGGTGGGATGCTCTGAGGTTCGGTGTGGACTTGTTGGGCCGCAGGGCCTGTTTCCACACTGTAGGGTTTCTATCTAACTTGCGAGAAGAATGCGCTGATTTCTTTGCAAGGGGCCTTTGTTTGATGTGTTACCATGGAGAATGCACTCATTAGAAGACGGCTAACAACTAACTGCCAAGCTCTGTTTAAATTTAAACTGGGCACATGGACTGATTGCTTCAGGCAACACCTTGGCTGATGAACCAAAGATGGCTATTACGTTTTTTAGGTTGAAACAGCCACAACGTGTGTTCTTTCTGCAAAGAACAAGGCTCAGTGTTTTAATATCCATTGCTTCCAGATTGGCAATCTTAAACTGGTTGTCGGTATAACATGTGGAACACTCTGGCTTATTAAACAAATATTGTTGAATCATGAAATCAGAACTGGTGACGGTCACTGGTTTTACTGGACCAAACATGAGCTGGTTGGGTGCAGTCAGTGCTTTGTTTGTTGCGAACAGCAAAAGGGATGAGCTGTTTGATGTCATATATAGTCTTTGGAATGTGTAGCCTAAAGATCTAACATCACATTAACACTGAATTTCAAATACCTTATTACTCATTTATGATAGACAGAATGTCATCTTGGTTTGATAGCACTTGTCAGTGTTTTTTTTTCTCATCCAGTATGAAAGGTTGTTCCTCTTGACATTGGTCTTGTGAATGTCCTGGTGAGTGCAAACTAAAAAGCTTTGATAAAATGTCTTTTTTTTCGGTAATGTTCAAGGTCTCTACTATCGAATGACTATACCTGTATAAAACATATTAGATAAGTCACAGTTTTGGGGATGTTGGCTTTGTAAGGATGTCAGCTCCATGAAGAGGCTGTAGTAGTGATTCACAGAGATAATATTGGGTGATTTAGCCTTTAGTCTTGACAATTATCAAAATAATCTCTCTAATGGAATGGAGGAGGCTGAAGAAGAACCTGATCAAATGCGAATGGATTATATGGATTAAGGAAGGAATGTGTTATGGAGTGATTGGTTGGCTATTGTGTGAGTACTCCAACTTTTTTTTTAATTGATTATTTTTGTTTTTCAAATGTTGTATTAGTAATAAATAAATAATTTCCTTGTCTTATGGCTAAAAAACTAAATTTGAGTTCTTTTGAATCTGTGTTTAGAAATGCGGGAGGACAGTTGCCAACCGCAGGAATACCTAATAGAAGGAGTCAAGGCACTAATCCCTGCACTTAAATGCTGGATTCAGAAAGAGGTACAGTTTTAATAAAAATATCAACTAACTAGATAGATAAAGACAAAATAATGTGGATGCTGGATTTTATGGTTGGGTCAAACAGCATCTGTGGACAGAGAAATTGAATGAGTGATTCAGGTTGATGAATATCCATTAGGACTACAGAACTTGTGGTAAGTTAGTAATCTTTGAGATCTGTGAAAGGTACCAGAGAACTGGAAAGTGAATAAGATCCCTTCAGCCAAACAAGGATACATGGGAATGCTGATCCACAGGGTATCAGTTTAACATCCATGGTGGGTAAGGCTTTAAAAACGCCAAATACGGTCAAAAGCAAATTAAAACACTTGAGGAGGACTGAAAACAGCAAGTCAGGTTAAATGTTTTTTCTGATTGGAGGCTGGTAGGCAGTGGTGTTTTCCAGTGCTGGAGCCAACACTTCCTTGGTACATGTCACTGTTTAAATATGGAGTAAAATTTCAAAATTTGCCAATAGTACAAAATTTGGAAGTGGGGCCAACAATGAGGCGGATGCCCGCTGACTCTAACTCAAGGATAAGATAGTAAAATGTACATTCATGTAGAATTTAACAAAGCAAGTGTGAAGTAATGCACTTGGCAGAAGGGTTTGGGAGAACCAAAAAAATTTAGTATCGCAGTTCTAAAGTATGTAGGGGCAAGAGGTCAGGCTCACTAATAACTGTCTATTCCAGGTTATAGTCCAACAAGTATTTTTGAAAACACAAGCTTTTGGAGCGTAGCCCCTTTGTCAGGTGATGAAGGGGCTATGCTCTGAAAACTTGTGTTTTCAAAAAAAAACTGTTGGACTATCACCTGGTGTCCATGTGATTTCTGACCTTATCCACCTCAGTCCAACACTTCCACATCGGTCTGTCCCTAGCTTCCTTTTTAAACTATGGGCCACTTTTTAAACTGGCACCACTATTTGTAGTCTGAGAGTTTGGAAAATCATTAGCAGAACTTCTGTCATTTCTTCTTTTGCTTCCCTTAACAGCCTTGGATGTGTTTCGTGTGGGGTTTTCTCTGATCATTGTGCTCTCGATATTTCTGTAAGAGGAGTGCATTCATTAATGAACACTATTTTAAAATCCTGTTTTATATACATATATATATTTTGACTATAGGGTTTGATTGAGCGCCCGAATGAAATTCCAGATCATATCAGACCAGGGCAGCTGATCAAAGAACTCAGTAAGGAAATTCGCTTTGTGGAGGTAAAAGCAGTAACACTTAAATTGACCTCTTGGAGCACTGATTGTATTTGCCACTGATGGTGTGAGTTTTATTTGTATGACTGGGCAGGAAGGACACAGGCACTGGTTCTCTGAAAAGTCACCTGTTTTAGTACTGAGATGAAACTCTTAGCTTCAGGTAATATTGTAATTGAGATATAGGGTCAACCTTATAAATCATCTCAAATAGTCCTATTTTGTAAAATGTAGAAGCATTGCTGTAGCTGAGACTGAAACCTGAATTCATAGCCAAGTTCACTGAACTTGTCTGTAAGAATTAGAAGAACAGGAACAGGCCACTCAACCTGTTGATCTGCTCTGCCATTTAATATGGACATGACTGATCGATCATTTCACTGCCTTTTACCCATATCCCCGGACTAACCCATTACACCATTGATAATCAAAATTTCATCAACCTTGACTTTAAATAAACTGAAAGACTGAGCATATTTTAAGCCTGGTGGGGTAAATAATTCCAAAGGGTCACAGTGTTCTTAAAATAAGTCTCCTCATCTTGATCATAAATGGCATCCCCGTTATTTTTAAATTGTGTCCTGTGGTTCTAAAATCTCCAGCTTGGGAAGACCTCTATCCTGCCCATCCCTTGTAGTTTTTTTAAATAAGTTTCTATGAGATACAGCTCCTATCTCATACCTCTTTATCTGTTACTTTAGATTTCAAGAAGGCATTCAATAAATACATTACATCTATCAGTTTCCCTTTATCAGCTCAGCTTGTTGTATCTTCAAAGAACTCCAGCAAATTGGCAAACATTAAGCCCCATTCTTAAAAAAACGAAACCATGTTGACTGTTTGATTGTGTTAAGCTTTTTTAAAAGATTCTTAAATGTTTTTAAAATATTTTTTCCTTACTAATGGGCTGCAGCATTTTCCCAAACACAGATGTTGGACTACCTAGTTTTATGCTTTCTGTCTCCCTCAGTCTTAATTAGAAGTATCATGTTAGCAGTTTTCCAATCTGCTGGAATTCTCCAAAATAACAGGAACAAAAGAAAGCCATGCAATGATATCATGTCTGATCTGACAACCCTCACTCCACTTTCCTGCCTTTTCCCCATAACTCACGATTGCCTTACTGATTAAAACTCTGCCTGTCTCAGCCTTGAAAGTACGTGACGACCCAGCCTCAACTGCGGTAAACAATTCCACAGATTCACTATCCTCAGAGAGAAGAAATTCCTGCTCATTTCTGTCTTAAATGTACAAATCCTTATTTAGAGATAATGCCATCTGGGTCAGGACTCTTCCCTGAAGGGGGGAAGCATTCCCTCTGCCTCGACCCTGTAATGTCCCCTGAGAATCTTGTATGTTTCAATAATGTTGTGCCTCATTCTTCTAAACTCCAATGAGTGCAGGCCCTACATACTCAGCCTCTCCCCTCAAAACAGTCCCTCCATACCTGGTATCAGTCTCGTGAGCCTTCTCTGCATTGCCTCCAATGCTAGTATATCTTTCCTTAGATTAGGGTCCATAGCACTTCAGTATTTCAGTTGTAGCCTAATTGGTACCTTTCGATAATTTTAGTAAAACCTCCCTACTTTTATTCTCCATTCCCTTTTGAAATAAGGGCCAACATTTCATATGCCTTCCCTATTATCAGCTAAACTTAGATACCAGTTTTTTTTTTGTGATTCACAGATGAGAAATCTCACATCTCATTGATCTGTAGCTTTCTGCAGTCTTTCTCCATTTCAAATAAAATTCAACTCCTCTGTTCTTCCTGTTGAAGCGCAAAACATCCCATTCCCCATTTTATATTCATCAGCCAAGTTTTTGCCTATTTGCTTAACCTGTCTGTATCTCTCTGCATACTCTGTGCCATCCTGACCACCACCTTCCAACCTATTTTTGTGTTACCAGTTATGGAATATTTTGTCCTTACAACTCCGCTATTTCTATAGAAATGTTCTTTTAAAACCCTTGGATGCAGACCATCAGGTCTTGGCAACTGCCCTTTTTCCTCGGCATTGTGAAAGGTCTGCTTAAATGTCTGCCACTGTGCATCTACAGTGCATCTTAGTCTAATTTTCCAGACTGTAGATGACTACTAACCATGAAGCCAAAATCAGTGTAGAGATTTATTTGGATGATTTTTGTGCCATTGTGTTCTCTGTGTAGGGAACTCTTTTGTATAAAACTTCTGCATTTGTTTCTGCAGGAGATGAACACAGGAAATAAACCCATAAAGTCTCAGGGAATCATGGCCACGGTGCCAGCCGCACGGGTCACTCAGGACAAGAGTTCCTCCTTCACCGTAAGCCCAAGCAAGAGGAAATGCAGGAGGCTAAGAGATCCCTCAAACAGGATACACTCTGACCTGGACATTCTGGAGCTCCACACTCGAGCTGTGTTGAAGAAGATGGAGATGGCTCAGTGGGGTGAGGTGGGTGGTGTACACTCCGCACCTATTCATTAACATAGTGCAATGAATTCCCCTACCAATGTATCTATGAATGTATTTCATTAACAGGACAATATGTCTAGTTCCACGTTGAGAGTAAAGATCAGCAAATCCTCATCACCGTCTTCAACAGGAATTGAGAAAGGCCCCGGTGACAATAACTTACAATTGGTGCTTTCAAAAGGAAGGATTATTAGGTATGTGCCAAGATGTAGAATATTATGGGTATTAGAAGAGCTTGCATTGGAAATGGTCCCACTTCTTCATCGATCCTCCCCATGTCCCACTTCTGTGGACCCCTAGAAGCATTGGAGCCAAGGCACAGCACCTTGCGGGAGTTCTGGAAGTCTGACGCACTGACCATTTTTATATCAGCGCCAGCTCTATTCTTGATCAGTTCACCCTAAATTCACCAACTTCTCTTCTTGTAATCTTGTATTCTACATTGCTTCTAATCTTTGTCCAAAACAGATTTAGTGGTCTCCTACTTCAGCCACTCTTCGTGGCACAAATTCCAAACTGCAGTAGTCCTTTGTGTTTGGGAAAATTCACTCAATGTGTCTCCCTAGCTCCTTATCTTGTGAAAATTGAAATCCCTTGCCGTTGACAGTGCTTAAAAGTGCTTTCAAAATGCATTGTTTTAAAAAGGTCAATTAAATCTCCTCTTGGGCTGATCAGTCCTAATATGCCAAATCTTATTTCCTTCCAGTTTGAATATTGGAAGAGGTTTGAAACTTTTCTACCTTTTTGCCTGGCCATCCTGTTCCATGCATTGCCTTGCACAGGCAAACTCGGCTGGGTGCTGGTCCTGACGTACCCATAAATCTCGAAGGGACGCCAAAAGTGGCCAAACCTGAGTCCCACTCTGCAGCAGCATGTCCATAGAACATGATCAAGGAAGCAATGGATGGCCAATTCCCATCTTGTGTTATATTTCAGGGAATCTTCTGCTTTGCCTCTTCCTAACCCTGTAAATGCATGCATACTTACAAGTACACACTCAGGTGTGTGCCTGCACTTTATAATTCAGAAAATCTTCCCACTCACTGTAATAATCTGTTGAACCTTTTTTTTAAAAACCCTTCAGTCATAACAGGGACGAGTTGGAGTTCGATCAATGCAGTACAGACAGTGAAGCTGAAGTAGAGGAGCAGTCAGATGACCGGTGCAATATGCTGCATGAAGCAGATAGCTCTGATTGGGAGGACGAGAAACTAGAATCTCAAAATCCACCCAACAGTAAGTCTGCGTACTGATCCACTGGACTTTATTGAAGTTGTACCTATGATTATGAAGTTTTTAATCTGCTCATGACACAAGGGCGTCACTGGATAGGCCATCATTTATTAGCCATCCCTAATTGTCCTGGAGAAGGTGGTAGTCAGCTGCCTTCTTAAACTGTGGGGAAGCACAGTGCTGTTGAGGAGGAAGTTCCAGGATTTTGACCCAGTGGCAATGAAGGAAAAGCGATTATTGTTCCAAGTGAGGATGATGTGTGGCTTAAAGTGTTACTTTTGCAGGTGGTGGTGATTCCATGCATCTTCTGCCCTTCTCAGTTGTAGAGGTTGTACATTTGGAGCATCCTGTAGGTGGAGGCTTGCTAAGATACTGTAGTGCATCTTGTCGAGCATGAATGCGGTGACAATCAAGTAAGCTTTGTCCTGGATGGGGTTGAGATTTTTCAGTGTTGTTGGAGCTGTACTTATCCAGACAATTGGAGAGTATTCCATCAACTCCTAATTTGTCTGGATAGCACACAAAACAATACTTTTCACTGTATCTCAGTATATGTGACAATAATAAATCAAATCAAAGTCCACCTGCTGTTGGTTGACCCACAATGCCCTAAGGAAGGGAATGTCAGGATCTTAACCCAGTAATAGTGAAGGAATGGTGATATGTTTCCAAGTCAGGATAGTGAGTGGCTTGGAGGAGAATTTGCAGGAGGTGATGTTCCCATGTATCTGCTGCCCTTGTCTTTCTTGATGGAAGTGGTTGTGGGTTTGGAAGGTGCTGTCTGAGGATCTTTGGTGAATTTCAGCAATGCATCTGCTGTCGAGCATCAGTGGTGGAGAGAATGAATACTTGTGAATGTGATGCTAAACAAGCGGGTTGCTTTTTCCTGGATGGTGTCAAGCTTCTTGAGTTGGAACTGCGCTGATCCAGGCAGATGGGCAGTATTCCATCACACTTCTGACTTGTGTTTTGCAGATGGTGGAGGGGCTTTGGGGAGTCAAGAAGTGAGTTAGTTGCCGCAGTATTCCAAGCCAATGACCTGATTTTGTAACCACTGTGTTTATGTGGTGAGCCCAGTTGAACTCCTGGTCAGTGATAATTCCCAGGATGTTGGTAGCAGGGGATTGTGATGGTAACACCATTGAATGTCAAGGGTAGTGATTAGATTATCTCCAACTGGAGACAATCACTGCCTAGCAATTGTTTGGCACAAATATTACTTGCCATTTGTCAGTCCAAACCTGGGTAATATCCACTTTTGTGGATTTTAACATGGATTGCTTCAGTATCTGAGGAGTTGTGAATGGTGTGAACATTGCACAATTATCGGCAAACATCTCCATGTCTGAGCTTATGATGGAGAGTAGCTTATTGATGAAGTAGCTGAAGATGGTTGGGCCTAGGATGCTACCCTGAGGAACTCCTGCAGACATGTCCTCTAAGCTTATACACTCCAAGCCAGGCAATATCTTGATGAACATCTTTTGTACCATCTTCAAAGCCTTCACATCCTTTCTATAGAGTGGCAACCAGAACTGTGCTCAATTCTCCAAATGTGGCCTAATTAATGTCTTGCACATCATGACTTGCCAACTTTTATTCTTAATCCCATTGCCTGATGAAAGTAAATATGCTGTAGACCTTCTTTACCACCTTATTAACTAGTATTCCTGTATTCAGGACTTGCACCCTAAGATCCCTCTGTATATCAGTACTCCTAAGGCTCCTGCTATTTACTGTACACTTTGCTCATGCGGTTGACCTCCCAAAATGCTGAAACGGAGGTGTGCTGGAGTCTCAACTTCTTAGAATTTTTGTAAATGACTTTGGTGAAGAACCTGGAGGTATGGTGCTGAATTTGCTGATGATGTAAAGATGGATGGGAAAGTAAGTTGTGAAGAAGGCACAGGAGGTTACAAAGAGGTTTTGATAGATGAATTGGGTGAGCAAAAATCTGGCATATGAAATGTAATGACAAAGGGTTGTGTAATCTGTGCTCGCATACACACAACTGTGTCTGCCGTTGGATGTGATTCTGCAGTAGGACAATGTTTGCAGGGTTATCCTCTGCAAAAAAAAAACGTTGCACTGACAACCAGGATTGTCAGTTGGCCCTCAGTGTGGTGCACTTGGATGTACTCAATGCTGTGTTTATAAATGTGCAGGGCCCTGTTCCGATCAGACGAAATGTACACACGTTACGCCTGTTGAACTCAACAAAACAGGGGACAGTCACTTATGCTTCATTGGTCAGGGAATTGCCTTGAGAAAACAGCCTGCCTGGTGAAGATTTGGACAAAGCTTTGTATTCTCCATGATAACACCTCTACCACTCTGCTTGACAACAAATCATCACTGTCCTGTCATGCAGTATAAATTTTGGCTTCCCCTTCATTTTATTTCTTGCAAATCGTCCTGTTGAGTACAACATGAACAGCTTGTACAATTTTTTTTTTTCAGCAGTACTCTAGTTCTGTATCACCAAACAACTACTTGAGGACACCGAAAGAACTGCGGGTGCTGTAAATCAGGAACAAAAACGCAAGTTGCTGGAAAAGCTCAGCAGGTCTGGTAGCATCTATGAAGAAAAAATGAGAGTTAACGTTTCGGGTCCAGTGACGTTTCTTCAGACAGGTTCTTTCCTCTGAGGAAAGGCCACCAGACCCAAAACGTTAACTCTGATATTTTTCTTCACTGCTGCCAGACCTGCTGAGCTTTTCCAGCAACTTCTGTTCCTGTTCTTGTACTTAAGGATACGTTTAGTGCTGGTGTCTCATGGGTACATGGAATGGACTCCTCATGTAATAATGGAAGCAGAAACCCTGGATCATTGGAGGACCAGTATATACTAGAAGCAGGGCAATGCTGTGATGGACTTAGGATGTGATTTGTTGAGCAGCTGATGGCTCATTTCAAAAGGACCTTGACAGTCCACCTGAGTGAGGACAAGTGAGATCTGTTTAGTCTTGGTGCTGCTGATGTCCAAGATTTATTAATCTGTTCATTGTCAAGGTTCACATGCAATGAATGATCACCTATGTCATCATCTTTCTAGCTTGGAAGATGAAAGGAAAGACACTTAATTGGGAGGATCCACTCCAGGGATTTCCTGAACAAATGCAACAGATGGTTCATGCACTGAGCTGCAGGTCTTGGCCATTGATCTAGTTGAGGAAATGGTGGAAACTGCCCTCAACTTCTGACAAAAGGATGTTGACCCAAAATATTAACTCTTTTCTCGCTCTCCACACCAATTACCTGGTGCTTCTGAATATTTCTGGCATTTTTTCTTTTCACAGAATTCTTATTTGCAGAAGAAGGCCATTCAGCAAATCATCTCTACACCATTGTACCTCCGTTCCTCTTTGAAACATAGTTCGGGCTATACAGAAGGATGGCATTCTGCTCATCATATCAATGCCGGCACTTTTTGAAAGGGAATCCAGTTAGTACCACTCTTTCCCTTTTTGTCCCTGTAATTGCTCTTTCATTATTTATCCAAGGCTACAGCTGGATCTGTATCCAAAGTAATTGTGTCAAAATCTTTGTTCTTTATGTCACCTCTGATTCCTCCATCAGTCACCTTAAATCTGAATATCATCCTTCCAGCTATTGAAAACCGAGTTTTGCTTTCCTAACCATCTTCATGATTTCAAACATTTCTACCAAAATTCCTCTTGCTTTCTCTGCTCCAACAAGAACAATCCTGACTTCTCCATTCTGTCCATGTTCCTGTAATCACTCATCCCTGGAATTGTTCTCATAAATTTCTGCTTTACTGTCTCTAGAAGTCTTTCATACCTTTCTTAAAATGTGGTGCCCAGAATTAGAATTAGACAAAACTAGTGTTTGTTTGAAAGAGGTTTAGCATTGTACCCTAGCTTTTATATTGTAGTATCTCTGTTTATAAATCTTCATTGTTTTGTTAATCTTTCCTGCCACTTTCAAAGAATTGTGGTTAAGCACCACCTCCTGCCCCATCTTTCTCCTTTATATGCTCTATTCTTAGGGTTAAGAGTCTTTGGAATTTCCTTCCTAAAAGGCAGCAGATGCAGAATATTTTAAAAATCTATTTGAGGTAGAGGTTGATAGATTCGCGATTACAGAGGAGATGAAAGGTTATCAGGTGTATGTAGAATAGAGTTGAGGTTAAAATCGGATCAGCCATGACCTTATTGAGTGGCAGACCAGGCACGAGAGGCCGATTGACCTACTGTTTCCTTGCTCGTTTTTTCATATGCTAAATGGTAGCCTTTCTCATTCTCCCCATCAAAAGCACACCTGGCCATGTTGAATTTCATCTGCAATGTGTCTAGCTGTTTAACTAGCCTATCTTCATCCTCTTGAAATTAATTTTCTTTCCTCATTGTTTAGTGTGCATCCAGATTTCCTGCCATCTTGCCAGTTTTAAAATTGTGCACTATATCTGCAAGCTGTGAAAACAATAAGCGTTATAGGCCTGTGTTCTCTGGCAGAGATTCAGGTCCATTGACAGCATCTTCCACACCCACAAATTTTACAGCTGAAAGAGTAAGGGCAATACATGAAAATCACCCTCCAAGTCTTTCTGTGTTATTTTGGAGCTATAATTTCTGTTACTGGGTCAGAATCTGGAACTCCCTCCCTAACAGCATATTAAATGTCCCTGTACAACACGGATTGCAGCAGTTCAAGAATGCAGCCCACTACCATTTCTTCGGCAATAACTGTTGGATTTGCCATCAACACACTAGTCTCAAGAACTACAGGTAACACTGGTGGTCACAGCATGTGTGCGAATAGGGATGAAAGAAATCCGTTTGGTTTGTTACACCATACAATTAGATCATTGCTGAATAATACCTTCAATCTATTGTTCTGACTTCAGTCCATATCTTTTGATATGCTTACCCAACAAAAATGAATCCTTCTCAGTTAGTCTGCTTTTCTTTGCAGGTTTTTTTCCAAGTATGAAAACTGAACTTGGAGACGGAATATCCAAATCTTCTGACTCCTCTGACTCTGATGTCGAGATGGAATACAGCCTGCAGGTATCTGCTCTAATCCCTTGTCTATTCAGGTACTGCTAGATTGTGATCCGAGACAGTGCCACTACTTACCTAATTCTTTAAACTGCCAGTTTAGCCACTTTGCTGGTTTGGGAATCTACTGTGGTATTTGTTGATGCTGGATGGTTTGGGACTAGAGCAGTGTGCTTTACCACTGTCTGCAGTAAAACATGACATTGAATTATACGGGATATACGGTACAGAAACAGGTCCTCCGCTCAACCAGTCCCTGTTGCTGTTGACTGTAGTCTTCTCTAATAATCAGCAGTCCACTATTCCCTCTCTCTCTAATGTTCTTGTCTAGCTTCACTTAAATATTATTCACCTCAACTACCTCCGGTGAGAGCAAATTTCATGTTCTCATCTATCCTCTGGAGAAAAATGTTTCTGCCAAATTCACCATTGGATTTCTTGGTACTCACCTTGCATTGAAATGTCCACCAAACTTTCCCCACAATTGGAAACATTTTCTGTGCCCTTGCCTTCAAAACATTGAAGATTTTTGAAAGCATCCATTAACTTACAGCTCAGCAATTTGTTGCCAAAATTAAAAAGGACACAGCTTCTCCATCCATCCCTGATAACTTTAAATTTGCAGTTTTCTATCATCCATGTCAGTCTGTTTTGTATCTTTTCCAGTGCCTCAGTGTCCTTCTACATTATGGCGACCAGAATTTCATGCAGTACCCAAGTGAGGCCTAAAAAAAACTGACATAAATTTAGCTGCTCTAAACTTTTTAACCCTGTCATTTCTAGTCCCTTGGTCAGTGTGAGGTTTTCTGTCTAATTCCTTTTATCAGTCTTTACCGTGGTTTGATGCAACTGTGTGGCTTGCTAGGTTATTTTCGAGAGCACTTGAGTGTTAGTCACATTACTGTGAATCTGGAGTTGCCTGTAGGTCACATCAGGCAAAGACGTCTAATTTTCAATCGCTAAAGAATACAAGTGAACCAGATAGGTTTTTATGATAATCTATGATGGCCACCTTCACTGATACTGTAACAACTAACTTTCACATTCAGATTTTATTAATTGAATTTAAATCTACATCTGCTGTGGTGGGATTTGAACCTATCTCCTCAGAGCAGTGGCTTGGGCCTGTAGTCCAGCGATATGATCACTTCATCACTGTCTCCATTTAAAACACTTGAGAAATTAAGCTTTGGTAATCTTGTCAAATTTTGCTTGTTAAGACTCCTGTGATGCACTGTGCAATGTTTTACCATTGTAAAGGTGGAATATAAATACAAACTGCTATAAGTAAAAGCTAATTTGTCAACTTGGCACAGTCTAAGGACAAGCAATTCTTTGTCACTTCTACAATTAATATTGTTTTCTTACTACAGAAAGCAGACTCTAGAGGCGAGGAATCCTATCTGTCATCTGGTAGTGAGAAGAATGGGTTAACAATCGAGTCAGAGACTGAGAGGTCCCAGCAAGTGCTGGATAAGCCCAGGACGAGTCTGAAGCGTTGCAAGAAGGACGACACAGTTGAGAGGTAAGGACAGGATCTCTGTTAAGATGGGAGACTCAAAATTGGAGTTGTTCTTTCAGAGAAAGATTGAGGGGATTTTTAATGTGATGTGAATATTTCTAGGGAGTTTTAGTAGAATAAATAAATAAATAGCAGAGGGAAGAGGGATCCTGACATACTGACTGAAAGGCCTGAGAGAGCAGATTCAGTAGGAACATTTCAAAAGGGATTGGGTGTTCACTTAAAATACAAAGCAGGGGATTTACCGCAAAGCAAATGGGTGTTTGAATGTTTCTTGGATCCTGGATGTTCCTGGAGGTTGTCACCTCCTAACTAAGCAGAGTTCAGGTTAACAAAATAGTAACAAGAAGGTAAGTACCAACACTCTAGGAAGAGAAAAGCAGTGCAGAATCCACTGGGAGTATGGGAAACTCTTAAACTGGTATTCAGCATTAATTGCCAGAAGATGATAACATCTCAAAGAAGTGCATTCCAAATCTCTCGAGATAATGAAAAGAACAGCGGTCGGGTTACAGAAAAATTTAGAAATGCAGTTGTAATTGAAATTTGATAGTTGAGGGGACTTCTAGGTTGGAGTTAAATTTAACACAATTCAAGGACACAGTCAGAAGTGGAATTGGGTCATTCAGCCCCGACAGCTTTCTTTACCATCCAGTAAGATCATGACTGACTGACTACCTTGTTGATCCAAACAATCTGTATAACTTGAACTTGAATATTCAATGAGACCGTCTCCACTGGTCTTCAGGGAAGAAAATTTGACACAGAAATAACTCTCTGAAAAGAATTAGAATTAGCTTCATTGTTTCTCCTCGTCTTTGGTTTTAAATGGGACACTCTAAATTTTAGAAGGTGCCCCCTCATTCTTGAAGAGTGCATTTACCACATCAAATCTTCTGGGGATCAGGTATTTCAATAAGATCATCTGTTATTCTTACCTTCAAGCTTCCTCTGAACACAACCTTGTCATTCTCAGAATCAGTTGAGTGACCTGCTTCTAATATTATTTCATTTCTCAAATAAGGAGAGAAAATTGTATGAATATTTCAGGTGCAGTCTGCCTAAGGCCCTACACAGCCCTGGAAATACTTGACTACTTTCGTACACCTTTTATAATAAATGCGAAATTCCATTTGTTGTTCTAAACACTTGCTGTGCTTGCACACAAATGTTTGTGATCTGTGCAGTAAGGTACCAGATGTCTTTGAACGATACAGTTCTGCAATATTGCTTGATTTAAATAAGGTCAGAAGTCACACGACACCAGGTTATAGTCCAACAAGTTTCTTTGAAATCACAAGCTTTCGGAGCTCTGCCAATTCGTCAGGTGAAGGTATGTGACTTCTGATCTTGTCCACCTCAGTCCAACACTGGCACCTCCACATCAAGATTTAAACCATACACTGCATTTCTATTCTTCCCAAAATAAAAAAAGTTCACCAATTTTTTACACTTAATTAACCTATGAATTACTTTTCTTTTGTCTTACTTTTCAGCCTATGTTCCCAATTTGTTTTAGTCAACTTTTTTTGTTTAAAGTTTTAGCAAAGATCTGCAGCTTGGGTTGTGGGTGAGGTTGTTGACTTGCTCGCCGAGCTGGCTTGTTTTTGTTCAGACATGCTACCATGATTCCTAGTGGTGTTGGGAGTCTAGTTGTCAGTTCTGATACGTTCTTCATGTAGGGCAGTGTGGCCAGTGTGTTACGGCATACTGTGTCGTCTTGTTGTCTGTTTTGCAGGCATCTGCGGATGAAGTTGCGGGGATATCTGTTCATAGCGAAGATTTTGTATTGGTGCTCTTCCTCTTTCCTGCGTGGTTCCGGAGTGTTGCAGTGTGCCCTGGCCCATTTAAATAGTGTCCTAATGCAGCTTTGTTTGCGATGTTGCGGTGGTTACTGTGGAAGTTGAGGATTTGATCAGTGTGGATTGCTTTTCTGTATACTGAGGTTTGGAACTGCCCATTGGTCATGTGCACAACTTTAACATCCTGAAACGAAAGTTGATTGTTGATTTCTTCTTCCCTTGTGAATTTAATCCCTGTGAATACGTTGTTGATGAGGTGGTGGGTCTCTTCTAATTTGTTGTGTTTAATAATGACGTGTTGTCTACATATCAGAACCACGGTTTAGGTTGAATACGGGGGAGGGTGGTGTGTTCTAGTCTTTGCGTGACTGCTTCTGCAATGAGTCCTGAGATGGATGACCCCACTGCTGGACAGTTGATCTGTTCGTATACTTGACCATTAAAGACGAAGTGTGTGGTGAGGCACAGGTCTAGTAGTTTAAGACTGTCCTCATTGCTGATGGAGCCGCTGGTCTGCGTTGCTGCTTCCTCTAGTAATGCTGCCACTGTTTCTTTTGCAAGTGGGATGTTGATTGATGTGAATGACACGCTGATCAAATCCTCAACTTCCATAGCATCTGTGGAGAGAAAGCAGAGTTAACATTTTAAGTCCAGTGACCCTTCTTCAGAACTCCTCAGCATCTCCAGTTCTTCTATACTATTGTAATATTGGCTACTGTCATCATAACCCCCCTGACCCCTGAAAGGAAAGCACCCAGGTCAGATGGAAGATAATGTCACGCCCTTCCATTATCTCTTCTACTCCTTGCTTTAGCAACCTTAGTGCAATTTGTCCAGACAGATTTCTCCTCTGTCCGTATACAGAATTTTTAGTTGATTCCCTTATTCTTTTTGAAATAGGCATGGTGAAGTCCAGGTTTTGAATGACCCACAACATGCTGTATTTAGGGTTAAATCAAAAATATGGTTTATTTATGCATTCAAACCTAGGAGATGGTCACTGCAACACGTGCACTGACGCAGTATGCAAAGAATAACAAAGAGGAAAGAGAAAAGTTTACAATTAGGAAAATATTAAAGCTTGGAATATTAATTCACTTGATTTTCGACTTGTGTGTGGCACTGCGTAGAATCCAGAAGGAATGACTGCTTGAGATCCTGTTTCATGTTCTCATTCCTAACCCTCTAAAACCTGCTGACAGGATCTCATCCACCTTTTCATCTACGTTGTCGGTAGCGATATTGACAATAATCACTGGCTGTTTGCTTTCTCTATTCAAAATGTTCACTAGTCACTGATACCAGGGAGACAATAGGCTCTCCATTTCTGAAGAAGGCCCGAAATATCAGCCTTCCTGCTCCTCTGATGCTGCTTGGCCTGCTGTGTTCATCCAGTTCTACACCTTGTTATCTCAGGCAATAGGCTATGCTGGAATCATGTCTCTGGCCACAGCAACAATTGCCTGTTCCTCTTTGCTGTTGCTTTTTCAATCTTCCTTCTACCCCTTGCACAGCATGGTGCTGTCAAGTTGACTCTGACTGCACTTTGCAATGGAATCATTACCCTCACCAACATTCAAAAGTGAGTGCTAATTAGACAGCAACATGCACTCAGGGAAACTGCAACCCGACTTTCCTGGCCCTCCTTGACTTCCTGGTAGTCATGCAATTGTTTCCCTCAAGATGCCTGGTGGTGGTGATCACATGCTGTCCATGTGATCTTCAGTCTCATGAAGGAAATGTAGTGATGCCAGATGCAGTTCAATGAGTTGTACTTGCTGTGTTTGAGAACGGTGGAAGTGGAAACTACCGAGATGTAAAAAGAAATGAAATGAAGTCTCTTAACTGAATTAGAAAGAAATGTAATATCATCACTCTCAATCAAACCAACATCATTTTGTAAGCAGGTTAACTTCAATGTTTTACTTAATTCTGATCTCCCTTCATTTACTAATAGAACAAATTATACAATGTATCGAAGAATTATTTGTGTAAATAAACTTTACCAAATTGGCTTACTTTCTGTTTCATACTAGTTAATTGATAACTGTTAAGTTAAATGCTTTCCTATACACCTAAGATAACGAGGTGTAGAGCTGGATGAACACAGCAGGCCAAGCAGCATCAGAGGAGCAGGAAAGCTGATGTTTTGGGTCGAGACCTTTCTTCTTCAGAAAAGTTTTCTGAAGAAGGGTGTCAACCCGAAACGTCAGCTTTCCTGCTCCTCTGATACTGCTTGGCCTGCTGTGTTCGTCCAGCTCTACACCTTGTTATCTCAGATTCTCCAGCATCAGCAGTTCCTACTATCCCTATACACCTAACCCTGTCCACCTCCTTGTGCTGCCCTTTCATTTCTACCTGCCATTCAGAGAAGCTGTCAACCTTGCCCGCCCTCACTGACAAGCTCAAGGCCCCACACCCTCAAGATAATGTATTGTGGATGTCCATGGGTTGTAATCCTAAGCCAAAGCCTTGATTGAAGGCAATTGAATTATTGGTCTCAGTGTGGTAATCCCTCATAACCAAATCAAGATCCATTGTTTGATGTGGGACAGCTTGTCCACTCACTTTGATTTGTAGAAACAATTGGGGAGAGGATGACATGTCTGTCCATGAAAGAATAGTACCTACAGCCAACTATTTTCTTTTCTGTATTTCAGAGAATGGTTGCCACCTCCAAGCACAGCAGAGACCATTCAGGGCATGCTGTCAATGGCAGCCCTGCAATACTCAGACCTTCGCAACAACCGAAGAAAGAATAGTGACAGCATGGACAAACGAAACCTTCCAAGGTCACACCAAGACATGAGAGCTAATCGGAGGGAGGAAGGAGAACACAGCCCACACTCTAGGGCAGCAGAATGTGGTGGGTATTTTAGCGTATCCACGTGTGTATCCTGAAAAGTGGATGACTATAGAAGGCATTGCAAAGAAAGTGTAATTTGTTGAGGGTTGTGGTCTTGCAACTTTGTTATTCCAGATGGGGAGTTAGGTTTGGTGAGTATCTAGAATGGAGATGTGGGCCTTGGCAAGGCAATGGATATTCAGATAGGAATTCCTGGTTAGGAAAGGCTAGTGATAGAGAGGCGGATACTGTTTAGGATTGGGAGCTGTTAGTTAGGAGATGATGGAAATGTGTGAAGGGGAGATACTAATTAGAAGGGGGAATTGTTGCTGGTTCTGGCAGTCAATTAGATCATGGTTGATCTGTGTATCTTTGTTTCATTTATGGGGATGTAATGGCCTAGTGGTATTATCACTAGACTTATTAATCCAGAAATTCACCTAATGTTCTAGAGCCTGGGTTCAAATCCTGTCATGGCGGATGGTGAAATTTGAGGTTTAATAAAGAATCTGGAATTTAGAGTCTAATGATGACCATGAAACCATTGTCGATTGTTAGTGAGCCAGATGGGTTTTTACTAATGTCCTTTAGGGAGGGAAATCTGTCATCCCTCCCTGCTCTGGACTACATTTATCTAGACCCACAGCAATGTGATTGACTTTTAACTGCCCTCTGGGCAATTAGGGATGAACAATAAATGTTGACGAAGCCAGATATGCCCACATCCCGAGAGTGAATTAAAAAAAACAAATGTACCCACCTTGGCCTTTGATAACCCTATCTAACATAGCTCTCTCTGTTTTTGAAGCTTTCAGTTGACCCCCCTCAGCTTGAACTGCCCTTTGGGAGAGGGAGAGACAGGGAATACCAGATTTCAACAACGTTTTACATGAAGTGTCTATGAAATACATAGTTCAAATTTTAAGACTTACACCTGTTGTTCTGGGCTAATTATCTTAAATTAACATAATCTAGGGTACTTCTATGTTTTGAGGAGGCAGACAAAATGGAAAAGTAGTGTAGTGGCTGGAATTAATAGTAAAGAATGGCATAATGACAATAGTGAAAAATGATCTTGACTTAGTGAAGCAACAAATACAACCGTGTGGAGATAAGAAAAGAAAGGCAGAAAATACTAGTGGGAGGAATTTATTTGCTGTAACAGTAACCACACTGTTAGAGTACTAATTAGGAGAACTTGTAATAAAACTAATGAAAAAAATGCATTTGAGGGTTTCAATTTTAATAAATTAAGCAAATGCAATTGATGACAATGAGAGTTTGAAAGATGAGAATATGCAATGCATTTGAGTCTAGTTCCATGCTGTGATGTACAAGGAAGCATTTGGGGAAGAGAATGGTTTAGATCTTGCATAATGAGACCACATCAATTAATCCATTGCCCTCTGAAGAGAAATGATAAGAATATGATAGAATTTTACACCATTTTTGTGTTTTAAAAAATTATTTAGGGGATGTTGATGTCACTTGCTAGGCCAGCATTTATTGCCCATCCCTAGTTGTCTTTGAGAAGGTGGAGAGCCATCATCTTGAACCGCTGCAGAACTGTGTATGTTGTTGATTCTGGTGGCCCCTTGATCAATGCCGAGTAGTCCATCTGGTTTCATTATCTGTTATTTTGCTGGTGATCAGCTATAACTAATTGGCAGTCAGCAGTCAACTCCATTGCTCTTTATCTTGAACCACATGAAGGCCAGACCTGGTAAGGATGGCAGAATACCTTCCTTAAACAGCATTAGTAAACCAGATGGAGTTTTACAACATTGGAGATTTGGTCATCACTAGACTAGCTTTTAATTCCCAAATTATTAATTATTTTAGTATTATCACCTGTCATCAAGAGATTCAAGCACATGTCCCCAGAGCATTTGTCTAGGCCTTTGGAATAATTGTTCTGTGGCCATGCCACGACATCACTGTCTCCCCCATTGTGAGTGATGTGCTTCAGACTAAAACATGGGTGAGGTTAGAGACTGAGTCAGGAGAAATTGTATTGGAGAGCAAACTAGTATTGAGCTTAAATAAAGCCTATACAATTATGAAGAATGAGTTATCTAAGGCGCAGTCCTTGAAATTTACAGACCAGAAAAAGCCCCTTCAGCCCATGACATCTATGCCACATTAAAAACAACCACCTAACCATTCTCATCCTATTTCCCAGCATTTGCCCCATAGCCTTGTATACTTTGGCATTGCAAATGTACATCTAAATAAACATAATAGTTTCTGCTTTTACCACTCTTACAGGCAGTGAGTTCCAGATTCCTACCACCCTCTGGGTGAGATTTTTCATCATACCTCTATATATATTCTGCCTCTTCCTTTAAATCAATCCCTTGTTTATTGATCCCTCCATCAAGAGGAAAGGTTTCTTACTGTCTACCCTATTTATGTGCCTCATAATTCTATATATCTCAATCTTGAGCTGTGGCCTAACTAGTGTTTTAGACATTTTCATAATTATCATAATCTCCTTTCTCTCAATGTCTGTGCCTCAACTAATAAAGGCAAGTGTACCACATTCCTTCTTAACCACTTTACCTGTCCTGGTATATTAAGGGACTGGTGGACATGCACACCAAGGTTCCTCTGATCCTCAATGCTTCCCAGGGTCCAACCATTCATCATGTATTCCTTTGCCTTGTTTTCTTGCCCAAGTGCATCACCTCACATTTATCTGGATTGAATTCCATTTACCATTGATCAGCCCATTTGACCAGATGTCTATATCCTCTTGTAGTCTCAGTCTGTATTCCTCCCAACAATTTTTGTATCATCTGCAAACTTACTGATCAACCCTCCTACATTCAAGTCAAAATCATTTGTACAAACAGCAAGTGTCCCAGTACTGACCCTATAGGACCCCACTGGGCACAGACATCCAATCTGAAAAACAACCCTTGACCTTCACTTTCAGCTGCTTAGCCAACTGTACATTCAAATTGTCAAATTTCCTTGGATCCCCTGGATTGTATCAGTTCCCATATTTGGGATCTTGTCAAAAGTCTTGCTTAAGTCCAAGTAGACTACATTGAATGCATTGCCCTCATCTATATACCTGGTCACCTCTTTGAAAAATTCAGTTAAGTAGGCCAGACTTCGCCTTCCCTTAACAAAATCATGCTGACTGTCCTTGATTAATCTGTGTTCTTCGAATTTAGATTAATTCTGCCCCTCAGAATTGCTTCCAATAGTTTCCTCTCCACCATGGTTAGACTAACCGGCCTGCAGTTTTTTTGGTTTACCCCTTGCTCCCTTCTTGAATAACAATACCACATTGGCTGAAATCCAGCATCTCTGCTGTGGTTAGAGAGGAATTGAACATTTTTGCAAGCGCCTTGTTATTTCCTCCCCTGCCTCACTTAACAACCCGGGGTGCATTTCATCTGGTCCTGGAGATTTATCTACTTTTATCCAGACCCCACATTTTGTTAAAGCTATCAGTTTGAAAATTTGAAAAAAAACATCAATTCAAGGAAAACCTAACATTGCCCAGGGAAATGACTATTGCTTATTCTGTTAAGTTGAAACAGGTGCTGTGTGTGAACGTGTTTTTACTGCTTATAACAAATAAAAGTTTAAAAATGGTGACAATAGCCTAGTTGAAACTGTTGAGCACCTGAGCAGTATAGTGATACATAAAGAAGAGGCACTCTGAAGGCTGGCATCACTCTAGATAGAGATCAGTTTCAAATCTTGTTGAATGGCAAAGCGCGAATGATCACCATACAGCCAGGCAATGGTCCTCTCCAACAAGAGGGAATCCAATCATTGCTCTTAATATTCAATGACATTGCTATCACTGAAATTCCCAACATCAGCATCCCAGGGGTTAACGTTGAGCAGCGACTTAACTGGTCCAGCTAGGTAAATACAGTCGTTACAAGAACATGTCAGAGATTGGGAATTCAACAGTTCATAACTCCCCTCCCCAAAGCCTGTCCACTATCTGTAAGGCACAAGCCAGGAATGGAATATGCTCCTGAAGCTTGACAACACTCAGGGTAATGCACATGCTTGATTGGCACCACATCTCCCAACTACAGCATTCAGTCCCTTCTCTACGCAGTGGCAGCAGCCTGTACGAGATGCACAATTATTCAGCGAAGTTCCTTGGACATCAACTTCTAAACCCACGTCCTGTACCACTGAGAAGATATATAATTGTTGAGCTCCGTGTTTAGTCCAGAAAGCTCAACCCCCCCTCCCCAAACTGTTTACAATAGCACATTTGGCTTTACCCACACCAGATCAACTTTAGTGAATCAAGAAAGCAGCTCATGATGATTTTCTCAGGGGCAGTTTGGGACACATAATAAATGCAAGCTTTTCCAGAAATTTCCATATCCCATTAAATAATTTTAAGGGCTTTTCTGAAATGTAGTCTCTACACTGAACCCTCTTTCCTGTGCCACCCACCCCCAAGTTTTTAAACTTGTGATCCTACTTGCATCTTCTCTTCCTTTAATTGAATTGTTGCTTTTTTTGTTTTGAATTTATTTAATTAATTCTCTGTAACTTTGACACCCCAATGATTGCCTAGTCATAAGGCTGCAATTCAGTGACCTGTAATATTATTATATGTTCTGTTGTGATTCTTGGTTGATGTTCAGCAATTTATTTTTGTTTTCACAGTTGGGCCTGTGAAACAGGAAGCCGCTGAGAGCAGTAGTGAATCGGTGAATCATGAAGCGAAAAGCTTACTGAGAACAGGAGCCAAACTCTCTGAAGAGGTTAGACCCCGGTGCTATGTGTAGATTGGATTGTTGGGAACTCTTTCTCTGTCTTGCATGTGGAGTTTCTACTTATCTCATTGGAGAATGATATTTATTGGTTCGGGTCTTTTTAGTGAGATACTGCTATCAAGAGTTCACTATAAGCAGTACACCTACAGCCTGGAAATTTCTGCTCCAGTGGTACACAAGCTTGCACTTTAAATTAATGCATGTTACCCTCTGAACAAAAATATTGATTAAGTCTGCATATTTCATCCTAGAAAGTCAGCGAGAAAGGATAGCAATGCAATCCAAAATTTAAGCCTTTATTCACAGATATGCATTTTTGCAAAAATGCAGGGCTATGTGGATATAACAGGAGGGTGGGACTGACTGCATTGCTCCAAAGAGAAGCAGCATAGCCTTGATTGCCAAATGATCCTTGTTTGTCAAAAAGGATTCTATCATCTCCAAAAGTGTCCCACATGTCCTTCCTTCCTCCACAGCTTCAGTCCCTGCCCGTTCATAGGTGCAGGAGCATTAATCTCCAGTCATGTCTACAATCTGCATACAATTAAAAGCCAGAACTATACACCTAACTGATTTCCTGAACTCTAATTTTTATTTAAGAAGGGATTGTTTTCACAAAATTTCAAAACAGATTAAATCAAAAATGTCCAAGTCCTATGCAAAGGACATACCTTTTCTAGAACACTTAACTGTTTCTTCATACAAGCATTTATTTTGAGGTTGTAGACATGCTCACTGAGCTGGTGGGTTTGGTTGCGAACATTTCATTACCCTGCTAGGTAACATCGTCAGGGCGCCTCTGGTGAAGTTCTTTTTACGTTCGTGCCGAAAAGCACAATCCACCATTACCTCCGACACAGACCACAACAGGAAGACTCAACACGACCAGAATCACTATCACCCTACCACACATAAAGGACATTTCAGAGATGACCACAAGACTACTCAGACCTGTAGGTATCGGAGTAGCTCACAAACCGACAACCATCCTACGACAGCTACTGACGAATGTAAAGGATCCCATACCCAAAACCGGCAAAACTGGGCTAATATACAAAATATCATGCAAGGAATGTGAGAAACATTACATAGGCCAAACCAGAAGAAAATTGACTGTACCGGTACATGAACACCAACTAGCCAAGAGACACGACGAATTCTCACTTATCTCATTACACACTGACAATGAGAGGACAACTGACAACAATTTGATTGGGACAACAATAATTGCACAAGCCAAACAGAATTCCTGGAGGCCTGGTATTCCAACCGGAATTCCAGCAACAAACACATTCAATCAGACCCTTGTTGTTACCCATCACTAAATCCCCATTACCAACATTCTGAGAGTTACCATTGATCAGAAACTCAGCTGGACTCAGTATATGAATGCAGTGGCTATAAGAGCAGGTCAGAGGTTAGGAATTCTGCAGCGAGTAACATACGTTCTGACTCCCTGAAGCCTGTCCATATTCTACACCAGGCACAAATCAGGAGTGTAATGGAATGATACCCACTTGCGTGGATAAATGCAGTTAAAAGAGCACTCAAGAAGCTTGACAACATCCAGGACAAAGCAGCCAGCTTGATTGGCACCACCTGCACAAACATCCACTTCCTCCACAACTAACATTCATTTGCAGCAGTGTGTACTGTCAACAAGGTGCATTGCAGAAATTCACCAAAGATTCTTAGACAGCATCTTCCAAACCTATGGCCATTACCATCTAGAAGGAAAAGGACAACAGATACATGGGAACACGACCACTACCTGCGAGTTCCCCGCCAAGCTAACCACCACCCGGAATGGGAAATATATCACCGTTCCTTCACTGTCACTGGGTCAAAAGCCTGGTTTTTCTTCCCTAAAGGCATTGCGGGTCAATGGACTGCCGGCGTTCAAGAAGGCAGCTCACCACCACCTTTTCAATGGCAACAGCGGATGGACAAAAAAATGCTGGCCAGCCAGCGATGCCCACAACTCATGAGTGAATTTTTAGGAAAAAAAAACTATCTTCATGGTTCGCAAGATTTTCAAATAGTTTATATATGTATATGGGAAAGGCAAATGTCCCAACACTGATCTGTGGTGATCGCCAGATCTTCCTCCAGGCCAGAAAACATCCATTAACAATTACTGTCTCTGGTAACTCAGCCACTCCTTATCCATTTTGCTACTGTCTTTTTTTTTTTTATTCCATGAGCTAGTTTCTCTGCAGACTGTTGTGTAGTACTGTATCAGATGCTTTGAAGTCCCTGTAAATCATGTAGATAACATGTATGCCTAATCAATAATTTCTGACACCTCTTTAAAAATCTCTTCAAAGTAATTAAACATTTTTTTTTCATGAATTCAAACTGGCTTCCTTTTCAATAACTCACATTTGTCCATGTGCTTCTTAATTTTCTTCTAATACATTGTTTCTAGAAGCTTCTGCACTACCTAAGTTAAATTGACTAACCTGTAGTTGCTGGGCTTATTTTGACACCTTTTTTGAAAAAGGATGTAACATTTGCAATTCTCTAATTCTCTGATACTATCCTGAAGACTAAGAAGGACTGAAGCTATGGCCAGAGCATTTGCAATTTCCACTCTCCCTTCCCTGTGTATTCTTCAATGCATCCTATCCAGTATTCGTACCTTATCAGAAGCACAGGCAGCTTATCCTTCTTATCAAGTCTAAACTCCTCCTCTTCTAGTGTCTGAATAGCCTCCTCTTTCACCATGACCTAGGTAGCATCATCTTCCTTGCTTGGTGAAGATATACAAAGTATTCATTTACTATTTCGGCCATACCCTCTGTCTCCACATAAATCTCCTTTTTATCCCTAATCTGTCCCTCCTATTTTTAGAATTCTTTTACTATTGATACATCAATAGTAA
Organism: Ginglymostoma cirratum; assembly: GCA_024137785.1. Taxonomy (NCBI): domain Eukaryota; kingdom Metazoa; phylum Chordata; class Chondrichthyes; order Orectolobiformes; family Ginglymostomatidae; genus Ginglymostoma; species Ginglymostoma cirratum. The sequence continues at coordinate 59,729,501 of JAHRHZ010000020.1, read as the reverse complement.
GTTTTAGGGTTTCCTTTTATGTTAACCAATTTCTTTCATACTCAGTCCTTGTTTTTCTTATTCTCTTCCTCATTTCCATCTGAACCTTCTACTTTCAGGCTTGTTCTTGATTTTATTAACAAACTGACATTTGTCATTAGCATACTTTTCCATCTTTATCTTAATTTCTGTCTCTTATTATCGTGTTGGCTCTGCCTCTCCCTTTCAAGGGAATTTACCCTGACTGTGCTTGAACTGTCTTGCTTCTCTGAAGGTAGCCCATTGTTCAGGTCCCAAGTTTCCTGTCAACCTTTGACTCCAATTTTTTTGACTCTGGTTCATTCTTACCCTGTTGAAGTTTGCTTTTCCACAATTAATTATCCTTACTCTGGAGTGTTTGCAGTTCTTTTTCATATTCAGGCTACTCCTTATGATCACTTTCCGGTAAATGTTCTCCTACTGATGTCGTTCCCAAGAACCATTCTAGCAAAAGTGCAATTTGAACTGATCTTCACTCCTATCAGTACAGGACTGGAATCTTTTTAAAATTATATTTCCAGCGGTGGGAGAATTCATTCCTGAAGTGTATCACCCAGTCGCTCTTCAAATGTGCCTCACTTTAGCTTCACCCCATCTGCAAGGAGTTTCTCGGTACGGATCAACCTTGGTGAGAAGGCTGCCTGCTCCTTTTTTTTTTGGTACCTCAGAAGAAATTCTAAACTTTGTCAAACAGTCCAAAGAATTCCCTCTTTCACCTGTCTTGGACATTTATCCTTAAGTTTGACAGCCACCAAAATTTCACTGAAATTAGGACCTGCTACTTCTGTTCCAAGGCAATGGTAAGTTGCCTTTTGTTTTGTTTGGTTTATTTGAGCTACTTGCACATTTGTGTCATAGTCATTCTATTTACCAGTACCTGGTCCATAGCCTACTATGCCCTGCCATTTTGTGTTTGTCCAGATGTTCCTTAAATGTTGGGAGTACCTGCCTCCACCACCCTCTCAGGCAGCAAGTTTCATATTTCTACCACCCTCTGGGTGAAAACATTTTTCCTCTGAACCACATACTCCTCACCTTAAACTTATGCCATCTGGTCTTGGATTGCTTTGTTGTGAATTTTTATTCACAACAATGAGCCATACATAAAGATATTTATGCCAAAAACAATAGTAATAAATACAAAAATGAGGACAGAATTCCTACATAGATAAAATATGGCACATAAGTTAAATGCATTTAATCGAACAAAAATAGAAATGACACACTGCATTTCATAAAGTCTCTTTTTAGTATAGAAAGTTGTTTAATCATCAAATTTTGCAAATTGTTCTGGTTACTTTATTTGGTTAAATGTAATGAGGAGAATGATTTCAGTTTCCAATCGATTGTTTTTGCCTCCCCCCCCCCCCCACCATATCAGGGTGTATTATTTTAAACTTACTACCCTATGTATTGTGTAACTAGATTTGTTGTCTTAACAATCCAGGAATAAAGGGTTATGGTGTGGTTAGCTATTTAAGATTTGTGTCCCAGTACTTTAGCTTTGGGCCCTATTGTAGTGTTGAACAGCCCCCTTTTCTAATTTGCAGCTGACATGTACCATTTCACTTCTAACCTTAGAGCCATTATCCATGAACATGATATTCTTTACAGTTTTCATTTTAGATTGTGCATTTGAAATGGTATTGATCCCATTCAAAAACAGCTATGAAGTTAGAATGGGTCTACTGCTGAGAGACTGTCACTTGCACTGTTGGAAAATTATTCTCTGATACTTAATTGTTTTCTGATTTTAGACTCATTACGGCCCATTTAATCCCAACAAACTCTAGTTAGAACAGTCCTGTCAGTGTCCTGCTCCCATTCTGTTCCTTTAGCCTTGCATGTTTATTTCCCACAAGTAGCCCTCCAATTTCCTTTTGAATCAGTCATTGTCTCTGCTTCTACAATCTCTCTATGTTGACAGTGGGTTCCAGGCATTACCAGTCAATGAAAACTGAAAGAACGGTGGATGCTGTAAATCAGGAATAAAAACAGAAGTTGCTGGAAGCTCAGCAGGTCTGGCAGCAACTGTGAAGAAAAAAAAAAAAATCAGAGTTAACGTTTCAGATCTGGTGACCCTTCCTCAGAACTGTTCTGACAATGGGTCACCGGACCTGAAATGTTAACTCTGACTTTTTTCTTCACAGTTGCTGCCAGACCTGCTGAGCTTCCAGCAACTTCTGTTTTTATTTCCATTCAATGGACTGCCTGCCTCCTATCACGGTCAGTTGGTATCATCCCTCGATTAGCAACACCGCCCAAGTTTGGAACCATGGGCAAATTTCCATTTTCCAATATCCCAGTCACCAATACATCTTGAAAAAAAGACAGAGGCCCTAACACTGACCTTTGGAACTCCACCGTCTACTACCCTCCTGGTTGAAAATCATTTACCACACACCACTGTTTTCTGTCCTTAAGCTAGCATTTTATCCAAGTTGATGCTGCCTCATCTATTATGGTATTTTGTTAAATGCTTTCTTAAAATCCATACAAACAAAATCAATGGTATCCTTGCTCGTCTAATCCAGCTATTTTGAAGAAAGAGAGGGTTGATGTATGACCTCTTACAAATCTATGCTGCTGTTCTTTAACTGACTCAAACTTTTCCTAGCACTTCATAGTCAGGGTAAAAAAATTAATGTTTCTCAAACCTTGCCCAACACTGATATTAAACTGACCCCCCTTAAGTTAGTAGAAAGGTCTGTACGCCCTCAAATAATGGTGTGTCACTATCCAAATGTTTGGCACCTTGTCTATATCCAGGTTTGACAAACAGCACTGCTCTCTCCCCTTAATTTAGCAACCTGGGGTGCAAGTAATCTCGACCAAGCAATTTATCCATTTTTAAGATATTCCAGTTCATACTACTCTTTGGTAAACACCAATTCCAAGTGTTCATAAAGTATTCTAGTCTTGCCCTGTGCCTCTGAACTTTTATTACCCCTTCTGACACTGATGGGTCCAAACCCAGCTAGAACTACTCATGTATTATTTACAAATCCAGATTTCGCTTTCTGTAACTTGTCATTCTGTTATCCTATTCAGTCTTGGCCAGTGTTATTGTCCTTTTCACTTTCCCTGTAAACTTGTTGTATTCGACCTGGTTTTGCTTGAAGAATTTACCTCACGTGCATCTCCCCCCTGTCTTGTTTAACATTGCCTCTACCTCCTTCATCACACGGGATTTCTGGCTTTAGTTCTTCTATTTTTGATACCCATCTTGGAATGTACCTGGGCTATTTTCTGTAACATTACTCAGTTGAAGATCACCTGTCACTGTTTGGTCCCACTTTCCCAGGCTTGATTCCCTCTCATCGCAATGAAGTTAGTTCTCCTCTGATGCAAAAAAAATTACATTAGACTGTTCCTTGCTCTTCATTACAAATCTAAATCTGATAGAACAAAGGTACCGAGTCCACTTTATGTACCTCGTTCCTCAACAGTACCTTTTCTGAGTTGAATCAAGAACACTGCTCAACACTTCATAAGAATTTCTGCACCTTCTTGCCCTTTGCTGTAACATTATCTTAATTGATACTTGAGTGATTAATTTGCCTAATATTGCTAGTCCGTAGTTCTTCCTCATCTGTGATTCCTTTGTAGATTGGTTCCTCTCTCCCTAGCTATTTGGAGGTCTATAAAACACCCACAAGAATGTCATTGTGCACTTTTGATTCTCTGCTCCAACCACATGGAGCCTCTCTTTGCTTCTCCACGACATTCTCTCATTCCAACACTTATTTTCTAATCGATACTCCTTAATCCCTCCTCCTTTATTTCCTTTCCTACTTGAATTGTTCTTGCAGAGTGATGGCACAGATACAATGGGACAAATGGACTTCTCTTTGTTTTAACATTCTACTATTCTACGACCTCTTCTAAAGTCTTTGTATAGTTGAATATTAGGCATTTATAAGCTATGTTTCCTTTATTGCAACCATATCATATTCCTAGTGTTCCTAGTTATCCTGTTGATCTGTTCTTACCTAACATAGTACAACTTCATTCTCTGGTGCTATTCAAAGCTCTCAATTCAGCTTATTCCTCTTTTGTACCTCTATACGTTGACCCTCTAAACCACCACTAGTTTGTACCTTTCTCAATCAACAAATGAACCTTACTGTAAGCATGTGTGCCCCAGTTCTTTTGAGAAGTAGGTACATCTATCTAAGGACTGGTCCCAGTGTCCTAAAAATCTGAAGTTGCAAGCCTCAAACTACTTTTTCATCATAGATCATAGAATCCCTACAGTGTAGAAGCAGTCATTTGGTCCATTGAGTCCACACCGACCTTCTGAAAAGTACCTCCCCCTCCCCAACCTATACCCCTGCATTTCCCGTGGCTAATCCTCCTAACCTAAACATCTCTCGATACAGTGGGCAATATAGCATGGCCATTTCACCTAACCTCCACACTGGGAGGAAACAGGAGCACCCGGAGGAAACCCATGCAGACGTGGGGAGAATATGCAAACTCTAGACAGACAGTTGCCCGAAGATGGAATCAAACCCGGGTCCCTGGCACTGTGAGGCACCATGATTATCTCTATTTCTACTCTCTGTCTGGAACTTAGCACTTGAACTGATGTAGAGATAGTGCCTTTGCGGTCTTACCTTTTATTTTCCACTTGCTCGTAAAAATCTGACCATAGGATCTCCATATTTGCTATGTTGTCGGCAGTAATGTAAACAACAACTTGTGACCCATCCTTCTGCAGAATATTCTGCATCTCCAATGTCCCTTACCTTGGTAGTAGGGAGGCAGCAAACTGTGCGGGTCTTACGATGAAGCACCATACTGTCTCCTGAATCCCTTTTAACAATTTCTTTTCTATGCCTGCTGTTTCCCGCACTCTCCAGTCCCTTGCCCATTGATGCCTTGGGCTGGATTTCACTTCAAGGTGACATCACTGTCAGCAGTCTCCAGTGCTCAGCATTGGTTTGAGAATGGTACAGATGCTGAAGTCCTGTACTTCTTTTCTCTTCCTACACTTCCAGTTGGCCACCCATCTGCTATTGCAAACTTTTGCCACTTTTGTTTTTGGGGTGTTCACCTCCTGGAATGTTGGATCCAGGATACTTCATTCTCCCTGACACTCACCAGAGACTCCAGCTACCCCCTCTAGCTTGGAAATCCTAAACTCAAGCTGAAGCATTGAGAGACTCATACCTATACTGAGATATCTTGATTTTCTTTTCTCTCTGTAGGTATGGAAGGAACAAAAACACCTCAGAAGAGAAGCATCAGTGAGGCAAACTATTCAGGAAAACAAGAATTTGATGGGAGAACGCGTTGACAATGAGGGTCAGATTCCCATAGATTCTGTGAGTGTAGTGTACAGGTCATCAGCTGATCATGTCTGGGGAGACTGTGAGATTCATAACAGCGAGAGTCTGGATCACATCGATTCTGTTATGCCAACGTCGCCATCCATGCATCCATCCAGCAAGAGAACCCTGTCTAATCCACCCCCTGTGAGCAATCAGGCAACAAAAGGTCAGTGACCAATGTCATTTTAAAATATGTTCCCTGGTCAAAGAAAGAAAGAGACCATCGTAGCATTAATAGAGAGGCTTCTATGATTAGTAAGAAAGTTGACCTTTCATTCACCTTGGGGTGTTTAAGAATGCCTGAATGATCTCGTGTTAAAGACTGTCATTATAAACTAATTATATTAATGTTGCAACCCTATGGCAGGTAAGCGTCCAAAGAAAGGGATGGCGACTGCAAAACAGCGACTGGGAAAGATTCTGAAGTTGAACAGAAGTGGCCGCCTCTTCCTTTAGAATAATGGTATTCCAGACCAGCAGTGGTCCAAAGAGGGTCGTGGTTCAACTGCACATATGGCCACCTTTCAGGTGAACTCTGCCTCAGGAACATTTCCCCAGATGAATACTGTTGAAGCACAGACAAGCAATAATGGTGGAGCTGGACTTTTGGGGGGATTGGGGAGAGAGAGAGAGTTGCGGGGAGGTACTGATATTATGGAACTTTTACCAATGTTCAGGGCTTGCAAACATTTTTTAGAGAGTAGTATTCTGACTTCCTGTTGTCATGTAATTTATTTCTTACAGATTATTTGATGCATTTTGACAGCTTTGAATGATTTTTTTAAAGATAACTATTTATTGAGGGATTTGTCTGATTAACTTCAACTGAATAACAAGTTAGATATAAAACATTCAACCATGTATCCAGTGGACAATTTCTTGTTTTAATTCTTAAGTGAAGAGTTGCTGTCTGTGTGTCTCTCTCTTTCCTCCCCGACTCTCTCTGCCCCCACCTTCCCCCACCCTGTCTGTCTGCTTCCACAATATCACTTATCCACGGCAGAGTTTGTGTTTAGTTTCCGATTTGATGTTTCATCCAACAAGACACTTCATTGTGCAGTATCTGTTTTCCTGAGATCTCTTCACAACCTAAGGATAGGAGATGCTTAGAAAGCTGGTATGTGTTTGGAAAGCTGATTATCTGACTTCTGGATGCAGTATTTACAGACCTTATTTCAATGATAACAGTTGTGATGCTAAAGGAATTGGCCTCAGAGGATCCAGGAGGTTGTTTGTCGCTCATCAACCTGACTTCTGGTATGCTGCAGAGACACTGCTTGTAGAAATTGTCCAACACCCAGAAGTGCATTTGCTGGGTGATTCAGGTCTCACTGTGACAACAATTGTGGTGCTGACTTTGTTTTTTATGGAGGTCTATGTTGTTGATGACCCAGTTGAGATTTTTAGGGTAAGCTGTACTGGATCTTCTTGTTAGTGGTGATCTTTTGAGATAGGTAACTGCTGTGAAATGGGAAGCGTACAATAACGTTTAAAAGCTCTCCATCAATAACAAGGTTTAGATGCTTGAATGGAGGAGGGTAATTATCATTAACCTAATCATGAAAGTAATTCATGACTAACTTCCATGAAGGATGATATCTGAATTTTAACTCCAAAGGAAGCTTTTCTATTTGAACAGGCTGAGTATCCAGATTAAGATGAACTTTCCTGCATATCCACGGTCGTGACTTTCCACTTTGGTCCACAACTACAACAGACAACCCTCAATCTCTTCAACTCTGAATTATTCTTTGTGGGGAAGAGCAGCTTTGACAGAGTGAGAGTGAATTTGTCCTGGGTTGGTTAGAATCAAGGATTTGTAGGCAAATATGCAACGGGTTGCCTCTCAAGAGAAAATAGTTCAGGTACAGTCAAAGTGCGTTCCTACAATGGAGAAAGGTGGGACAAACCAATTCGGTGCTCTAGGATGGTGTTGTGGTCTGAGCTGATGTTGTAACCTGAAAGGTCAGTTCCCAGAATGAAATCTGACTTGATAGATCATATTTTGCTTTGTTTTTCATTTAATGTAGTGGTCTTAAAAGTGCCAGACTGCAGACTTAGTTTCAACAATGAAACAGAACGTTACATAAAACAAAATAGAACAAACCAAGCTATCTACGTATAACAGTTTAAAAGATCTCAAACATCTGTCAAAACAAAATCCCAGCAACTCCATAACACTGCTATTTTAGAGTCTATCCAAATCCAGAGACATCTTCCTTCCCTGTCAAATTTGTAGGTTGACTTAACTGCTTCCTTCCTATTCCAGTTCTGAGCTGCAAAGCCTTTTCTTTGACTCTCCCATCTGAGATCTTAAACTTTCTCAACTTTGAATAGCCAATGCAGACTTCTAGCCAAACATTCCTAGTCTGAAAATTTTCACAAACCAATACCTTTACCTGCGCTAACTTATTCCCTTAACTGTTCTGAACAAACGCTTTTTCCTTGGAGAAACTATTCTTTCCTGTGACTTCAGTCAGGCCTCTTTCAAACTGAATTCAAAAGCTTTTAACTAAATTACTGTAATTATGCTGTCTCTGGACTGTGTGCACAAACTCTGCACCAATTCTGGGTTGTATACTCACATGCTGACTGGATTGTACCGAATCTGGACTGTGCACACAGCACTGTCTCGGATGATGCTCAGCCACTGTGATGATGTTGGACTGCGTGTGCACACGCTGCTGTTTGTGGACTGCGTGTATGCTGTGCCAACTCAAGACTGTACATGTAATTTGCTGACTGTGAACTGTATGCACACACACCGTGCCAATACCGGTGTTCGCTCTCACTCTTTGCCAAGACTGGCCTGGGTGCACAGGTGCTGTACTGACTCCTGGCTGCACTCGAACACTGTGCTGATACTGGATTGAATTCACACACCATTCATTCATTCATTGATAGTCCCTTGCAGATGAAGATGACTTTCTTCCACTCTCAGGGTGAGTCTGTAAGTGGCTGCACAGAGCGACATGCCCAATCCAGGCTCAGTTACATTTGGGGCAGGTGGTGGTCTCTGGAAATGGTGGGTGAGCCGTTGATGTGGCAGCAGACTCCTTTTGCTATTTTCACCTGGCTTTCGCTTTTTCCTGATGGCAAATCTCAAGCTGGACGGTCTTGGGCGAGTGATTCCCAGGTGTCTGTGGGAATGTCGCACTTTGCCAGTGAGGCTTTGAGGGTGTCACTGAAACGCTTCCTCTGTCCACCTGAGGCTCGTCTGCCATTTTGAAGCTGGGAATAGAACACCTGCTTGGGGAGTCTCAGTGTAACCATGTCAGATTGAATTCACACACCACGCCAATGTGGGACTGTACACACACAGAACTGACTCTGTACTTGGTACATGTACTGCGCCAAATCTGGACTCTGAATACACTGTGCTAACTCAGTAACTTTTCTGTAATCCACGTAGAATCATACTACCTATCTGGTTTAGAAACTAACACCACCAGTGTATTCCAATTGTTTTGGCCACATTAAATCAATTAAATTATTTGCTTGCATGTATTGAATCTATTTTCACCTATGTTTGGTTATCTGGGCTTAATCAATAAGTATGTTGTTTTATCAGTACTGATGCCCCTACATCCACATCTAGCTTAACTAGCATGGTACATCTGGTGTGTGTATAACTATAGATTTCCTTGAACTTCCTGTACTTCCACTACACTTACCACCTGATATACTTGCTTTTGCTTATCTTCCTGTCCATGATATCACTTAAGCATGTTGTGCCATTATCAAGAATAAGAGATAATAGGTACTGCGGATGCTGGAGAATCTGAGATAACGAGGTGTGGAGCTGGATGAACACAGCAGGCCAAGCAGCGTCATAGGAGCAGGAAAGCTTGACGTTTCGGGCCTAGACCCTTCATCAGAAATGGGGGAGGGGAAGTGGGTTCTGAAATAAATAGGGAGAGAGGGGGAGGCGGATAGAAAATGGATAGAGGAGAGGATAGGTGGAGAGGAGACAGACCAGTCAAAGAGGCAGGGATGGAGCCAGTAAAGGTGATGTAGGTGGGGAGGTAGGGAGGAGATAGGTCAGTCCAGGGAGGACGGACAGGTCAAGGGGGCGAAGGATGAGGTTAGTAGATAGGAGATGGGAGTGCGGCTTGAGGTGGGAGGAGGGGATAGGTGAGAGGAAGAACAGGTTAGGGAGGCAGGGACGAGCTGGGCTGGTTTTGGGATGCGGTTGGGCGAGGGGAGATTTTGAAGCTTGCCAGATCAGTCACTTTACTGGCCCTCTAATATGTTGAATGGACTACTGACTCTCTCACTTTCAGACATTTATGATGTAAAGATACTAACATTATCATCTTATCTCCACTGACAACATCTCAACCTTTGGCATTTTAACAGTTCTAGCTTTCATTGGTGAGCAATTTGAAACGTCTTTGGCTGGCTGATACATTTTGGGTAACTTTTCCTGGAAATTTCACACACAGGTTAGAAATAGTCTGAGTTTTAATTTATATTTTTTAAAGAAATTAATTTCAAGAGTTCCTTTCATTCCCATGTCCATATTTCAGTTCAAAAGGATTGAAACATAGGTGGACTGATATGAGCTTGCTTAGTAGCAAACAATAAATTTATCACAATCATTCAAACATTTCTGACAATAGGCTCTAATCATGGTCTTCCAGGGTGGCACGGTGACGCATTGGTTAGCACTGTCGCCTCTCAGTGGCAGGGACACTGGTTTGATTTCACCCCAGGGTAACTGTGTGGAGTTTGCATATTCTCCCCATGTCTGCGTGGGTTTCCTCTGGGTGCTCAGGTTTCCTCCCACAGTCCAAAGATGTGCAGGTTAGGTGGATTGACCATGGGAAATTGCCCATAGTGTCCAGGGATGTGTGGCTAGGTGGATTAGCCATGTGAAATACAGAGTTACAAGGACAGGGTAGGGTTTGGGTGGAATGCTCTTTGGAGGGTTGTAATGGACTCGCTGGGCCAGATGGTTTGCTTACACACTGAAGGGCTTCTATGCTAAAATTTAAAGCCAACTTTCTAATGCACCTTATGATTGTTGATGATAAGCTGAAGATTTATTTTATTCCCTAACCAATCATAACTACTTTGAATTGTTGTGACGTACTATGAGATCAAGGTTCAAATTTTATTTTCTTGGATAATCCATGTCTTGTAACAAAGTGAGTTAATTTTTTCATTACCAGTTTTTTTTATTGTAATTTTCCAAAAAAGCACTGCCTCAGGAAATCTTTTGAAGTATCCACAATTGTCAAAAAGTTGCCAATTTCTACTTCTGGTTTGAGAGGGGTCCTATCCAATTTATTAAGACCCTGCTAAATGGTTCATTGACAGCTAGTTTCAGAATTAAGGGAGCATGATGGTTGGAGTTTTTCTACTACTTCTGACTATAAAAAGGTTTTACCAAGTGTTTTCCTAATATCTAAATGAACGCTATTCAAATTTTGTGAGCCAATCATAAAATGTCATGCCTCTCAGTTACTGCCACCGGCTGGACCACTTTACATTTATCTTATCTTTTGCTGCTATTTGAGGTGGTCTTCATTTACTAATTGAAACTTCAGTTTTTTTTAAAAAATAATAACACTTAGAAATTGAATCAGAGCAAAAATACGAGAAGGCTTGTTGATACAGCTCTTGCAACTCATAGCAAAGATACATCCCAGTCATGAAGAAGGATTCGGGGAAGAGGATAAGGCAAACTATAGTTATTGAGGGAAGTTACAGGTAGCATCAACTTGAAAGAAAATTTGTAAAGTTTGGCAAAGAGTAGTAGTCAACCAGAGGATTGGCAAAGTTTTAGAAACCAACAAAGAGCAAATAAATAAATAATAGAAGGAGAAGATAAACTTGGAGCATAAACTCCCAAGTAATATCAAGCTAGACAGCACTATCTTCTTTAAAAAGGAAGAGAGACCAAAGTGAACAACGGCCCCTTTGAGAACGAAACTGGGAAAATAATAATGGGGAAGCAGGAAGTGGCAATGGAGTTGAATAAATACTTTGCATTAGTTTTTACTGCAGAAGATACTATTAAAATTCTAAATTACAAAATAATCAAAGAGCAAAAGAAGGAGAGGAAATGCATATAATAACAATTACGAGTGATAAGGTGCTAGGGAAACAAATGGGGCTAAAGATCGATAAGTCTCCTGGATCTGATGGGATGCGTCCTAGGAATCAAAAGAATTTTAATATTAAAAGAAGTAGCTACAGAGGTAATGGATGTGCTGGTAGTAATTTTCCAGTATCCTTAGATTCTGGAAATGTCCCAGAGGATTGGAAAACTGCAAATGGAGTGCCTTTATTTATAAAGGGAGGACAAAAAACAAGTAACTGTCAGTCAGCCTACATCTGTTATTGGGAAAATGTTAGACTCTGTTATAAAGGATGTAATAACAAAGCACTATAAGTAATATGATCAAGCAAGTCAGCGTAGCTTCATGAAGGAGAAATGCCTGACAAATTGCCAGAATTATTTGAGGTGGTAACAAGCAGGATAGATAAAGGAGAAGCAATAGATGTAATATATTATGATTTTCAGAAGATGTTTGATAAGCTACCACATTTTAGGCTACTTTCTAAGATAGGAGCCTATGAAGTTAGAGTAGTAATTAGCGTGGATAGAGGATTAGCTAACTAATAGAAGACAACATTGGGATAAGGGAGACACTTTCAGGTTGGCAACCTGTAACTAGTGGTGAGCTGGGGTTAATTTATTCACAACATATATTAATGACTTGAGCGAGGAAAGGAATGTACTAAGGCCAAGTTTGTGCATGACATAAAAATAAATGGAATACAGAGGGATACAACTGTATCAGAGATAAAAGGTACTGCAGATGCTGGAGAATCCGAGATAACAAGCATGGGGCTGGATGAACACAGCAGGTCAAGCAACATCATAGGAGCAGGAAAACTTGACGTTTTGGGCCTAAACCCTTCATCAGAAATGGGGGAGGGGAAGAGGGTTCTGAAATAAATAGGGAGAGAGGGGGAGGCGGATAGAGGATGGATAGAGG
>JAHRHZ010000020.1:59675808-59716737 GCA_024137785.1 Ginglymostoma cirratum | reverse complement strand
ATGCCTACCCTGAAGAAGTTACCCTCCTCCCTCCGGACAAACCTCAGGGAATCTCTCTCCCACTGCAACTCTCTCATAATCTCTTCGGCCTTGAAACTGCTGACTCTATTTACATGGCTCGTTGTGGCGGAAAGGCGGCCAACATCAGCAAAGACCCATCGCACGCTGGTAATGACCTCTTCCGTCAAACAGAAAATACAGAAGCCTGAGCGCGCATACAAGTACGTTCAGGAACAGCATCTTTCCGGCTGTTATCAGACTGTTGAAAGGACTGTAGCCTCAAACAATGTAACCTGTATGACTCTTAAATCCTCTTGCTGTGAACTATCTGTACTGCTCGTAAACAAAGTTTTTCACTGACCCGCAGATTGATTGATTTTTTTTTATTGGCACACGTACGAGACTGTATTTCGGTACAGATTCTGGATTGTTCTCTCCTGGGGAGTACCAGCAACAGCATTGGCGAGGACAGAGGAAGGAGGAATGGGGTTAAGGGTGGGGCCAGAAGTGGCAGTTCAGTGTGTGAGCGGCCGGGGTCAGGAGCCGGTCAGTGCCGGATGTGGGCGGAGCCTCAATTCTGACGTAACACCGGGCCCTGGAAGGGGTTGGATTGACGCGCCTGCGCTGTCGGGTTTCGGGCACGTTCTCGATGCGCGCTCTCGGGCCGGGGTTGTTGGAAGTTCGGTGCTGCAGTGAGGGGCCTCCTGGGTCACAGGGCCCCGCACTGGCCGCGCTATTCCGGGCCGCCCAGAGGCTGCAGCTGCGGAGGGATTTCCCAGCGGCCCTGGTGGCCTGTGAGCGCGGCCTGGAGCTGGAACAGACAGGGAGCAGGTTAGAAACCGGTCCTGGGTCTGAGGGGGAGGAAGAAACAGGGCCGGGGGGTGGGGACATCTCTGGGAGTTGGGTTTGTACTGGCAGTGGGTTGCCGGGGGAGGGGGATGGCTGGGAGGCAGTTGTCTGTGAAGTGTCGCTGTGCTCTGAGCCGCATGTAGAACTGTTGTTGTTCACTGGTTGATTTTGACGATGTGTTTTGTGTTTGTCTTATGGAACAATCGCTGAACTTTTATTTTGTATCTTCTAATAAGTAGCTCTGTCCTGGCTGCGGATACAAAATCTTGCTTGTGCATCATTGGAATTCAGGCTCTGGCTGAACTCAACCAGTGGGACCAGGTATTGGGCTGGGTTCTGGAAATCTATGAGATCCCGGAGAAAATACCTGCCAAAATCCTACAGATGTGGTGAGTGTGGGAAAGCTGGTCCCTGAGGGCAATTACTATTTGAATTGATCTTTACTCTGCACCTAGTCTTATGCTGTACCCTGTTAAAACAGGAGACAGACAGCCAAGCCAAATTAGTCTTCCTACTTAGGTATTTGCGCATGCTAAAATTAAAGCTTTCAAACAGCCCCAAAATTGACCCCAATGTAACCTAACCAGACTTCTTGTATAACCAATCCCAGACTCTTGAGAGGCCGTCTTCAGAGTAAACCCACATGCAGCCAACATAATCAAGGAGCCCTCTCACCCCAGTTATAGTCTCTTCCATCAAGTAGAAGAGACAATAGTTTGGAAACATGTATCAACAGATTCAAGGACAGCTTCTTCAGTGCTGTTATCAGATGTATGAATAGCCGTCTCTGTAGCTGAAGCACTATATTCTGTATTCTGTTCTGTTGCCCTGGTGTATGTATGTGAGGTATAACTTGTATGGATGGCACACAAAGCAATACTTTTCACTGATTCTCTGTACATGTGACAATAAATCAAATCACAAAACACTGCAAATAGCTTTTGTAGCTTAAATGAAAGACTTAGCAATTTATGAATAGTACAATAACTTTAGCACAGCAAAATTAAACAACAAAATAATCTAATGCCTATGATTTTAAACCCAATATTCTTTGTTTTCAGTCCCTTTCACTCAAAAGACAGACAAAATAAAAAAAACAAAGCTGTTCATATTCTTTGACCAGTTTCCACAGTGTGTTAGTCCACAGGTATAGATGATTGTTTCAATGTTGATTTTCTGAAGTTGTTGATCGGGGTAATTTTTCAGTTTAGTTATTGGAAGTCAGTAGTATATATAGTTTAGTTTTTACACTCTGAACTTCCAATAGCTGATAATAGGAGATTAGACAAGGAGTGGAATGGTGGCTCAGTGGTTAGCACTGCTACCTCACAGTGCCAGAAACCTGGGTTCGATTCCACCCTCAGGAGACTGACTGTGGAGTTTGCACATTCTCCCTGTGTCTGCGTGGGTTTCCTCTGGATGCTCCAGTTTCCTCCCACAGTCTAAAGGTGTGCAGGCTAGGTGGAATGGCCATGCTAAATTGCCCATAGTGTTTAGGAATGTGTAGATTAGGTGGGTTACGGGGGATGGGTCTGGTTGGGATGCTCTGAGGGTAGGTGTGGACTTGTGGACTGTAGTTTCCCATAGGGTCGAGCTTTCCCAATTCCAAGGGCCTGTTTCCACACTGTAGGGATTCTACTTTCAAGACTACGTGCTGTAGCATCAACAGCCAAGCTCATCCTTCCAGAAATGACAGTGCAAAACTCAATTCAAACTCTGGTCTCTTCCTGTCAGACTGGCAGTCTCCTCCACAAGATCCCAGTTACTATTCCACATCTGCCATCTGCAGGAGCAAAAAGTCTGTCCTGGACTTGCTGGCACACATTCTCATATACTGACTTTGTTAATGCCAAATACCAGTTACCTAGTTAAACACAATGTTCTTGCCCTGGTATTGAAGCATCTGTAAAGTCTTTTAATTAAGAACCAAGCTGTAAATAGCTTTCTGGCCTGGCCTTGCAAAGAAACTACAACTTGTTCTGTTTTATTTTAGTTTTAACACAACCTGTTGCCGAAGGGTTTAGGCCCGAAACGTCAAGTTTTCCTGCTCCTATGATGCTGCTTGACCTGCTGTGTTCATCCAGCCCCATGCTTGTTATCTCGGATTCTCCAGCATCTGCAGTACCTTTTATCTCTGCCACAGCTGAAAGGCCATTTTCAGCTGACAGATCTCAGTTCATCGCTCCAAACAAAACTCGATAAAATAATAAACTGGAAATAATGAAAAATCAGCAAGGGCTCTAACGTACCTCCAACCTTAAAAGATGGAATGCCATTTTTAAAAATGCATTTCATGACAAGGTTAGTAATACTTAAACGACAAACAAAACACAAAACTCACATGCATTCATTTTTCCTATCTTGATGCCCATTCAACTTTCTTAGTCACATTCTTAACTTCACAATAATTTACATTTGGAATAAGGCAACAGCAATTATGTTTTGTTTTCCCCAAAAACAAAAGAACTGCCAACACCACAATGGTTCCTTTTCTGCAGTTAAGTAGTTTTCCTGGTGGTTCAACATTTTTGAAAAATAAGCCCTAGCCTTCTCTGTTTCAGCCTTGTCACCCTGTAAAGGAACTGCTCTAATCCCCAAATTGCTAATTTAAATGATTTGTTAAAATTAGGTACAATTAATACAGGTTCATTTATTCAAATTACTTTTAGCTTTTTAAAGGCTGCCTGGCATTCTGTCAACCAGAACATCTTTGTTTGTTTTCATAGCAAATTAGTCAAAGTATAGCTACTTGCTAAAATTAGGCACAATCTTTTGATAAAATCCACACATTCTCAAGAACCTCTCTTTCTCTCATTTTGTTTTTGGGGTAGGAAAGTCAAATAAAGTTTTTACTTGTCTTCCAAGTAAACTATGCAATTAGGTAATTCAGTTATGACTCTATTCATTAATCATTGAAATGTGGCTGGGGCATTCTTAAATCCAAATGGCGTAACCTGATGTTGGTAAAATACATTGGGTGTGACAAACGCAGAGATTTCCCGAACCCTCTCTGTCATCAGTATTTGCCAACGTCCTTCTTAACAAATTAATTTTAGTTAGGCTTGGTGGTGCATCATTCTTATCAATGCCATCTTGGTGTAGTTGATGGGGACAGTGTGGTGGAAGTTTTACTGTGTATCTAACCCCATGCTGTCCTTGTCCTGGGAGTGTTTTGTAAAGGAAGCTTTACTCTATATCTAGCCCCTTGCTGTCCCTGTCCTGGGAGGGCTTGATGGCAGAGGGAGCTTTGCTGTGTATCTGTAACCATGTTCTCCCATTCCTGGGAGTCTTTGATGGGAAGAATGTAAAGGAAGCTTTACTTTCAGTTTAACAGAGTAGAGGGAGCAATGTTCGAGGTACAATTTTCCTGCAGTGCTATTATTCTTTCAATTAAGCAGATGAGGTGGTCCTCTCTTTGGTGACTGTGATGTTAAAGCAGGCATTCCTGGGCTATGAGAGCATGACTCATGATCCTTTTTTTTTCTTTCATCATTAATGGGGTGAGGGTGTTGCTGGCTAGGTCAGCATTTATTGCCCATCCCTAAATGCCCAGAGGGCAGTTAAGAGTCAGTCACATTGCTGTGAGTCTGGAGTCACATGTAGGCCAGGCCAGACCAGACAAGGATGGCAGTTTTCTTCCCTAAAGGACATTATTAAACCAAATGAGTTTTTCCAACAATCGACAATGTATTCATGGTCATCATTAGATTCTTAATCCCAGATATTTTTATTGAATTTTTATTAAAATTCTACTATCAGCTGTGGCAGGATTCAAACCCAGGTCCCCAGAACATTATCTGGGTCTCTGGATTAACACTTCAGCGATAATACCACCAGGCGATCACCTCCCCTGAGGATATGACTGATGCTGTAAGCTTAGCATCTAAAATGAGCTGTTTTTATGTCTGTATCTTTGGCAGCATCATTCTATACAGCAAGGTTGGAGAACCAGGCCAGGTGCAGAAGGCAGTGGACAGTTGGCTAAAGTGTTGTACCAGTCCAAGTCCTCTGGGCTGTGGCTCAGGGCTGGTATTGGAGTTATACCTGCTACATGTGCTGCTACCACTTGGGCTGTACACAGAGGCAGAAGAACTGATTCAAAGTACAGCATTGCTGACAGAGCAGCAGAGGGGACCAGCATTACAAGTCGTACAGAATAGGAGGCCTCAGCAGCCTGAGCAGGACTCGGCAGGAAGCAGGTGCCAGCTTGCAGCAGACTCCAGCCAGCAATCTCATCCAGGTAACTGTTGATGTTTGGAGTCGTTCTTTTTGTGTTTCAGTCTATAACTCCGTGAACACCTTGCATCCAGCAGCACTGCAGCTACTAGCCCTCTGCCAGCTTTTTCTCCTTTCCCCATATTGGCAAATCAGTTATCAGCATCCCTCTGCAATGCCCTCGATAAAGAGCTCTCTCAGTAGGGTAATGAGCCATGAAGTGTTGCAACCTGTGGTGGGAAATGTGTTTTGGAAATCAGTTAGAAAGAGGGAGGGAGAGAGAGTGATTTCACTTGTGACTGGCTTTCGCAGCTCTGTTCCAACTGCTTTCATTCTTATCTGTTCAGTATCAGATTGCTACCTTAAATTGATCCAAAACCTGTTGCTGGTCACTTAGTGTTGTTTTCCTCAAAGATACCTGCTTCCGGTACAAAAAGTATCAAATGCACCTTTCAGCAAGTGAACATCACACAGTTCAACATTCCTTTGAAAACAAAAACTAACATCCAAACTTCTTTTCAAATTTGTATTTCCATATAAAATCAGTAATTGTTACAGAAGACGGTGAAGAAGAAATCTCACACTAAACCCAGTCCTTTTTTGTGAGAGTGACATTGTGATGGTTCACACATCCCCATAGTCTCTGTCAAACAGTGTAATCAGTTAACATTGGTAGTGAGTGGATCAGAGGAATGCAAGACCCAACTTGTCCTCTGTCTGAGGGATTGTATGAATACATCCAATACTAAAACTGAGGAAAGGCTGATCCTCAATGTTCATGAGCTGTAATTTTCTCGGAGTTCTTTGAGAGCAGGTTTTATTAAGGAAGATCGGTTTATCAGATCCCCTTCCCTCCTGGTTTAGTTTTATTTTTTAAAAACCTGTTCAGAGATGTTAGTACATGACTCTGGAGCAAGCGGGACTTGAACCCAGGCCTCCTGGCTTGGAGGTAGGGATAGTATCCTTACACCACAAGAGGCCCCTGCCCAGTTTAATAAGTGAAATGTCGAAGACATCTGCTCAAAACACTTCATAGCTACGTGTTCAAGCAACTGGAGTAATCATTCAGCTTAGTTCAGCAGCTTCTTGATGGTTTATTTCCAACAGCGATGAACAGCATGTGTGTCTTGTGATTTCTGAAAGATCAGAGGGACACAAACTAACCTGTTTTGAGTCTTGTAGCTCTTCCTCAGAACCTTCTCAATCTCCCTTCTCTGCTCTACCTCTTCTCTGCAGCTCCCCCCTTAATCTTGATACCCACTTATCCTTGCCCCTCCCTCCTCTTGCCCCACCTCCAGTCCCACCCCCTGCTAGTCCTCCCCTGCTCTTTCAGCCACCTCCAGCTCTTCCTGTCTGCTTCGACAGTAACATCCCTACCCAGCTCCACCAACGCCCCTATCCCTCTGGTCTGCTGGCTTCCTTCCCCCTCTGACAGCACCCCCCTGCTCTGCTGTGTCCCCACTCTGCTTCTCCAGCACTTCTCTCCTTGGTCCGAATGTTGTTCCCTCCGCATCATTGCCTGACTCTGACTCTGCACCCACACAGCAGTTACTCCAACCCTTAGCGATGTCTTTGTTGCCTTCAGAATCAAGTAATCAAACATAGTCCAGAACCGACTGTCACAGTTCTAATCGCATTGAGGTGCTTGGTATAATGTTGTCTTATTTGTCTCCCTTTGCAGTACACAGATCGCTGTTTAAAACTCTGCAGCAAGTGCTGATGTTGTCCTGGAGGTTTTTGCATTTGGTACCTGTTCGCAAGTTGTTTTTAGCTGCACTTTTGGCCTACATGCTGATTGTCAGGCTGGACCCTGGTGAGTGTGTTTTTTCATCTCTTCCCAATGGTTGCTGATGTCCTTCCCTGAGCTTAGATGCTGCTTTTCTTAGGACAGATAGTAGGAAGCAGATCAGCTGACTCGTGGCCAGCTTTTCCAGTGTTCTGCCCCACCTGACAATGTCTCAACTGGGATTGGTTGCTGGGAGTGTGAAACAGCAAATTATGGCTGTGACTGCCCAGTTAGCTGCTTATTTTTCTAAATGACATCAATAATGACTTGTTAGTTTCGTTGACCTTTAATGTTAGAAACATTTCCAGGGCCAGATGGAATGTACCCCAGGCTGGTGAGTGAAGCAAAGGAGGAAATTGCAAGGGCGCTGAAATAATTTTCATTCTAACCTCTGGTGGGGAAATATTGGAAGCAATTCTGAGGTACAGAAATCAAAGACTGATTAATCAAGAACAGTCTGCTTAGTTTTGTCTAACTAACTTGATGTGAATTTTCAAGGAGGTGACCAGTTGTACAGATGAGGGCACTACTTTTGATGTAGTCTACTTGGACTTCAGCAAGGCTTTTGACACCTTAAGAGCCCATGAAAATTTGGCTAATTGGATACACAATTGACTGACTGTTAGGAAGCAGAGGGTGATGGTTAAAGGGTGTTTTTGTGACTGGAAGCCTGTGTCCAGTTGGGGCCCTCACTGTTTGTGGCTTATATAAACAATTATAATGAATATAGGAAGGTTGATCAGTAAATTCACAGATGATACGAAAATTGTCGGGCGATTAAATATCGAGGAGGATAGCCCTAAATTACAGGACAATGGAGATGAGCTGATCAGTGGCAAATGGAATTCAATTTGGATAAATGCAAGATTATGCATTTGGGCAGTACAAACAAGGCAAGGGAGTACAAACAACTGGCAGGACCTGGGAAGTACTGAGGATCAGAGGGAACCTGGTGTGCGTGTATACTGACCCCTCAAGGTATCAGGATGGAGATAAAAGGCGTAGCTGAGGCATAGAGTTTAAGAGCAGGGAGGTTATGCTGGAACTGTACAAAACATTGGTTAGGTCACAGCTAGAGTGTTGTGTGCAGTTCTGGAATCCACATTATTGGAGGGATGTGATTTATGGAGCGGTTGCAGAGGACGTTTAGCAGGATGTTGCTTGGGATGAAATGTCTGTTATGAGGAAAGACTTGGATAGATTGGGTTTGTTTTCCTTGGAGAGGATGAGGCTGAATGGGGATCTGATTGAGGTGTACAAAATAATGAGCGGCATAGATAGGGTGGTAGATTGTGAGAATCTTTTCCCCATGGTAGACGTGTCTGTGGGCAGAGAACATAAGTTTAAGGTGAGGAGTAAGTTGCTTAGAGGGGATCTAAGGAAAACCATTTCTCGTGCAGAGGTTGTTAGAAGTATAGAAAGTGCTGCTTGAGAGGTGATGGCGGCAGGTACGCTTGCAACTTTTTAAGAAACATCTAAATGAGTACTTAAAATGCCAGGACATAGTAGCCTATGGACCAAGTGCAGGTAAATGGGCTCATCAGCTGTTTAACAGTCGTGTTGAGTCAGTTCACTCCCCATATTTTCTCAGCAGCCCTACACAATTCTCCTTATCAAGTATTTATCATGGTGCCATTTTAGGAGTGAAATTTTTCCATTTCTTCGCTCTCAGTCTTCTCAAACCTGCCAGTCTTGAGGTTCGTAGCTAGTCTGATCAGTACAATTGACTGTTTATCAAACTGCCAATGGTCTTACTTGTTTCTCCTGCTCTCTCTCTCCAAAGCTTCTCCGGCGGCCTTGCCGTGGGTCCATAGCCTCCACAACGTCATCAGGCAGCTGTGGAAGACTATGTTTGCTCGCTTCAACAAGGCAAGAATTGGCAAGTGAGCCTTGATGTGTACTTCAGCCCAGGAGGGTCTAGTCCTTGAATTGGAGGCTGTTGTTCCTGCAAAATTCAGTGGCTTGGGTAATGAGTCATTAACTTCACAGGCCTCTTCACACCTTGTAGGGGAGGCTAACTTGGCACCTAACTATGGCCCTAGGAGTGCCAGCTAACTTCACTCAGAGCCACCATGTTCTAAGTCTTTGAATTGTGTGTGTCATTGTCCGACTGCGGCCAATCCTGTCTCAAACAATGATTAGCTGTCATCCCCACTCTAGTGATGCTGTTAATTGTGTCAACATGGAATTTATTTTGATCACTTGAACACTTTAAATTTGCTGTTCTGAGTTCATTACTGCCTGTAAAAATGGTGATAAACCATGCTGCACATTATCAAGTCTGTTCGTTGCAGCAACCATGTGGAGCAAATCAGAGAAATGTTGCTGCTTTCCTCAACCTTCCACGACAAGGGATCTTCCCAGTCTCCCTCTAGTGTGTAACATGGGATTGATTGTGTCTGCCTTTTTATTGCTGCTGTTACTCTGGAGATAGGATATTGCTAATAAGTTGTATCAAAGGAATGTATTGTGAAGGAATTGTGCTCATCAGAATGTGTACAGCAAATCAGTGCAATATAGGTACAAAAAGGAAGTGATCCTGATGTTTCTGGGACTCTGCCTTGGGCAGTGCAATGCATAGGCTCTATTGCCAAGCCTGAGACAGTGGCCTGACTAAACAGTGCCACACTGGACATTGGCCATCAACTCCTTGCTTTGCACCAAGGAACACATCTAACATTTTACAAACAGAAAAAGACAAATTTACTTGTCTCTGGGAACATGAGTCTCCTCTTCACCTACCAGATAGCAGAAAGATATGATGGGGGCAGTCTGATTGATTGAGTTCATTTTAAGATGTGGCAATAAAAGTTCCAGCTAAACTTGAAGTATGTGGTGTGTTTTTTATTTGTTGCCAGGAATTGGTTCCAGGGATCGATCTTGCTGAGGTGGTTCATGAGGCAAGGGTTGGGTGGGCGATGGGGGCTGGCAGTGGCAAGAAAGAATAGGTGGTGGTGGGATGGGAGTGTTGATTAGTGGCAGTGGTGGGGGCGGGGTGTTATTTTTGAATGTGGGAGGGGTGTATTAGGGGTTACCTAGAACCAAGTGACACAGTTTCAGAGTAAGGAGGCAGGCCATTTAGGACCAAGATGAAGAGGAAGTTTGGCACTGAGATGGTGGGGATTCTTTTATCATGAAAATGGTAATGGTCTCTCAGGCCTGCAACATCAATTGGTCCAGGCCCACTGTTTCTAAAATAAAAATGTGAAAGTCTTGCAGGTGTTAGTACTCAGACAGAGCACCAGCAGCCACTGCTGCTTTGGAGCTTGCAGTGAAAGGAAGTGGGATCATGACTCTCAGCTTGGGAAACCCTGATATATCTTGGTCTTGGTCTTGGTCACCTCTAACAGATCTCCCTTCATGTGAGGAGAACAACTTCAGCTTTTCCAATCTCAACTTGTAGCTAAGTGAATCCTCCCCGGAACTATCCTCTACGCTGTCTCGTCAGCTGTCACATCCTTCCTGAAGTTTGACTACCAGACCAGGATGTGATATTCTAGATTTTTAGCATTTTGTTCATGGGTGTGAGCATTGTTGCCCATCCTTAATTGCCCTTGAACTAGAGGTTTTCTAGTTCATTTCAGAAGGCACAGAATCATACAGAACAGAAGAAAGAGACCCTTTGGCCCATCAAGGCTGTACTGCTACAGCCACCAATTGATATTGCAGGCCTGAGAGACCGTTCCCATTTTCATGATAAAAGAATCCAAAGATTCCCCACCATCTCAGTGCCAAACTTCCTCTTCATCTCGGTCCTAAATGGCCTGCCTCCTTACTCTGAAACTGTGTCGCTTGGTTCTAGATAACCCCTAATACACCCCACCCCCACCACTGCCACTAATCAACACTCCCATCACACTTTGCAGGACTAGGTCCAGAGCTTTGAAGGTAATGATCCTTAAAGTTTACATCCAAATACCTTTTAAAGGTTGGGAGGTTTCCCACCTCAACCTACCCTCCCAGGCAGCGCATTCCAAATCCCCACCACCCTCTAAATTCCCTCTAAACTTCCTGCATTTCAACTTAGAATTATGCCCCCTTGTTATAGATGCAGCTTCCCATCCACCTTGACCATGCCCCTCAATCTTCTACACTTTACTCACGTTTCCCCCTCAACCTTCTTTGCTCCAAAGAAAACAATACAAGCTTATCCAGCCTCTTTTTATGGTTGAATCTCCCCTGCATTCCCTTTCAGTGCAATCACATCGTTCCAATTGTGTGCTGTCAGAACTGCACCCAGTACACTCAGCTGTAGCCTAAACTCCTATACAGCTCCACATGACCTGCCCTTATAATGTATGCTTTGATTGATTAAGGCAAGTGTCCCATATGCCTTCCTAATTAACCTATTAACTTGTTCTGCCACTCCAAGATCCCTGTGTTCCTCTGAGCTTCCCCCTAATGTTCTGCAATTCATTGAGTACTCCCTTGTCTTGTTACTTCTTCCAAAGTGTATTACCTCACACTTATCAAGATTAAATTCCACATCACTTATCTGGCCATCTTTTTGTTGTAAAGCTCTTGTTTTATGGATAATGAGTGTGAGCAGAAATACGAGTCATAGACATGAGTTGAATTCAGTCTCAAATTGTAACTTTTATTGCTGATCAGTAAAAGCACTAACTATACCAAAATGCAAAAACATAGAACTAATTAACTATACTACACAATGTTAAACGTTAAAGACATAGAGGGAGACTACTGTTACAGTGTGGAGGTCTAAGTGCTCAAACTAATCTCCAGCTAAAACAGCCAGAGAAGACATATTACCTGCACTTAGGTAGCCGTATAATGACTCTTCTCTTGATGTTAGTTTCCAGGAATTCTCAATTGTAGAGCATGTGGAAAGAGGCCAATCAACCCATTGAGTCTGTGCCAATCCTCCAAAAAGCATCCCATCCAGACCCCCACCGTATCCCCATAACCCTGTATTTCCCATGGCTAATCCACCTAGCTTGCATACCCCTAGACAGTACGGACAATTCAGCATGGCCAATCCATCCAACAGGCATATCTTTGGACTGCGGGCGGAAACCAGAGCACCCAGACGAAACCCATGCGGACATGGGGAAAACATGCAAACTCTGCCCAGATGGTCACCCGAGGTGGAATCGAACCTGGATCCCTGTTACTGTGAGGCAGCAGTGCTAACTAATAAGCCACCCAAATGTTGGTCTGCAGTTATGGCTCTTAATTTGTTGAAACACCAGTGATCTTGTACTGTTTTCTTAGTTTGGAAAATAACTACAAACCGCTGGCTGTTGATCACAGACATGGTAATCACCATCTAGCCTTTTATTCAAATATGATCATGTCTTGGTCATGAAACATGATCCAGTCTTGCGATAGGTCTCCTCTTCTGTTAGTTGCTTATTCCATTTGTGGCCTGTCTTTGCAATGCTTCTCAGTTTGTTTCCACTGAGGCAGGTCCAGGCATCTCTTGAAGCCAGTATACCAACTTGATTATTACCATTTCTCATCATGCTTTGGTGTAAGGTGTCAGCCACAGGGTGTAGGCTATAACCTGACCAGACCTTATTTCTCACTGTCGGCCACCAGGTCAATGTTTGTGTCATCTGCAAAACTACTTCTTATCCCCTCAGGGAGGACAGAGAACACACAAATTAAAGAGTATTGGGGGGACACTAATGGCAAGGGATAAGTAGAGTTAGGGATTGGGAATCTAAACGAATGGCTCAATATAATGAGATGAAATGCCATTAAAGATGAGTTAACACATCTGGAAAGCACTGTACAGTCCATAATAGAAATAGGAACCAAAAACAGTATAGGACAGGAACAGGTCCTTTGGCCCATCACTGACACATTATACCTTTCTAAATTAAAATCATTTTGCTTCTATGCAGTCTAACCCTCTATTCCCTGCTTATTTGTGTACCTGTCAAAATGCTTCTTAAATGTTGCCATTTTATCTGCTTACACCACTTTCTCTGGTAGCCCATTCCAGGCACTTACCACCCGCTGTGTAGAAAAACTTGCCTCACATCTCCTTCAATCATTCCCTCTTTTACCTTAAACCTGTGTTGCCTAATAATTGACATTTCTATCCTTGGAAAAAGACTCTTGACTATCCATTCTATCCTCTCATCCTTCAAGTGGAAACAAACTAAGTTTGTCCAGTCTCTCCTCGTAGCTAATACAGTCCAAACCAGGCAACATCCTGGTAAACTGTTCCTGTACCCTCTCCAAAGACTCCATATTCTTCTGGTAGTATGGTGACCAGAACTGTACACTATTCCAAAAGTGGCCGAAGTAAAGTTCTGTACAGCTGCAACATGATTTGCCAACTTTTAAACTCTCTGTCGCAACCGATGAAGGCAAGTAAGCCATATGCCTTCTCAACCACTTTATCCACTTGTGTTGCCACTTTCAATAAATCGATAAGTTGAAGCAATTAGTGGGTGGGCAACCAAGTCCCAGCCAGTAGAGGAGAAGTTAAAATCACCACCAGAACAACCCTGTTGTCTTCACATTTTTCTGTAATCTGTCCCTTTATCACCCTTTGGCTGTTGGGAGGCCTGTAGTACAATTGGATCAAGGCGATTCCATCCTTCTTATTCCTGAGCTCTACATATAGCCTGGTTGGATGCACTCTCCAAGGTATCCTTGCTCAGTCTGGCTGTGATATTTTCCCTCATCAGTAACACAACTCCCCGCTTCTTTTACATGTCTTTCTATCACGCCTGAAACATCTAAATTCCAGGACGTTAAATTGCCAGTCTTGTCCCTCTCTGGCTATACTTCACAAGTACAGGCAGCATCCGAGTTATGAATGGGTACTGTTCTGGCATCTCTTCATGAATTGATTTGTACACAAGTTGGAACACAATGCCGAACAATAGAAAGCAGCCGTTTGTAAATATACGAAATGTTTGTATATTAGGTCTTTAAAATTAAACCTCTGGATGAGATTGCGTTCATAGATATGAGCTTTCATAAGTCAGAATTTTATAAATCGGGGATCACCTGTATGTGGAATCTTCAGATATCTTCATGATGCAAGTTTAGAATTTCTTATCAATTGGTTCTGCAGAGTTTGAAAAATGTGTTAGTGGTAAGATAGGAGTAGAATATAGAATTAACCATCAACCTTCAGTAGTTTAGACATTAACTCTGGTGGATCTGAAACAATTCAACTTTGGGTTCTCAGAATTTAATGCTTTATATAGGTTTTTGATGTCATTTCTTCTAAAAAATAAGCACACATGAAAAAGGTTAGGTTGGGAGGCAAGTACTTGTAATTTCTCCTCTCTCTCTCTCTACCCTCACCTCTCTCTTATCCCACTCTCTCCTCCCCCATCTCTCTATTGCTCTATCTCCAACCCACCCCCTCCCTTCCTGCCCTCATACCTCTCCCCCTTCTCTTCCCCCTCTCCCTCTCTCCTCCTCTTCTCCCACCTCAGGTCCCACATCCCTGTCCCTCTCTTTCCTGTTTCCTCCTCCTTCCCCAACCCCTCATGCCCTCTCCCATCCTCCCTCTCTGTCCCATCCCCTTCCCACTCTCACCCCTCCCTCTCACCCCTCCCTCTCACCCCTCCCTCTCACCCCTCCCACTGTCTTTTCCCTTCCTCTCCTTACCCTCCCTCTCTGCCCCACATCCACCTCCCATCACTGTTGCCCTCTTTCCCTCCTCACACCCCCTCCCTACCCCTCTTCCTCACTTCTCCTTCTCCCCTTCTGTTTCTCCCCCTTTCTCTCTCTCCTCACCCTAACTCGCCCCCTCCCTCTCTATCCCCATCTCTCTCCCACAACTATCTCCCTCCCCCACCGCCCCGCTCCGGCCCTTCCCTCTCTCCGCCTCCCTCTCCACCTTTATCTCTCCCAAACCCCTCCCTTTCCTCCATATCTTCCCCCCACTCTCCCATCCACCTTGACATCACTCCTCCTCTCCACCCCTCACTGACGCCCGCTCCCCGCCCTCTCTCCCACCTTCTCCTCCCCGTTGCTTTTCTCTGTTTCCTCTCTGACCTGTCACTCCTCTGTCTGTCAGATTCCTACGGAGTCGCTCATCTCTGGGAAATGAAAGTGAAAGTGAAGGGTTGGGTGGGGAGAGAGAGCGAGAGAGACAGAGCAATCACAGCCTTGGGTGCGCAGAACTGCATTCGAAGCCGCAGCGGGGTGGCGGGGCGGAGACTCAGTGAGTGTTCGGGGGAGAGAGAGAGAGACCGGGAGAGGGCACAAAGTGTGTGTTGGGTGGGTTGAGAGTATGGGTGGAAGTGGCAGTGGGAATAGTGTTGAAACGAGATGCGGCAATGAGGAACCAAAACAGAAGTTGCTGGAAAAGCTCAGCAGAACAGTTCGACGAAGGGTCACCGGACCCGAAACGTTAACTTTGATTTTTTTTCTTCATAGATGCTGGCAGACCTGCTGGACTCTTCCTCAGAACTGTTTCTGGTTCTGTTTTTGTTGCTTGGGGACTTTTCGGTTTTGCTGATGTGCTCAATCTGATTTGTCCATCCTCGGGTTTCTTGGATGATGCCACGTCTAATTGTGCTGGATCGTACAGAACTGATGTGAATCTTTCGGACTGTCTTTGCTGATAGAGGTCAGTCGCTCCGAGGTAGTGAGGGGACATTAGATGAATGTGCCCCGTGTGCTTGAGTGATGTCGGTGTTTCTGACCTCTGAGCCCCAACCCCCGCCCACCTCCATTAAGTGTTAGCTCTTCCGAGATTTTTTATTTTTATAATCAGTAGAGGGATTTTATTATTGAATTCTTTATAAGTCCTTCAAGTAAGTGTGATTAAAGCCAGATAAGTGTCACACTCTATTTGCAGGGTCAGAGTCACCCCAGGTCCCATTAGTCAGGGTGATGAGGGCTATGAAACCTCTAAGCTGCCATAGTCTATAAATATTCACACCCATTGTGGAATTCCTAGAGTCACAAAATGGATGGCAGTGACAGTCTGTACCAGCTTGTTGTAGTTAACCTGGAAGTGGAGGCATGGCACAGACATCAGAACCAGTTTTTGCAACTGGAATAGATAAGGTTGATTAATGAATTTGCCTCTTAGAGGAGAGATTGAAGCTGAGTTAAAAATGTGTCACTAATCTCTGGCTGCCAACCTGAAAAACCCTTTATCCCTATTCTCCGCCCTCTGCCAGTCAGCCGATCCTTTCTCCATGCCTCTTGCCCCGAACACCATGGGCTGTCACCTTATTTAGCAGCCTCCTGTGCAGCACATTGTCAAAGGCCTTCTGGAAATCTGAATAGATCACATCCACTGGCTCTCCTTTGTCTAACTTGCTTGTTACCCTCTGTTATTCTCTGACTGTCTGCTATTCTAAACTCGTGGAAACACTAACTGCCTAAATTCCTAAATCATAAGAGCTCTAACCTCAATCTCAACTAATGGGATGTCTGACTGTCCCTCCCACTTCTCAAGATAATTGACTGTTACTCCCAGTTTACAGAATGTCTGACTGTCACTCACAGCTCATGATATGTCTTACTGTCACTTCCAACATGTGGGAGGTCTGACCATTAATCCCAACTCATAGGAGGTCTGGCTGTCACTCCCAGGTTACAGGAGTGAATGACTGACTGTCATTCCCAACACTCAGGAGATCTTATTGTCTCTGATAAGGGTCTGACTATTCTTCCTGGGTCACAGGAGATCAGACTGTTATCCCTTTCTCCGAATAGGTCTGACCATCATTCCCAACTCAGAGAAAGACTGACTGTTGCACAAAGCTTGTAGAAAATCAGACGGTCACTCCTAGCTCATGACAGGCCACACTCCTAACTCACGAGATCTGACTGTCGGTGCCAACTCATGGGGAGTCTGTTTGTCACTCCAAACTCATAGAAGGACTGACTGTCACTCCCAACTTGTAGGTGCACTGACTGTCATTTTCAAGTCTCAGGAAGACTGGCTGTTATGCTGTACCTCACAGGGAAGGTCTGACCGTTACCCCAAATCATGGGTGGCCAGACTGTTGCATCCACAAGATGTCCGCCTGTCACTCCCAGCACACAGGAAATCTGACTGTCATTCCTGGCTCAAAGTGGGTGACTAACACACTCATGTCATGGGAAGTCTGACAGTCACTCCCAGCTCATCAGAGGACTATAGACTAGTTAGTTACTCTTTTCTTTATTCATTCACGGGATGAGGGCGTCACTGGCTAGGCTGCATTTATTGCCCATCCCTAATTGACCAGAGGGCAGTTATGAGTCAACCACATTGCTGTGGGTCTGGAGTCACATGAAGGCCAGACCAGGTAAGACATTAATGAACCAAAGACCTCAAAAGACATTAATGAACCAAATGGGGTTTTCCAACAATTGGCAGTGGATTTATGGTCATTATTAGACTCTTAATTCCAGATATTTATTGAATTCAAATTCCACCATCTGCCATGGGGGGATTTGTACCCAGGTCCCTAGAACATTATCTGGTTCTCTAGATTAATAGTCCAGTGGTAATACCACTAGGCCATTGCTTTCCCTTCTATCATGAGGAAGTTGCTGGAGTCGATCATAAAGGAGAGGTAACTGACCATTTGGAAAAACAAACTTCAGTTCACCAGTGTCAGTATGGTTTCATGGAGGGCAAGTTGTGATTGACAAACTTGCTGGAGTTCTTCAAGGTTTGGGTAAATGGGTCCTTCTCTGGATAGCGAACTGTAATTAGTGGGGTGTCGCAGGGTTCAGCTATCAGACCTCATAATCTATATCAATGATCTGCAAACAGGGAAAGAATGTATCATAGCAAAATTTACAGATGGTACTAAAACAGCTGGGAAAGCAGACTGTGACAAGGAGATAAGGATTTTACAGATGGATACTGATAGACTAGGAGAATGGGCCAGAATCTGGTAGATGGAGTATAATGTGGACAGGTGCAAGGTTAGTCATTTTGGCCAGAAAAATAAAGGGCAACTTATTATTTAAATGAGAAGCAGATTCAAAGTGCATCAGTGCAGAGGGATCTGGGCAGCATATGTTAAGAAAGGCAAATGAAACCCTATCATTTATTGCACAAGGACTGGATTAAAAATGTAAAGAAGTGTTGTTACAATTATATAAGATGTTGGTGAGATCACACCTGGAGTAATGTGTCCAGTTTTGGTCTCCTTACTTGAGGAAGGATGTGGTGGTACAGGCAGCAGTTCAGAGGTTCACCCAGGTTGATTCCAGGGGTGAAAGGGCTGTTGTACAAGGAGTGGTTGAATAGCTTGGGTTTGTACTCACTAGAGTTCAGGAATAATGAGTGGGGGATCTGACTGAGGTATATAAAATGCTGAAGGGGGATTGATAAGTTAGATGTTGAACAGATCTTCCCCCTTGTGGGACAGTCTCGAACAAGAGGGCATAGATGTAGTGTAAGAGGAGGTGGGTTCAAAACTGAGATGAGAAGCTACTTCTCTCAGTGGGTTGTGAATCTGTGGAACTCACTGCCCCAGAGTGCAGTAGAGACAGAATCAATCAACAGATTCAAGAAAGTAATAAATATGTTTCTCATGAGGGTGGAATTGAGACCAGCATAAGATCAACCATGATCATGTTAAATGGAAGAGTGGGCTTATAGGGCCAAATTGTCTACTCTTGCTCCTAATTCCTATTTTCTTAATTGTGGTTAAGTAAATGGGCAAAAAGATGGCAAATGAAATATAATGTGGGAAAAATCTGATGGTGTTCAATTTAGAAGGGAGAATAAAAGAACACGGTATTATTTAAATAGAAAAGCACTGCAGAAAGCTGCAACACAAAGGGACTTGCAGTTGTTTATGCCCAAAACACAGAAAGCTAGCACACAGGCCAGCCCCAACCCCTGTGGCACACCACTCGTCACAGGCCTCCAGCCCAAGAAACAACCTTCAACTGTCACCCTCTGCTTCCTGTCATCAAGCCAATTTTGAATCCAATTAGCTAGTTCTCTCTGGATCCCATGCGACCTAACTTTTACGACTAACCTGCCATGCGGAACCTTGTCAAAGTCCTTACTAAAGTCCATGTAGACAACATCCACTGATCTACCTTCTTCCATCCTCTTGGTTACCTCTTCAAAAAGCTCTAAACGATTTGTCAGACATGAAGTCCTGCACACAAATCCATGCTGACTATCCCTAATTGGACCTTTACTATCCACATGTTGGTTGATCCCGGCCCTCAGTATCCTGTCTAGTAGTTTGCCTACTCTTGATCTCAGGCTCGCTGGCCTATAGTTCCCTGGCTTGTCTTTGCTACCTTTCTTAAACTATGGAACAACATTAGCCACCCTCCAGTCTTCTGGTTAAAGATGAAGCAAGAATCTCTACAAGGGCCTCTGCACTTTCTTCCGTAGCCTCCCACAACATCCGAGGATTGACTTGATCAGGCCCAGGGATTTATCTACCTTAATACTCTTTAAGGCTGCAAACACCTCCTCTCTGGTAATATGTATGCGGTCCAAAACATCTCCACTTGTTTTCCTTATTTCTTTAGCATCCATGATTTGGTCCTCAGTAAACACTGAAGAGAAATATACATTAAAACTCTCCCTCATCTCCTCTGGCTGTATACATAGACGGTCATAGTGATCTTTAAGGGGACCTATTCTCTCCCTAGCCACCCTTTTACTCTTAATATAGCTATAGAGTGATGGTCACTGGACCCAAAGTACACTTCAGTCACTTGCCCGACCTTGTTTCCTAAGAGGAGGTCCAGTGTTGCACCCTCCTGAGTAGGGCCCTCTGCATATTGATTTATTTGACAAATTCCACCCTGTCCGGGTCTTTTACACTCTGGATGGCTCAGTCAATACAGGGGAAATTAAAATCTCCAACCAATACTGCTCTATTATTCCTACTAATATCTGCAATCTCTGTACACATCTGCTCCTCTAGTGCCAGCTGGCTATTTGGGGGTCTATAATACAGTCCCAACAGAGCGATGACCCCTTAAGAATATCCTCCTTAAGCATTGTTGTTATGTCCTCCCTTATCAAAAGGGCATCTCCCCTTCCTCGCTTACTTGTACTTCTATCGTGCCTGTAGCTTCTGTATCCAGGAACACTGAGCTGCCAGTCCTGCCCTTCTCTCAGCTATGTTTCTTTTTTCACAGAATCCCTACAGTGTGGAAACAGGCCCTTCGGCCCAACAAGTCCACACTGAACCTCAGAGCATCCCACCCAGACCCACCTTCCCCCCCAAACAACCCACCTAACCTACACTGCCCTGAACACTACGGGCAATTTAGCATGGCCAATCCACCTAACCTGCAGATCTTTGGACTGTGGGAGGAAACTGGAGCACCCGGAGGAAAACCCACGCAGACACGGGGAGAATGTGCAAACTTCACACAGACAGACGCCCGAGGCTGGAATCGAACCCGGGTCCCTGGCGCTGTGAGGCAGAGTGCTAACCACTGAGCCACCATGCCGCCTCTTATGTTCTCTTATAACTGGAACTGGAACTGGATGCACTCAGGATCATCCGGGATGCAGAGAACATTATTGATAAGAGCTATAGTGAAGTGGTCACTATAATATCCCAGTCCCCAGAACCAATCGATGCTCTGAACTCATCTGCCTTACCAGTCAGGCTTCATATGTTGAAATAAATGTATTTTAAACCAGAAATCTTTTCCCTCCCTTTACTGTGCCTCTGGCTATCCTGAATCATAAACTTGCTCTTGACGGCTAAAGGATTTTCCCCTGATTTCTTGATGGCCCCTCTCTCATTCGGACTCCCAGCCACCTGCCAAACGAGTTTAAACCCTCCTGGGTAACAGTAGCAAATCTCCCCACGAGGATATTGGACCCCTTCCGATTCAAATGCAACCCATACCTCTTGTACAGGTCGCCTCTACTACCCCAGAGGAGACCCCAATGATCCAAGAACTGAGAACTCTGCCTCCTACACCAGCTCCTCAGCCATGTATTCATCTGGCCTATCTTTCTGTTTCTATCCTCACTAGTGCATGGCACTGGGGGTAAACTGGAGATCACTATCCTTGAGATCCTGATTTTTAACTTCTTACCTAACTCCTTACACTCATTTCGCAGGACCCCATCCCTTTGTCTCCCTATGTCGTTTGTACCGATGTGCACAATAACCTCTGGCTGTACACCCTCCCCCTTCAGAATGTTATGTAACCGCTCAGAGACATCCTTGACCCTAGCACCCTGGAGACAACATACCATCCTGGTGTCTCTTCTGCAGCCTTAGAATCTCCTATCTGTTCCCCTCACAACTGAATCTCCTATCAGTATCACTCTGTCTGACTGTACTCTTTCCCTCTGAGCCTTAGAGCTGGTCATAGTGCCACTGACCTGACTGTGTTGCTGCTAGCCCCTGAAAGGTCTTGCCCCCGCTCCAACAATATCCAGAGTGGTATACCGGTTGAGGGAAATGGTCACGGGGAACCCTGCACTCTCTGCCTTCCAACCTTACCTCACCTGGTGGTCACCCAGCTACCTGCACCTTCAGAGTGACCACTTCACTATAGCTCTTATCAGTGATGTTCTCTGCACCCCGGATGATCCTGAGTGCATCCAGCTCTAGATTGAGTTCCCTAATGTGGTAGGCCAGGAGTTACAGACAGGTATACTTCTCACAGGTGTAACCACCAAGGACACTAACAGGGGTTCACCTGCACATCCGTCAACTTGGTCTACTGTATCCGCTGCTCCAGATGTGGCCTTGTCTATATTGGTAAGACCAAGCATAGACTTGGAGACTTTTTTACAGCACCCGCACTCTGTACATAATAAACAACAATACCTTCCGGTCGCCAATCATTTCAACTCCCCTGGGCGACATGGCCCTCCTCCAGTGTCACAGTGACACCACCCGCAAACTGGAGGAGCAACACCTCATATTCCACCTTGACAGCCTACAGCCCGATGGCCCAAACATGGAATTCACCAGTTTTAAAATCTCCCCACCCACAGCCTCATCCCATGTCCAAGCCTCCCTCTCATCTTCGCCTCCTTGACCTGACATAACCTGTCCGTCTTCTCTCCCATCTATCCACCCACCCGTCCCACTGACCAATTCCAATCACTGCCTACTCATCTATCACCATCCCACCTACCTTTCCTACCCTCCCCCCTCCTCTCTATTTATTTCCCAACTCCCTTGCCCCTCTCCATTTCTGAAGAAGGGTCCCGACCCAAAACGTCAACTTTCCTGCTCCTGTGACACTGCCTGGCCTGCTGTGTTCCTCTAGTTCCATACTGTGTTGTGAAGGACACTGGAAGTCTCCCTGATCTCCCAAATCCTGCAGGAGGAGCATGCCACTGCCTCCAGTTTACTCTTAACCTGTACCCCTGCTCAGTCTCACACCAAACCTCTCAAGCAAAGATCTTAGCACTTCCACTCTAATAGTGTTGTGTTTTTTTGTTTGTTTTGGTCAGAGGAGAATGGAGAGTGGGAAATACTAATGTAGCAGTTGAGGTTTAGCCACACCTTGACACCAGGTTCTCTCCAACCTGCTGTACAGTCATGATGACTGTGGCAATGTCTCCCAGAATTCTATCGTGGTAACTCTCAGCTGCCCTCTGATTCACTGCCCTTCTTTGCTGTCTCACAGAGGGTAACCTGTGGAGGTCTCCTTTACAGTCACGATGCCAATGGCGATGTATCCCAGAATTCCACTGTGAAAGCTCTCAGCTGCCCTCTGATTTGCTGGAACATGAGTAGGGAAATCTTATGGCAACCAGACAAGGTGCTGGTGAGACCACATCTGGAATACTATGAGCAGTTTGTCTTCTTATTTAAGGAAAGACATAGTTTCATTGAAGGCAGTTCGAAGAAGGATCACGAGGTGATCCCTGCTATGGAAGGATTGTCTCATGAGCAAAGGCTAAACAGGTTGAGAATCTACTCACTAGAGTTTAGAAGAATGAGAGGTGATCCTGTTGAAACATATCGGATTCTTAAAGGGCTTGACAGGATAAATACTGAGAGGATGTTTTCCATCATGGGCGAGTTTAAGACCAGAGACATAGTCTCAGAATAAAGGGGCACTAATTTAAGATGAAGATAAGGAGGAATTTCTTCTCTCAGAGGATTGCATGTCTTTGGAACTGTTTGCCACAGACAGCCGTGCGGACAGAATCCTTCTGTACGCTTACGACTGAGATAGATAGATTTTTGATCAGTAGAGGAATCAAGGGTTATGGGGAAATGACAGGAAAGTGGACATGAGGTATGTTGGATCAGCCATGATCCTATTTCTTTTTTCTATTCATTTTGTGGGATGTGGGCATTTCTGGCTGGCCAGCATTTCTTGCCCATCCCTAGTTGCCCTTGAGAAGGTGGTGGTGAGCTGCCTTCTTGAACTGAAATTGATTGGTGGAGCAGGCTCAAGGGGCCAAACAGCCTGCTCGTGTTCCTATTTCTTATGGTTTTCTTATGGTCTTTATCTCTTGTTTGAATGCAGCAACAACGGGGAAATACCAAGGAGTGAAAGTAAGGAGTCTACAGGCAGCACCAGACTGATGGTATGTTCAGTATTTCTCTCTGTCCTGCCGAAGACCTGAGCTAAAGCCTCAATGACAGTGATTTGATACCTGTGGGTTGTTTATCAAAGGAATTGCTTTGATGCTGTAACCCAATGTCTACTCACATTCTGACTGAGACTGGGAATCACTGGACAGGGATTAGGAATCACTGGACATAGATTAGAAATTACTACAATGGGATTAGTATTATTGGACTGGCATTAGTAAATACTGGACCAAGATTAGGAATTACTGGATTGAGACTAGGAATCATGGAACTGGGATTAGGAATAATTGGCCTGGGATTAGGAATCACTAGACTGGGTTTAGGAATCACTGGGCAGGGATTAGGAATCACTGGATTGAGGTTAGGAATCACTGGATTGGCATCAGGAACTGGACTAACAAACAGATTTTTCCCGGTAGCTTCCAGTTACTGTGATTTATATGGTTTATGCTGCCTTTGCAACCTGATTCCTATGGAGATGAACTGTCTCACGGTCCCCCTCCCCAGTTTATCTCGGTGACCCCCAGCCATGCCTCAGAGCCCCTTGTCTTGTGTCTTTCTTTGTGGAACGTCTGGGAGAGCTGATGGTCTTATGGTTTGTTTGTGCTGGGTCAGTGGCTGCCCATAAATTCTGTGTTCTGTGTGCATCTCTTTCACTTCACCTGATGAAGGGGCTAGGCTCCGAACGCTTGTGGTTTCAAATAAACCTGTTGGACTATAACCCGGTATCGTGTGACTTCTGACTTTGTCCATAGATTATAGAAGTAGGAGTAGGCCATTCAGCTCCTTGAGCCTGTTCAACCATTCAATGAGACCTTGGCTATTCTGTGGCCTAACTCCGTATACCTGCCTTTGGCCTATATGCCTTACTACGTTTGTTTAACAAAAATTTATCTATCCTGGATTTAAAATTGACCACTGACCTCGCATTCACTGCCATTTGTGGAAGAGAGTTCCAAACATCCACCACCTTTTTGTGTAGAGTGCTTCCTAATGTCGCCACTGAACAGTCTGGCCGTAGTTCTCAGACTATTCCCCCTTGTTGTACAATCCCCATCCAGTGGAAATAGTTTATCTACCCTGTCTTTTTCCGTTACTATCTTGAAGACTTTGATCCAATCATCCCTTAACCTTCTAAATTCTAGAGAAAGTGGGCCTAATGGAAATCATGTGCTTCCAACAGTGCAGTAGCCAGAATTGCACCCAGTGTGTTGAAACTGTGGATGTTAGAAATCTGAAACATGAAACAGAAATTGTTGGAGTAATTCGGCAGGTCTGGCAACATCTGTGGAGAGGGAGATAGTCAACACTTCACATCCAGTGACTCTTCTTCTGAATGAGTTTACAATTTTATGTGATCATCTACATAAGCTACAATGCTGCCTAAATTAGTGTCATCAGCAAATTTGAATTTTAGAATTCCTATGCCATTATCCAAACCATTAATAAATAATGTAGTGAGTCCCAGATTCCCATTACGCTCTAGAAGAAAATGTTTTTCCTCACATCTTCTCTAAACCTTCTGCCCCTTATTTTAAATTTTTGTCCTCGGTCATTGATCCTTCCATCAAAGGGGGAGACTTTCTTTCTCTCCATTCTATTTATGCCCCACATTATTTTATTCATCTCAATCATGGCTCCTTTCAATCTCCTCTGCTCTAAGGAAAACAACCCAATCTGTCCAATCTCTCTTCATAACTGAAACTTTCCAGCTCAGGCAACATTCTGGGAAATCTCCTTTGCATCCTATCCAGTGCTATCACAGCCTTCCTATAATGTGGATTCCAGAACTGCACACAATACTCCAGCTGTGGCTTGTGAAGGTGGTAGGGGCAAAAAAAATCTCATAACATTTAAGAAGTATTTAGATGTGCACTTGCGATGCCAAGGCTTACAGAGTCAAATGGTGGAAAATGGGTTTAGAATTATTCGGTGTTGTAATTGACTGGCATATGCTTGATGGGCTGAAGGGCATTTTTCTGTGCTGTAGACCTCCATGATTTAATAACCCTATCCACTGTTTAAACAAATAAAAATGAATGAGTGCAAATAACTGAGGCCCTAACACAGACCCTTATAGGGCGCTACTGGTCACATTCTGCCAATTTGAGTACCTACTTTGCTTTAAGTCACCTGTCACTCAACC
The DNA here is from genome assembly GCA_024137785.1 of Ginglymostoma cirratum. Classification (NCBI taxonomy): domain Eukaryota; kingdom Metazoa; phylum Chordata; class Chondrichthyes; order Orectolobiformes; family Ginglymostomatidae; genus Ginglymostoma; species Ginglymostoma cirratum. The sequence goes on along the minus strand of JAHRHZ010000020.1, from coordinate 59,691,281 downwards.
AATTTCCCAGTCTTGTCAGTAATTTGTCCTCAGTGCCGTGTGCTTTGACTGAGCTTCCTGGTCAGGGAACTAAACCATACATTCTTGCCAGTTAGTTAAGGGATAGGGCACAGCAGCTGGACATAAACAAGACTGGGAACTTCAGGAAAGCTGCTAATCTGACTGACATTATCTCAGTGCTGCTGACAAAGCAACAGGCTGCTAAGACCTGACTCATCTGGACAGACTTACAAGAATACCTCATTTTAAAGAGAACAACAATTTATACTGCATGAGAATTGGGGCTGCGGATTGGATGGAAAGATGTTCAAGTTGTTAACAGATGAACACACAAGGGAACAGGATAGTGTGCATGTTATATATTTTATATATCACAGCACAGGCTGTATACAAGGTAGATATTATTGTAAAAGTTAATGATTTGAAGAAGTTATTTCACCCATGATGTCTCTCATAGAGTGTGGGTAGGGTCAAGGAAATGTATTCTAGTTTTCGCCGAGGGAGCAGATGCATCTGTACCAACTCTCTAAGGTCCTTGTCATTATACCTGACCAAATGTAGTTCCACTTACTGTTATCGTGGGATGAAACTTCTTGTTGTCTCGGGACAGTGCTTCTTCTCCAGATACTGTACGGTGGTGTATATTCCAACACTAATCACTAAATAGGCCTGAAACAAAGCAAAGGCAAAGGGGGATTGGTGGCAATAAACGACTTGAAAATGTTCTTACCCAGTACTACATATTGTAGAGGTGGCAAATACCTCAAGGTGGTAGGCAGTGGTTATCTGGAAAAATACCTCAGATATTTCTGCTTACAGCACGGAGAATGTCACTATCACTGCACATAATGTGTATAGATTACATATCACTCCACACACTGGGCACAGATTACATCTTTAAAAAATTCATTCATGGGATGTGGGCATTGCTGACTAGGCGAGTATTTAGTGCCCATCCCAATTTGCCCAGAGGGAAGTTAAGAATCAACCATTGTGAGTCTGGAGTCACATGTAGGCCAGACCGGATAAGGATGGAAGTTTCCTTCCCAAAAGGATGTGGATGCTTTGGAGAGGGTGCAGAGGATGTTCACCAGGATGTTGCCTGGTATGGAGGGCGCTAGCTATGAAGAGAGGATTATTTACATTAGAAAGACGGCGGTTGAGCGGGGACCTGATTGAGGTCTACAAAATCATGAGAGGTGTAGACAGGCTGGATAGAAAGAAGCTTTTTCCCAGAGTGGGGAACTCAATTACTAGGGTCACGATTTCAAGGTGAGAAGGGAAAAGTTTAAGGGAGATATGCGTGGAAAGTTCTTTACGCAGAGGGTGGTGGGTATCTGGAGCATGTTGCCAGCAGAGGTGGTAGAGGCCTGCACGATAGTGTCATTTAAGATGTATCTAGACAGATACATGAATGGGCAGGGAGCAGAGGGATACAGATCCTTGGAAAATAGGCGAGGCTGACGTTTCGGGCCTAGACCCTTCGTCAGAAAGGGTCTAGGCCCGAAACGTCAGCCTTCCTGCTCCTCTGATGCTGCTTGGCCTGCTGTATTCATCCAGCTCTACACCTTGTTATCTCAGATTCTCCAGCATCTGCAGTTCCTACTCTCTTGAAAAATAGGCGACAGGTTTAGATAGAGGATCTGGATTGGCGCAGGCTTGGAGGACCGAAGGGCCTGTTCCTGTGCTGTAATTTTTTTTGTTCTTTGTAAAAGACATTAGTGAATCAGATGGGTTTTTCAGACAATCTGTAATAGCTTTGTGGTCATCATTAGACTCTTAATTCCAGATTTTTATGAATTCAAATTCTACCATCTGCCCTTGCAGAGTTCAAACTCAGGCTCCCAGCATATTACCTTGATACCTGGATTAACAGTGTAGCAATAGTACCACTAGACCATTGCCTCCCTGCTCACAGTGCATTGACGATATCTGTTACTGCATATGCTTCAGTACAGGGTATAGAGCACTGCATAGGGCATGTAAAATACCAATATCACTGCACACAATGTGTACTGGTTAGGTATCACTCCACACATTGTGCACAGATTAAATATCATCGCTTACAGGGTATAGAGGGTATGTAAAGGAGGCAAGCAGTGCTGATGGAGGGTTGTTTTTGTGATTGGAAGTCTGTGCCACAGGGATTGGTGCTAGGACCTATGTTGTTTTCTATGTACAAACAAGGAAAGGATTTACACAATGAATGTTAGGTCCCTAAGGAGTACCAAGGAACAGAGGAACCTTGGTGTACAAATCCATAGCTTCCTGAAGGTGCATAGCCAGGATGTAGAATATTGAAACAAAGAAGTCTTGTTACATCTTTATAAAACATTTATTAGGCCACAAATGGAATACTCACCACCATACTTTTGGAAGGAGGTGATTGTACTGGAGAGGGTACAGAGGAGATTCACCAGGATGTGGCCTGGGATGACAAGCCCCAGTTGTGAGGAGAGACTGGATAGGCTGTGTTTGTTTTCCTTGGGGTAGAGGAGACTGAAGGGGATCTGATTGAGATATACAAAATTATGAGAGACATAGATAGGATAGTTTGTGAGAATCCTGTCCCCATGACAGAGGTGACTAGAGGGCATAGTTTAAAATGAGGAGTAAGTGGTTTCGAGGAGATCTGAGGAAAACTTTTTTCACCTGGAGGATGGTAGAAATATGGAATGCTCTATCTGAAAGGGTGGTGGAGGCAGGTACTCTCATAACATTTAAGAAGCATCTGGATAAGTACATTAAATGCCAGGGCGTAGTAGGCTATGGACCAAGTATCAGTAAATGTGTAGCTTGGTGTTTGCTAGTTGGCATAGACCTGGTGGGCTGAGAGGCCTGTTTCTTTAGGAATGTATGACTCTATATTACTGCTCATACTTTCAACAGGCTATGTGTCATTGCCCAGGGTATGTACAAGGTCAGTGTTACCATGCACACTATGTACATGGTAACACCACACACAATGCACAGAGTATATACCACTGTCTATAATGCACACAAGGTACATATCACAACACAGAATCTGCATGGGACCATTGCACACACTGTGTACAGGGTCAATTTCGGTTTATGTAAGGTAGATGTCGTTGTGTATAGTATATACAGGGTACACAATGTACACAGGATATCTATCACTACACACAGTAAGTGCAAAGTATAAACCAATGTGTACAGTGACCACAGGGCAGATATCATCTCATAATTTAAAGTAGATATCACTTTGTACAATGCTTTCAGGATACATATCACTGCACAAATTATATATAAAGTAGTTACCACTGGCCACAAATTGTGCATCAGTAAGTTACTCTGAGCAGTGAGTACGAAGATGACATTGATATACATGGTGTGAACAAGGTAATTATCTACCTTATGTACTGTGCAGTGATGTCTACCATGTATAGGCAAAATGGAAATTAGGTGACTGCTTGTAGACTCATAGAATCATAAAATACCTAGTGTGGAAGCAGGCCATTCGGCCCATTGGGTCCACACCGATCCTCCGAAGAGTATCCCACCCCAACTCACCCCCTATCCTATCCCTGTAATGCTGCATTTCCCATAGCTAACCCACATAGCTAACCTGCATATCCCTGGATACTATGGGGCAATTTAGCATGGCCAATCCACCCTAACCTGCACATCTTTGGACTGTGGGAGTAAACCGGAGCACCCGAAGTCAAACAATACAGAAAATGGCCCTTCCCGCACTAGATTCGTTGTCTGGTGTACACTGTGCCTTTTTATGCTGTGCACAGTGATATCCCCCTTGTACACAATATGAGCAGTAATATGTACCTTGCATGTACCTTGTGCAGTGATCTTCATCTGTTATTACTGACCCCACAGTGTGGACAAAGTGGCTTTCACTACAGACTAGGTGGAACGTTATTTATTTGAACCCTTTTGATTTTAGCACTGATGACAGATGTCTGCATGGTGATGGCTCTTCATTGATAGCATGGCTAGTTTCAGGAACAGCTTCTTTCTGGCTGTTATCAGACTGTTGAATGGACTCTAGCCTCAAATAATGTAACCTGCAATGTAACCTGTATATCTCTAAGCCTTTTTGATCTGTACGTCCTTTGCTTGCTGTGATCTTCCTGTACCACTTGTAAACAAAGCTTTTCACTGTATTTTGGTATAGTGACAATAAAATCAATCAATCAAGCAGTGCAGGGTAGATACCACTGCACACTGGGTATACAGGGTGGATATCACTGCACACAGTGTGTATAGGAAAGACGTCATTGGACTTGGTGTATACACTATAGAGTCTCTGTTCCTGCTTTTCATTGCATCTTTAAAGGAGAGATTTGCTTCCTGAAGGAATTTTTGGACATGTCCTAATGGAGTCAAACAGGTAAGGTTCAGGTCATTGGATATTTATGTTAAATTCTGGCTGCCTTCAGTAACTTTTGTTTTTAAAGTAGGCAATGTGAAAAGTCCAAGGGCCTTGCTAAGAGTGTCAAACCCCAAAACTCCATGGTTTTGAACAAACAATTAACTTTACTGGACAGTGTTTCTAAACAAAACATCTACAATCTACGTGCACCTTACTTTTAACACCCAGAATCAATATATAGGTTTTATAGGTATGTCAGGAATAAAAGAATGACTAGAGTAAGATTAGGGCCAGTCAAGGACAGTAGTGGGAAGTTGTGCGTGGTGTCCGAAGAGATAGGAGAGGCGCTAAATGAGTATTTTTCATCAGTATTCACACATGAAAAAGACAATGTTGTCGAGGAGAATACTGAGATACAGGCTATTAGACTAGACGGGATTGAGGTTCATAAGGAGGAGGTGTTAGCAATTCTGGAAAGCGTGAGAATAGATAAGTCCCCTGGGCCGAATGGGATCTATCCTAGGATTCTCTGGGAAGCTCGGGAGGAGATTGCAGAGCCTTTGGCTTTGATCTTTATGTCGTCATTGTCTACAGGAATAGTGCCAGAAGACTGGAGGATAGCAAATGTTGTCCCCTTGTTCAAGAAGGGGAGTAGAGACAACCCTGGTAATTATAGACCAGTGAGCCTTACTTCGGTTGTGGGTAAAGTGTTGGAAAGGATTATAAGAGATAGGACTTGTAATCATCTAGAAAGGAATGATTTGATTAGGGATAGTCAACACGGTTTTGTGAAGGGTAGGTCGTGCCTTACAAACCTTATTGAGTTCTTTGAGAAGGTGACTAAACAGGTGGATGAGGGTAAAGGGGTTGAAGTGGTGTATATGGATTTCAGTAAAGCGTTTGATAAAGTTCCTCACGGTTGGCTATTGCAGAAAATTCGGAGGCATGGGATTGTGGGTGATTTCGCGGTTTGGATCAGAAATTGGCTAGCTGTAAGAAGACAGAGGGTGGTGGTTGATGGGAAATGTTCATCCTGGAGTTCAGTTACTAGTGGTGTACCGCAAGGATCTGTTTTGGGGCCACTGCTGTTTGTCATTTTTATAAATGACCTGGATGAGGGCATAGAAGGATGGGTTAGTAAATTTGCGGATGGCACTAAAGTCGGTGGAGTTGTTGATAGTGCAGAAGGATGTTGCAGGTTACAGAGGGACATAGATAAGCTGCAGAGCTGGGCTGAGAGGTGGCAAATGGAGTTTAATGCAGAAAAGTGTGAGGTGATTCACTTTGGAAGGAGTAACAGGAATACAGAGTACTGGGCTAATGGTAAGGTTCTTGGTAGTGTGGATGAGCAGAGAGATCTCGGTGTCCATGTGCATAGATCCCTCAAAGTTGCCACCCAGGTTGATAGGGTTGTTAAGAAGGCATACCTTGTGTTAGGTTTTATTGGTAGAGGGATTGAATTTCGGAGCAGTGAGGTCATGTTGCAGCTGTACAAAACTCTGGTGCGGCCGCACTTGGAGTATTGTGTACAGTTCTGGTCGCCGCATTAGAGGAAGGACGTGGAAGCATTGGAAAGGGTGCAGAGGAGATATACCAGGATGTTGCCTGGTATGGAGGGAAGGTCTTATGAGGAAAGGCTGAGGGACTTGAGGCTGTTTATGTTAGAGAGAAGAAGGTTAAGAGGTGACTTAATAGAGACATACAAGATGATCAGAGGATTGGATAGGGTGGACTGTGAGAGCCTTTTTCCTCGGATGGTGACAGCTAGCATGAGGGGACATAGCTTTAAATTGAGGGGTGATAGATATAGGACACATGTCAGAGGTAGATTCTTTACCCAGAGAGTAGTAAGGGCATGGAATGCCTTGCTTGCAGCAGTTGTAGACTCGCCAACTTTAAGGGCATTTAAATGGTCATTGGATAATCATATGGATGATAATGGAATAGTGTAGGTTAGATGGGCTTCAGATTGGTTTCACAGGTCGGCGCAACATCGAGGGCCGATGGGCCTGTACTGCGCTGTAATGTTCTATGTTCTATGTACCATGTTCTATATAGTAAATATGTAGAATAAACTGTGATTGAACATCATACAGCACACATCAAACAGCAAAAAAAGTGATCAAGGCTGATCCTATCACACTGATTGCTAATAATTTCAGATTTGATGACCTACAGTGTCACTATCATCTGGGGGGAGCTGTCTTCATCACTTTTTGATCTTTGATGTATTCCATAGGCTGTTCAGTTGCAATATCATTCATTCATTGGCGGTCTCTTGCAGATGAGGATGACTCTTCCACTCTCAGAGTGAGTCCGTAGGTGGCTGTACAGTCTAATGCAGCTACTGCAGGCTCTGTTACACTGAGGGCAGAAGGTGGTTACGGGAACAGGTCGGTGACGCATTTCTGTGGCAGCACGCTCCTTAAATTGTTTTGGTTGACGTCTGCTTCTTACTGACAGCAAGTCTCAAGGCGCCCAACCCCTTCCCGGATGCTCCTCATCCACTTTGGTCTACTGTTTTGAAGCTTCTTAGAGCATCTGCTTGGGGAATCTCGGAATACTTGTGCTCTCGCACACATTCTCACCAACTTCCAGTCTTACTGCCTGTCACCCTTCTTGGTCAGTAACCCTTAAACAGTTCTGAGTGAGTTCTTCCAAAACTTGCAACTACCCCCTCTCCTGTTTCTGTGCAGAATTACATTGAACAGCCAACTGTCTTGAACTGACGGTGCCCTGTGTGTTACATTATCGCAGAATTCTGGCACCTGCAGCACAAAGGATACTTCTGGGAAGAAGGCTTCATCACAGCAATCAACGACAAACTCTCCCGATGAGCCAACAGCTAGATGCCTGGACATGGAGGAAGGTCCGAGCCAGCTGCAATCTCAATGGTCCTACACCAGTGGCAGGTTCCACAACGGTAATTTAATGTGTGTTACTACTCGGTGGATGTTTTCTTTCACACAAATCCTATCCTAGGGCTGGGTTGTATCTTTGGGTATCTCCTGGCTGTCCACTGGATACTGGATACCTCTTGATTCTCTCGTAACCCTGGGAATGGTCCTCTGTCTGACTCTGGAATCCATCACTCCCTCATTCCTGAGATTGATTGCTCCCTGACTCTGGGATCAGACCCTCTGTCTGACTCTGGAATCCATCTTTCCCTCATTCTGGGATCGATTGTTGCTTGACTCTGGTATCTACCTGTCCCTGACTCTGGGGTTGGTTCTTTAGTCATACAGCAGAACCAGGCCCTTTGGCCCATCATGTCTGTCCTGACAACATACACCAAGCTACACATTTACCTGCCCTTGTCCGTAGCCTACTATGCCATAGTATTTTAAATAATTGTCCAAATGCTCCTTAAATATTGTGAGAGTATCTGCGTTCACCACCCTTTTAGGCATAGCGTTCCATATTTCTACCACCCTCAGGGTGAAAACATTTTTCCTCAGATACCCTGTAAACCACTTACTCCTTACCTTAAACTTCTACCCTCTGGTCTTAGACATGTCTACCGTGGGGAAGAGATTTTGTATATCTCAATCAGATTCTGCTCTCAGCCTCCTTTGCTCCAAGAAAAACAAACCCAGCCTATCCAGTCTCTCCTCACAACTGGGACTTTTCAGCCCAGACAACATCCTGGTGAATCTCCTCTGCACTCTCTCCAGTGCAATCATATCCTTCTGACAATGCGATGACCAGAACTGCACGTACCATTCCATCTGTGCTGTAATCAATGGTTTATAAAGTTTATAACGAGCAAGACTTCCTTGCTCCTATATTCTGGACACCAGCTAATGAAGGCTAGCACGCCCTCTTCATCATCTTGTCTACCTGTGTTGACACCTTCAGAGATCACTTATGTATCAAGGTCCCTTTATTCCTTACTTCTCCTAGGGACTGACCTTTCATTTCCTTATTAGACCTCCCAAGACGCATAACCTTGCACTTATTGGGATCAAATTCTATCTGCCATCACTCTGTCTGTAGTCTGAAGTAATCCTCCTCACTATCAACAACACCACCAATTTTCGTGCCATCTGCAAACTTACTAATTATACCTTCTACGTTCATATGCAGTTCGTTAATGTACATGACAAATAGCAAGGGGTGCCAGCACCAATCCCAGTGGTGCACTGCTGGTCACAGCCTTCCAATCACAAAAACAACCCACCACCATCAGCATTTGCCTCCTATTTGTAAGCCAATTTTGGATCCAGTTTGTCAACTTTCCTTGGATCCCATGGGCTCTTATTTTCCGGACCAACCTTCTGTGTGGGACCTTGTTTAAAGGCCTCACTGAAGTCCATGCAAACCACATCAACTGCACTACCCTCATCAATGTATATAGTCATCTTTTCAAACAACTCAATTAAACTAGTCAGGCAGTTCTTCCTTTAACAAATCTGTGCTGTCTATCCCTGATCAATCCCGGTCTTTCCAAGTATTGATTAATCCTGCCCCTAAGAAATTTTTCCAATAATTTCCCTACCACTGACGTCAGACTAACCGGTCTGTAATTATCTGGCCTGTTCCTGCTGCCCTTCTTGAACAAAGGGGCCACATTAGCTCCAGTCCTCCAGTCCCACATTTTCCAGTTGTCGGGCACTTTACCTGTGGCCGGTGAGGCATTTAATATGTCCACCTGGGCCCCACCAATATCCTCCCTTGCCTCCCATATCTCATATATATCTGATATATCTCATCAGGCCCTGCGAATTTATGTACCTTTATGCCTACTCAAACCTCTGATACCTCCTCCTCATTAATCTTAACGTGCTGTAGAACCTCTGATATTCCCAGATACAATGTCTTTCACTTTTGTGAATACAGATGAGAGGTACCTCATCCACATTCTCTGTCTCCCCAGACAGTTCTCCCTTTTGGTCTGTAATAGGTCCCACTCTTTCTCTGATAATCCCCTTACTCTTAACATACTTACAAAATGCCTTGGGTTTTCCTTGATCCCATGAGCCAAAGGTATTTTGTGGCCCTTTTTTGCCCTCTTAATTTCCTTTTTAAGCAACGTCCTGCACTCCATACTTTTGAAGGACCTCCCCTGTTTTTAATGTGCAGTACCCAACGTACAATGCCTTCCTTTTCTTTATCAAAGTCTCAATATCCCTGACATGCAGGCTTCCTGAACTTTCTGCCTTTGCCCCTCACTCTTAGAGGGACATGCTGTCCCTGAACTCTCATTGTACTACTTTTAAAAGACTCCCACTTTCCAAATGTAGACTTACCTGCAAGTAGCTGCTCTCACTTTATGTTTGTCAGATCCTGTCAGCGATATTGAAATTGGCCCTTCCCCAATTTAAATACTCAACTTCTGCGCTATCCTTATCGCTTTCGATAAAGACTTTAAAACTTACAGAATTGTGGTCACTCTCCCCAAAATGCTCACCAACTGAAACTTTAACCTCTTGAATGGCATCATTCCCTAGGATTAGGTCTAGCACTGCCCCATCTCTGGGAGGGCTATCTATGGACTGGCATAAAAAGCTCTCCTGGATACACTTTAAAAATTCCATCCTGTCTAATCCTTTCACATTAAAATAATCCTAGTTAATGTTAGCAAAGTTGAAATCCCCTATTACCGTAACCCTCAGACATCTCTGTGATTATGCCTACATATCTGTCCCCCATCTCCCTCTGACTGTTGAGAGGCCTACAGTATATTCCAAGCAAAGTGATCACCCCTTTTTTGCTAAGCTCTACCCAGATGGCTTCATTTGAAGAGCCTTCAAAAACATCTTCCTTCATTATTGGAGTGATGGTCTCCTTTATCAATAATGCAATGCCCCACTACTCTTACATCTCCCCATCGTGCCTGAAACTTCTATATTGTGGAATATTGAACTGCTAGTCCTGTCCTTCCTTCAACCATCTCTCAGTGATTGCAACAGTATCATAATTCCCATGTGCTGATCAATGCTGTAAGTTCATCTTGCATTAAAATAGATACAATTTAGGTCTCTGGTAATCCCATGTACCTCCCCTGGCCCCTCTGGCCACAAGCCTGACCAACTCCCTAACCGTGGGATTGGTCCTGTCTCTGACTGCAACCTGTCTCTTCCTGACTCTGGGATCTGTTTCCCCCAACTGTGGGATCTGTCTGTTTCTGATTACGGGATTATTCCTATCACTCCCTGTCCCTGTAATACTGCTGTGTGTGTTTGATGCTGGTAGATTTCAAGATGGGATTAGTTGTTAGAAACGACTTACAAGCTTGTTCCCAGTTTTCATGCAGAGTCAACATTTACTGCAGTGAATGCACCATGATAATTATCTCAGAAGCTGTTGTTTCAGGGGATTGTTAAGCATGATACCTGTCAGTAGAGTGTATGTGAAGCTGTGTGCATCCGTTATGTCACCTTAAAATGACTTGCCTCTCAGTAAGCCCTCTTCCACTTTCAGTAAGTTCTTTGCCATTTTCCTGGCTCTCCCAGTGAATCCCAGCCCCCACCATCTCTCTTTCTCTCTCTCTCTTCCTCTTCCTCCCCATTTCCCTCCTGGTTCCTCTTCATTCTCCCAGATGGGTGATTGTAAGACTCAATGAGCTGAGTTGTCCGTGTGTTTGCTGTATTCAAGGGAAGACACTGAGAGATGGACAGAGGTCCCGTTGGCCAGCTTGCACTGCACTGTGTGTGCGTGCGCGCGCACACGCGCCTGACTAATTGTGTGTGTCTTCCCCCAGGTTTAGTGGGACTGTATAATAATGGCCTGACCTGCTGTGTCAATGCACTGCTGCAGAGCTTCTACCTAACGCCTGAATTCACATCCACACTACAGCAGTGAGTATTACCCTTTCATTCTCGCAACAGGCAGCAACAGTGGCATTGAAACATTCACTTCTGGTCATACCTAGCTCACATACTCCGTTTACACCTGTCCTGGAGTGTTTGATAGGGATAGTGTCGAGGGGGCTTTACTTTCTGTTTCAAAGAGTAGAGGTGAAAAGAGTAAAGAATTCTCTTTGGTTAATCTACAGTCTGTCACGATGTGGAGGTGCCGATGTTGGACTGGGCTGGACAAGGTCAGAAAAGTCACACGACACCAGGTTACAGTCCATCAGGTTTATTTGAAACCACAAGCTTTCGGAGCACAGCCTTGTGAAGTGACAGAGAAGCACACAGAACACAGAATTTATAGGCAGAGAGATCAATGGACAGAGAGATCAAAAGACCATACAAATGGTGTGAGTGGAGTGTTGACAGGCTGAATAATAGGTCTCTACAGATGATTGAAGGTGTCAGACAGTGTGAGTAAAGTGTCAACAGCTGAATAACGAATGAAGGGATGACCTATAATCTGAATAAATGAGGCAGAAAAATAATTTGAAAAAAATTAAAAATAAGGTGGTGTGCTGTGTTACAGAGCATGAGCACATTGAGCTGATGGAATCCCGGGTGATGGAATTTGAATTCAATAACATTGGGCTAAAGGGCCTGTTTCCACACTGTACGGACTCTGTGCTCTGGAATTAAGAACCTAATGATGACCGTGAATCCATTGTCGATTGTTGGGAAAACCCATCTGGTTCACTAATGTCCTTTATGGAAGGAAACAGCCATCCCTACCTGGTCTAGCCTACATGTGACTCTTGACCCACAGCAATGTGGTTGACTCTGAACTGCCCTCTGGGCAATTAGGGATCAACAATAAATGTTGCCCGGTCACCCTCATCCCATGAATGAATTAAAGAAATTGTAACCTCCCTCTAGTGTGACTGCAGACCCACATCAATGTGGCCGACTCTTAAGCTAAAACAAAGAGCTGTGGGCGCTGAGTTTCTAAAATGAAAATGGAAATTGACTGAGGGTTGTCCAGAATAACACAGGGTTTCAAGGGAGGAAAGGTGAGGACAGTTTAACCCAACTAGATTCGGATTTCTTCAAGAATCAATGGTGAAGGGGTAGCCGGTCTGAGAGGCGATCTCAGGATCTTGTGGGTGTGGTTATAGAGTTCAATTTCAGGCTGGCCAGTGTGGATCAGGTCAGTGCTGAGAGTAGAGGGTTTGAAATAATAGATCATAGAATCCCTACAGCATGGAACCAGGCCATTTGGCTCATTGAGTCCACACCGGCCCTCTGAAGAGCATCCCACCCAGACCCAGCCCCCTACTCTTTCGCTGCATTTCCCACCCTACACACTACGAGCAATGTAGCATGGCCAATCCACCTAACCTGCACATCTTTGGACTGTGGGAGGAAACCAGAGTACCCAGAGGAAACACGCGCAGGCACAGGGAGAATGTGCAAACTCCTCACAGACGTCACCCAAAAGCTGGAATTCAACCTAGGTCCATGGCGCTGTGAAGCAGCTGTGCTAACCACTGAGCCACCGTGCCATGTTTGATGCTGGTTCAACCTGCTGTGGCTGGATGTCCCACTGGTGTGGGTCAGAACTGCACATAATTCCAGCAGTAGTTCCTGACAATGCTGAGAGTTCCAGGATTTTGACCCCGTGACAGGAAAGACAAGGCAATATATTTCCAACTCAGGATGCAGTGTGGCTCAGCAGCTCAGCATATCATCCACTTTTTCAATTATTGGCTAAAGGCAGTGACATCTGGGGCAATAGTTTGAAGTGGAAAGCTGGCCTGATTGGAGAATGAACTCCTGAATATACAGCTATCCTGTCAATTTCATCCTGCTGTGTTTGCACATCCAGACTGGAATGTTTTCTCTCCTGGTTTGTTGCAGGTGGGATCAGATGCAAAACGAGTTTGATGAGAGGAACATCCCCTACTGCTTGTGTCGATTGTTTGACCAGATGCAGACCTCGAAGTCCGGTAAAGTGAGCGCGGAGAGTTTTCTCCACTGTCTTAGGTTGAACCATGTGAAAGGTATGTCACTACTGATCCACATAACAAGCAGTGGTTGTTATGGAGCCTTGCACTCCTCCTGAAACTAGTTGTTATGGAACAATTCAGGCTGTGTAACTGAAACGCAGACTCAAGAAGGAGATTTAGCCAATTAAAGGAGGGACTTGCATTTCTGTAGCATTTCTGGATGCTCCAGTGAGCTTTACAGTCATTGATGTACCTGTTTGAATTGTAGTTTTAATGAAAGGAATGTAGCAATCAGTTTTCATAGACTAAGGTCCAATCTGACCAAGCTCAGAGAATGTTTTCAAGTGATATCAGTTAATGGATAAATATTGAGCAAGACAGCAGGGAAAACTGCTGGAATATTGCCATTGAATCTTTTATATTCATCTGAGAGGGTTTGACATTCATTCAAAACCAGCCCCTTGGACACTACTGCCCTAGAGTGACCAGCTAGATTAATGGTTCAAGAATTGGCACACCTTCTTCTTCTACGCCTCTTCTCTCTCATCTCTCTCCTTGTCTTTGTGTCTCTCTCTGTCTGTCTCTATGTCTCTGTTTGTCTCTCTCTACCGCTTTCTCTCTCTCTCTCTCTCTCTTTCTCTGAATGTCTCTCTCAACTTCCTCTGTTTTCCTGTGTCTCCCTTTTTAAAATCCTTGTTTCTGTCTGTCTGTCTCTATGTATCTTGCTTTCTGTCTGTCCCTCTCAGCCTCTCTCCCTGAATGTCTGTCACTCTATATCTCTTGTCTCCCTCTGTCCTTCTGTGTGTGTGTGTGTGTGTGTGTGTGTGTGTATGTGTGTGTGTTTCTATATAGCTCTCTCCACTTCCCCCTCTCCATTGCTCTCTCACTTTCTCTCTCTCCCTGTCTCTGACTGTCTGTCTCTCCTTCAGTCTCTCTCTCACCATCTCTCTTTCTGTCTATCTCTATCTCTGTCTCTGAATGTGTCTCTCAGTCTATTTATGTCTCTCTGTGTCTTCTGTCTTTCACATTCTGTCTCTCTGTCTGTGCATCCCTCCCCGTTCAACTATGTCTCTCTCTCACTCTCTACATCTCTATCTTGATATTTATCTATCTCTTTCTTTAGTGGTTTGTGATAGACAAATTCTACTGCTTAGCTACCCTTTATACGTGCATGTAAGCACACACATACATGTATACACTCATGTGAACACGCACACTCAAAGCATTACATCAGATTTGATTTTGATCACTGGAACAGAACTGTGTTGGATATGGCACAATTTGACTTCCTGGTGGTGGGTGAATCTTTTCATCTTATTCTTAGTATGCGGACAAAATTGGTGAGGTTGTGTTTGCTGCCCTTCTGTCATCCTTCTGAAGATATTGGAGAGCAGACAATCTGGCACAAGAATTCCATGTAGGCAGGACTGGAGATCAATAGTGGATTTCTCTTCTTGGAATTCCACAGTGCAGAAGAGGCCCTTTGGCCCATTGAGTCTGTACTCCCAAAGCCACTCTTAATCTACATGAATCCCACTTTCCAGCACTAGGCCCATAACCTTGAATGTTATGACACTTCAAGTGTTCGTCCAAGTACTTTTTCAAAGATTGTGAAATTTCTTGCCTTAACCACCTTCCCAGGCAGCACCATTCCAGATTTCCACCACCCTCTGGCTAAACCGCCTGCCTTTCACTTTAAAATTATGTCCCCCTATTATTGACCCTTTCACTAATGAGAACAGCTACTTTCTATTCACCCTGTCTGAGCCCCTCATAACCTTACACACCTCTATCAGGTCCCCCTCAACCTTCTCTGGAAAACAACCCGAGCTTATCCAGTTTCTCTTCATTGCTAAACTACTCCATCTCAGGCAACATCCTGGTGAATATCCTCTGCAGCACATCAGTGCAATCACATCCTTCCTATTATGTGGTGATCAGAAATGCACACAGCACTCCAGCTGTGGTCTGACCAAAGTTCTGTACAGCTCCAATGTTATCTCCCTGCTTTTATAATCTTTACCTCGACTGATAAAGGCAAGTAGCCCATATGCTTTCTTAACTACCCGATTAACTTATCCCACCATCTTCAGGGATCTGTGGACAAACGCCCCAAGATCCATCTGTTCATCTGAGTTTCCTAGTGTCCTGCCATTTATTGAGTACTCCCTTATCTTGTATCAGAGATAAAAGGTACTGCAGATGCTGGAGAATCCGAGATAACAAGCATGGGGCTGGATGAACACAGCAGGTCAAGCAGCATCATAGGAGCAGGAAAACTTGACGTTTCGGGCCTAAACCCTTCATCAGAAATGCACTTCTGAT
>JAHRHZ010000020.1:59658784-59675408 GCA_024137785.1 Ginglymostoma cirratum | reverse complement strand
TTCTGATGAAGGGTTTAGGCCCGAAACGTCAAGTTTTCCTGCTCCTATGATGCTGCTTGACCTGCTGTGTTCATCCAGCCCCATGCTTGTTACCCCTTATCTTGTTCCTGCTTCCAAAGTGTCTCACATTTATCAGGATTAAATTCCACATCACAGATCTGACCAATCCATTTATAGCCTCCTCTAACCTAACACCTTCGTTGTCACTATTACCGTCTGGCCAACCTTCATGTCGTCCACAAACTTACTTAACTCCCCCACATTCTCATCTACATCATTTATGAATATCACAAACAAGGCAGGCCCCAGCACTGACCCCTGTGGTACACCACCACATACTGGGCTCCAGTCTCAAACACACACAAACAGCCCTTCTACCGCCATCTGCTGTCTCCTGTCATTAAACCAGTTTTGGATCGAGTTACCCTGGATCATACGAGCTTTTACCTTCTTTACCAATTTTCCATGTGGAATCTTGTCAAAGGCCTTACTGAAATCTATATAAATTACATCAACTGCACTACCCTCACTTACACTCCTGATCACCACATTGATAAATGTTAGTCATGACCTCTCTCTGACAAAGCCATGCTGACAATCCTGATAAAACCTGGCTTCTCTAAATGAAGATTAATTTTCTCCTTCAGAATTTTCGCCAATACTTTCCCTACCACAGATGTTAGACTCACTGGTCTGTAGTTCCCTGGTCTATCTCTACCACCCTTCTTGTAAAGTGGAACAACATTAGTTGTCCTCCAGTCTTCTGGCACCTTCCCTGTGACCAGAAAGGAGGGTCAGTGTGGAGTCGATGGGCTGAATGGCTTGTTTCCACACTATAGGGATTCTATGATCGCTTCACTCCCAGTGTCAATCTGCTCAAGAACATTAGAGAACCATTCCAATTTTCCTAACAAACTGATGTAGTCACTGTTCTGATACTGATACCAAATTCCCAAATTTACGGCATCTGCAGTTCTTTCGTTTTTTATGAGAGTATTGGTTTCGCCAGCTTATTTGTGTGACAGAAAGAGAGGAAGTAAGGTCAGGTATAGATCTACTGAGCTGATGCACGGAATAGCTCCCTGAGTCAGCTACAGGATTGAATTGAAAAGTTGGGAGGTTATGCTAAATGAATGTCAAATCTTGGCAAGACCACATTTGGAGTATCAGCTGAGTGAGGGCTCTGTTTGTGAGTCTAACTCTATATAATGATAAATCTAGTGAAATCAGACATGAGCAACTCTTGGTGTCTGGATTAAAATCCTGTGGAAGGTGTGCTGTTTGGTTCAATTCAAATCTGGTGAGTAACCTGACACACTTATACTGTAAACGGAAGAGCCTTGGGAAAAGTTGATGAGCAGAGAGATCTGGGAGTTCAGGTCCATTGTACCCTGAAGGTGGCTGCACAGGTGGATAGAGTGGTCAAGAAGGCATATGGTATGCTTGCCTTCATCGGATGGGGTATTGAGTATAAGAGCTGGCAGGTCATGTTAAAATTGTACAAGACTTTGGTTCAGCCGCATTTAGAATACTGTGTACAGTTCTGATCGCCACATTACCAAAAGGATGTGGAAGCTTTGGAGAGGGTACAGAGAAGGTTTACGAGGATGTTGCCTGGTATTGAAGGTGCTAGCTATGAAGAGAGGTTGAGTAGATTAGGATTGTTTTCATTAGAAAAAAGGAGATTGAGGGGGGACCTGATTGAGGTCTTCAAAATCATGAAGGGTATAGACAGGGTTGATAGAGATAAGCTTTTTCCCAGGGTGAGGGATTCAATAACGAGGGGTCACGCGATCAAGGTGAGAGGAGAAAAGTTTAAGGGGGATGCACGCGGAAAGTATTTTACACAGAGGGTGGTAGGTGCCTGGAACGCGTTGCCAGCAGAGGTAGTAGAGGCAGGCACGGTAGATTCATTTAAGGTGCATCTGGACAGATGCATGAGTAGGTGGGGAGCAGAGGGATACAGATCCTTAGGAATTGGGCGATAGATTTAGACAGTGGATTTGGATCGGCACAGGCTTGGAGGACCGAAGGGCCTGTTCCTGGGCTGTACGTTTTCTTTGTCCTTTGTTCTTTGTTCTATGTTCTATTTCTGTTTTTAAGCTTACACACAGAATGATGCAGCGGAATTGCTTCTCACCATCCTTAACCTCTTACTGGATCAGTTACAAACTCCACATATTGTAAGTATAGCAATTATTACCTCCTTTCGAATTCAACCTTTGTTACAATTGAACAATTCATTTCCTCAGTACATCAAGAGCTAGTCTCAGTGCATGTATTTTCCAAATCTGCCTCTACAGTGATGTTATTCCACACCTCTGGAGCAGATGGGAGTTGAACCTGGGCCTTCTGGTCCAGAGGAGGGGACACTAGGCACTACCACAGTACCATAAAAAACCTTCCCATTTGTAATCAACGTATTCGGACATGTTATGATCCACAGCAGATGGTAGTTGAATGCAGGTCATCTGGCTCAAAGGTAGGGACACTACCGCTGAGCCAAACAAGCCCTCCCCATGTCTCTGCAAACATAGAACGTTAGGAAATAATGGGACACAGTATGGTGCAGAAAATTCCCCAGAGTGTAGTAATAGTCATTCCCCACAGAGGGAGCCTCCGATTACAGCCATTTCCCACAGAGGGAGCCTCCGATTACAGCCGTTCCCCATGGAGGGAGCCTCCGATTACAGCCGTTCCCCACGGAGGGATCCTCCGATTACAGTCGTTCCCCACAGAGGGAGCCTCCGATTACAGTCATTCTACATTTCACATTGTTACTCTGCGAAAATGCATTCTGTACAAACTTACTCTATTGTTTGTCACTATTAAAGTTTTAATCCATTTATGTTTGCTCCACATCATTTGTCTGATGTTTACTCTGTTCGTTGTTATTCTGTCCCTGTCATGTTTTTGCTGTGTTTATGCTTCATGTCGTGCCCCTCGTTTTTCTTCTCAGTGTTACTCTGTCTTTTAATCTTTTCAATGGTACTTGTCGAGGACTACAATTCCCAGCACTCCCTGGCAGATCTACTATATGCATGATGTGGGACTGACTATGTGCTCATCGTGGAGTTCTGCTTTCAGTTTGAGTCAGTTGTCGTCAGGGGGTAGTGCCAAAACCAAAACCCCAAGACCTGTGCTGATTGGAAAGGACTCCTGCTCCTAGTTCTTATGTTCTTATGATATACTGCATGCAAAACTGCTAGTCGGCAGCTGGGAAAGTGATTCCATTATGAAACAGCAGGCTGGCACTGCTGATAGGTGCAGCTTGTTGCTGGGGTTAAAGTTCAGGAGAAACTCTGGCAGTTGGTTACTGCAGTAAGGAGGGATGATATCTTGGAAGGGTCATAGAGTGAGGCTTTGTAGGTAGCGTTTAGAAATAAAAACGGAGCGGTCACACTGTTAGGAGTGTATTACAGACCCCCAAACTGTCAGCAGGCAATAGGGAAGCAAATGTGTAGATAATTCATTGAAATGTGTAGAGACAGTAATAAGGTAATTACATTAGGGGATTTCAACTATCCCAACATTAATTGGGATAATCATAGTTTAGAGGTTTTAGAGGGGCCAGAGTTTTTGAGAGCCTTTTACATCAACATGTAGATGGTCCCATCAGGGACAGTAAGGAGGGGACCTAACCCAGACCTAACTCTGGGGAATGAAGCTACACAGGTAGCAGTAAGGGACCATGTCAGTGGCAGTGACCACAACACCGTATGTTTTACTTTTGTAATGGAAAAGGAAAAAGATAGTCTGCAAAGAAGGGTTTTGGATTGAGGAATGGCAAATTTTACCAAAAAAAGGCAGGATATGGCCAAAGTAGACTTTGAAGTTGAGGATAAATCCACAGCAGGACAGTAGGAGGTGTTCACAAATATTTGGGAGGAGTACAGGTCCAACATGTTCCCTTCAGGGTGAAATATAGGAGCAACAAGCCCAGAGAATCCTGAATGTCTTGGAATATTCGGCACCGGATAACAAAAGAAAAGAGACATGTATAATAGGTACAAAGTAAACAATACAACAGAGTAGTGTAGAAAGTGTAGGAGGGAGATGAAAGCAAAAGAGGAGGCGTGAGAAAATGCCAGTGGGCAAGATTAGGTGGAGTCTGAAGATATTCTACAAATATATCAAGGGGAAGAGAATAACCAGGTAAAGAGTAGGGCCCATTAGGGACCGAGGAGGCAATCTGTGCTTAAGAGCTGAAGGACATTGTGTGAGTGTTGCGTGAGCGCTTCACATCTGCCTTTACTCAGGAGAAGGAGGACATCGGTACAGAATTTTAGAAGATAATGACTGTGAGGAGGTTTATATAAGGAGTGAGAAAGGAATGGAAGTTTTGGTAGATTTAAAAGTGGGTCAATGTTGGAGGTGGTGGATGTGGTGCCAATCAAGCGGGCTGCTTTGTCCTAGATAGTGTCGAGCTTCTTGAGTGTTGTTGGGACTGCAGTATTCTATCACTCCTGATATGTGTACTGTGAGTGTTGTTACTCCTGGCATGTGTGCCCTTCACATTATTCCCTTCACAAGAACATTTGGTCTATTTTTTGAAGTAAGATTAATTTTTCTTTGTGTTGCCTCTTGGTCAGGTTGAGGAGATGAAGAGACTATTTGAGATTAAAGTGGAGCAGTTTGTGAAATGTCAGTGTGATGAAGTCACTGTGATAGACAACAAGTTTTGGAGCCTCCCTGTGCCAGTGAAAGAGACCCAGGGCGGTGAAGATTTTACGCTGGTAGGTAGAACTCATCCTTCTGTGATTGATACAGCAAAGAGATCCAGGCTGAACAGTGGTTAATGTTATTCAGTCTGGACAACGCAGTGGAGTTCTCATTTGAAGTAAACCTTGGGGAATGATACTCACCAAAGGACAATTGAAAGAGGCAATTATCATGTAGAAACATTGTGAGACTGCAGTGCCCAGGACCAGTGAGAAATAACGCAGAGACTGCAGTCAGTTCGACAGAGCAATGGAAAATAACAGAGAAAATTTGACAGTGTAGTGGACAGTATTAAATATAAACATTGAAACTGTGTAAATGGGTGAGCTAGGCTCGACAAGACAGGATTACGAACCCTCACAAAAAGCATATAAAGAGTGAACTTTTAACAGCTGTACAAAGTACAAGATTAGAGAAAGAACTCGCACCAATAAACTACTTCTAATAACTTTCCCAGCCACCCTGACAGCCCATGGATTTCCCAATCACCCTGACAGCCTATAGCGTGCCCAGCCACCCTGACAGCCTATGGATTTCCCAACCACCCTGACAGCCTATAGATTTCCCAACCACCTAGACAGCCATGTTTGTATTTTCGATGGTAACCCCTGTGTCTGCTTCCACAGGAAGATGGCTTGAAGATGTTTTTCTCTTCCGAGCCAGTGAGGAGAAATAACAGATGCTCAAACCACAATTGCAAGATGAAAAGCCCAGCGCTAAAGGTACACCAGTAACAACCTGCATTTATGTAGCACCTTTAACACTATGACATGTGCCAATTTGCTGCATGGGAGTGTTCGAAACAATATTTGATGGCTCATTATGAACAGAGGACGTTGGACGCGGCTAAAGAGTAGGTCAGTGGAGGACGGAAATGAAGTAGAGCAGCAGAGAGGGGTAGGGAGGGAATTCCAGATCTTGAGGCCCAGATATGGTCACTGATGGAGAAGTGATTAAAATCGGGGAGGTTCACCAGGTCAGAATTAGAGGAGCACATATATCTTAGGGGTAGTGGGGCTGGAGAAGATTAAAGAGAGGAAAAGGACCGATTAGAAATACAATCATAAGTCATTACTTGACCAGGAACCAGTACAGGCTTGTGGGAACAGGGTGGATAGCAAGATGGGAATTGATTTGAGATAAAACACAGGTAGCAGAGTATTGGATGGACTCATTTGAATGTGGGAGACCAACCAAGAATGGCTTGTACTAGTAGGGTCCCGAGGTAATAAAGCTGTGGATGAGGGTTTCATGGTCAACCTTTGGGGAACACGAAGGGGTAAAAGTGTAGGAGCAGGAGGAGAAGGCTTTGCAGGTGATTCTTGGCCTGTGATTAGACCGATAAGAATGGAACCAGGTGAGAACAGTAAACCCCCCCAACTCTGAGCTGGGTGACAATGGGGATGTAGGGCTGCTCTTTCATTAGAGAGAACTGGTAGTGGTTTAACCCAAGGTTCACCATGCCTCAGGTGAGGGGAGAGGTTGAGAAAGAGAATCCTTCATGGTAACCTCAGCCAGTACGGGAATTGAACCCATGAAGCTGGCATCACTGTATCACAAACTGAGCAGCACACATAAGGTGGCACGGTGGTTAGCAGGGACATGGATTCAGTTCTAGCCTCGGGCGACTGTCTGTGTGGAGTTTGCACATTCTCCCTGTGCCTGCGTGGGTTTCCTCAGGGTGCTCCGGTTTCCTCCCTCAGTCCAAAGTTGAGCAGAATACAGTGGATTGGCCATGCTAAATTGCCTACAGTGTCCAAGGATGTGCAGGCTAGTTGGATTGGCCATGGGAAATAAAAGGTTACAGGGAAAGGGTAGGGGATTGGGTCTGGGTGGGATGTTCTTTGGAGCATCGGTGTGGATTTGATGGGCCAATGGGCCTGTTTCCACACTGTAGGGATTCTATGATTCTACAACTGGCCATCCAGTCAACTGAGCTAACTGCATCCGCACTAAATTAGGTAAGGGAGTGGAAACAACATTTGAGAGAGAGGAGGGGACTTGGAAGTCGACGGTTTATGGGAGTAGAGCTGAGGGAGATGGCACTGACGGACAAGATAAGGAGAAAAGATACAAGCTCAGGGATCAGGCTGTTGTTGGGGGTGGGGGAGTGCAAACATCCAGGAAGATTGGTTTGGCTGAGAAGGAGGGAAATGACATAGCCAATTCAATGGCTTCAATCTCAGGCACAAAGAAATCTGTCACCTGTTTGCTATTGTGGAGGTGAGGGTGAATGTGGCAGCTCTTTAAGAAGACAGTTTGCTGCAGAGAAATGATGCCAGGTTTACATTTGCAATTCCAGGATGGTGCTGAAGTTGTTGGCAAGGTTAGAAGATGAAAGGAGGACAGGGTGTGGGTGGTGAGTAATGCAAGACAGTGATCAGAGATAACTTTCTCTCTAGTTGATACAGGGAGGTTATGTGAGTAAAGAGACATTTACATTCATATAGCAACGTCCACTAACATTGGGCACTCCAAAGTGTTTCACAGCCAAGGAACTATTTTCAGAAGTGTTGTAGTGTAGCTGATTTACACATAGCAAGTTCCCATAACAATAATGTATTAATGACCTGATCATTGGTTTCTGCTGACTGGGGAATTCATATTGGCCTGGATACTGGAGCGTGCACGCCCATTCCTCCTTGAAATATGAACGTGGGATTGATAATATCCACATGAGAGAGCAGATGGGGTGCAGTTTAACATCTCACCTGAAAAGCAGTGTCTCTGACTGCTTGGGTCCCCCTCAGGGCCATGATGCAGGGTCTGCCAAGATATTTGTGCTCAGTTCCCAGAGGGTGACTTAGAACTCGTGACCTTCTAACCCAGAAACAAGAGGCACTACCCACTGAGTCACAGCTGACATGAGCAGTTCACTAATGGTGCCTATGAATTATAGAATTATAGGACAGGCACAGCATGGGGTTAGACTCAATGCCAATAATATTAATTTACCTCCATTACCTCTCCATCATGTGTCCAATCTGTAGGTGATGACTGTGGCTGTTGTTATTCTTTCTGGTTTGTTCATTCTGATTGGATGTAGCCGTGTCTCAGTCCGTGTTCAGAGGAGGTGCCCTGCCTCAGTCTGTAATGGATGAAACTCAGCTGCCAGATGCTCTGTCCAGCCTAGGCTCTGCCCTCTTTGCCATCTTCCTTGCCCTGAAACTCCCCAGACCTTGGTGTTCTCACTGTATTGGGCTGAGACTGTAGTTGGACAGGGGTTGCCAGGGGAGAAGGCACTGCCTCTCTGCAGTCCCTGTGATCATTGATCTGGGAGCCCTACTTACTGGTCAGTGGATCTGCTGGTGTTCTTGTGCACACAGACTGATCTTTTCACATGACCTTCTGGGGTTTCCATGGTGGAGCTTCTGAATCAGAGAGAGCAGATTATATCGCAACACCACGCTCAACCTACAGCAAACATGGGAGTGCAAATGATGCTAATTGGAGGAATGTTTGAAGGGGGCTACCATTTGTGAACTGCAAGCTTTCTAGCTATTTCTAATATTTCCCGAGCATGGTTCCTTCTCCCTCACACCAATCCTAATACAGGGCTTTGGCTTTTGATTTTAGGGCTTCAAGCTTATCTCAGTCCCTGAGGTCCTCATCCTGCATCTGAATCGATTCCGTGCTCCGTCAAATCGAGAAGGTTTCACCAGGAAGATCTACAGCTTGGTGACATTTCCCGAAACCCTAAACCTCAACCAGTTTCCGATCTCAGAAAAAAGCCAGATATATGGAAATCCCCAGGCAAGTTGTTAATATATTACACGAGAAACCTGTCTCTAATACCTGGTCAGGTAAACTCTTAGTATAGTGCTTCAGTTCTTCTGACTACATTTTAAGCTCGTTAATGTCCTTCAGGGATGGAAATCCGCCATCCTCACCCAGCCCAGCCCACTTGTGGTTCTAGCCCCACAACATTGTGGCTGACCCTCAGCTGCCCTCTGAAAGGCCTAGCAAGCCACTCAGTTGTGTCAATCACTACAAAGTCTCAAAGAAATGAAACCAGACGGATCACCTGGCATTGACCTAGGCACCAGAACAGGCAACAGCAAAAACAGCCCTCTCAACCCTGCATAGTCCTCCCCACTAACATCTGGGGGCTAATGCCAAAACTGGGAGAGCTGTCTCTCGGACTGATCAAGCAACAGCTTGACATAGTCATACTTACTGAATTATACCTTACAGACAATGTCCCAGACAACATCATCACAATCCCTGATATGTTCTGTCTCACTAGCAGGATGCACCCCATACATGTAGTGGCACAGTGATATACAGATGGGAGGGATTTGCCCTGAGAATCCTCAACATTGACTCCAGACCCCATGAAGTCTCATGGCTTCAGGTTAAACATGGCCAAGGAAACCTCCTGCTGATTACCACGTACCATCCTCTCTCGGCTGATGCATCAATACTCCTCCATATTGAACAACACTTGGAGGAAGCACTGACGATGGCAGGGGCACAAAATATACGCTGGGTGCAGGATTTCAATGTCCACCACCAAGAGTGTCTCAGCAGCATTGCTACGGATCGAGCTGGTCGGGTCCTAAAGGACATAGCTCCTAGACTGGGTCTGCAGCAGGCGGTGAGGGAACCAACAGGAGGGAAAAACATACTTGACCTCATTCTTACCTATCTGCCAGCTGCAGCTGTTTCTGTTCATAACAGGATCGGTAAGTGCAACTACTGCACAGTCTTTGTGGAGATGAAGTCCCACCTTCACATTGAGAATAACCTCCATCGTATCATTTGGCACCATCACCGTGCTAAATGTTTGAACAGATCTAGCAACTCAAGACCTTGAGGCACTATGGGCCATCAACAGCAGCAGAATTGTACTCCAGCACAGTCTGTAAACTAATGGCCCGGCATATCCCTTACTCAACCATTACCATCAAACCAGGAGATCAACTTGATTCAATGGAGAGTGCAGGAGGGCATGCCAGGAACGTTAGGCATACCTGAAAATGAGGTGTCAAGCTGGTGAAGCTACCGAACAGGACTAGAACAAAGAACAATTCGGCACACGAACAGGCCCTTCTTCCCTCCAATCCTGTGCTGACACATTCTGCCCTTCCATATTAAAACTGTCTTCAATGACAGGATCCATATCCCTCTATTCCCTTCCTTTTCATGTATTCGTCCAGGTGGTTCTTGAATGCTGCTGTTGTGTTTGCTTCCACCACCTCCTCTGGCAGCACGTTCCAGGTACTCAGCACCCTTTGTGTGAAAAATGTGCTTCACACATCTCTTTTAAACTTTCCCCTTCACACTGTGAAGCTGTGTCCCCTAATAATTGACCCCACCACCCTGGGAAAAAGCCTCATTCTTTTCACTCTATCTATGTCATTCACAATCTTACAGACTTCTCTCAGGTTGCCCCTCAACCTCCTGCATTCCAGTGAAAACAAACCCAGTCTGTCCAATCTTTCTTCATCGCTAAAATACCCCATACCAAGCAACATCCTGGTAAACCTTTTCTGTATCCCTTCCAAAGCATCCACATTCTTCTGGTAGTGTGGTGACCGGAACTATACACAATATCCCAAATGTGGCCTAACTAAAGTTCTATAAAGCTGCAGCATAACTTGCCTATCCTTGTACTCAATGTTCTTTCCAATGAAGGCAAACATGCAATGGGCCTTTTCTACCACCTTATCTCCCTGCACTGCCACCTTCAGTGATCTGTGGACCTGCACACCCAGATCCCTCTGCATATCAGTACTCATAAGGGTTCTGCCATTCACTGTATAATTTCCACCTGTACGTGACCTTCCAAAATGCCTCACACTTATCTGGATTAAACTCCATCTGCCATTTTTCTGTCCATGCATCCAGATGATCCTGCTGCATCCCCTGACAATCCCCCTCACTATCTGCAGATCCACCAATCTTTGTATCGTCTGCAAACTTACTAATTAGACCAGCTGCATTTTCCTCTAAATTATATCTGTAGATTACGAACAGCAGAGGTCCCAGCACTGATCCCTGTGGAACATCACTAGTCACAACCCTCCGTTCCAAAAAGCATCCTTCCACCGCTACCCTCTGCCTCCTATTACTGAGCCAGTTCTGTATCCATCTTGCCAGCTCACCCCGATACCATGTGACTTCACCAATTGTGACAGTCTGCCATGAGGGACCTTGTCAAAGGCTTTACTGAAGTCCATGTAGACAACATCAACCTTTTCACTCAGCAATCACCTTCGTCACCTCCTTAAAAAACTCGATCAAGTTAATGACGCACAAGCTCCCCCGCACAAAACCATGCTGTCTATCGCTAATCAGTCTGTTTGCTTCTAAATGTGTATAGGTCTTGTCCCTGAGAATATTTACCACTAAGTTCCATACCACTGATGTGAGACTCATAGGCCTGTATTTTCCTGGATTATCCCTGCTACCCTTTTAAAACAATGGACAACATTAGCTATTTTCCAGTCCTCTGGGATCTCATCTATGGCCAAAGAGGATACAAAGGTTTGTCAATGCTCCAGAAATTTGTTTTCTTGTCTCCCTCAACAATCTGGAATAGATCCCATCAGGACCTGGGGACTTATCTATCCTAATACTTTTTAGGATGAACAACACCTCTTCCTTTTTATTAGCAACTTGGCTTAGAAATTTGACACTACCTTCCCTGAGATCATTCTCTGCCAATTCCTTTGTTGAATACCAACACAAAGTGCTCAGTTAAGACCTCGTCTGCCTCTCTGGCTCTACATACATTTCCTCCTTTGTCCTTGAGTGGGCCAACCCTTTCCCTGGCTACCCTCTTGCTTTTTATATATGCATAAAAAGTTTTGAGATTCTCCTTAATCCTGTTTGCTAACGACTTTTCATGACCCCGTTAGCCTTTCTAATTCCTTGTTTAAGCCCTTTGCTACTTTCCCAATATACTTCCAGGGCTTTGTCAGTTCCCATCCTCCTAAACTTTCCATGTGCTTTCGTTTTTGTTTTGACCAAGGTCATAACATCCCTGGTCATCCAAGGTTCACGTAACTTGCCATACCTATCCTTCATTCTCACAGGAACATGCCGCTCCTGAACTCTTATTAACTGCCATTTGAAATACTCCCACATGTCCAATGTGGATTTACCCTCAAACAGCCACCTCCAATCAACATCCTCCAGCTTCTGCTTAATATTCTTGTAGTTCGCCTTTCGCCAATTTAACACCCTCATCCAAGGGCTGCTGTTATCCCTATCCATGAGTAACTTAAAACTCACACTATTATGGCCACTACTCCCGAAATGCTCCCCCACTGAAACTTCACTCACCTGGGTGGACTCATTTCTCAAAACCAGGTCCAGTATAACCCCTTCCCTGGTTGGACTGTTTACATAGTGTTAAGAAACCCTCCTGAATGGTCCTTACAAATTCTGCTCAATCCAAGCCCCTAGCGAGAAGTGAGTCCCAATCAATATAGCACAAGTTAAAATCACCCACCACAACAACCCTGCTGTTTTTAAATCTTTCCAAAATCTGTCGACATATTCACTCCTCTATCTCCCACTGGCTGCTGGGAGGCCTGTAATAAACCCCCAGCATTGTGATTTCACCTTTCCTGTTCCTGAGTTCTACCCATATTGCCCCACTGCACGAGTCCTCTGATGTATCCTCCCTCCATACAGCTGTGAGACACTCCTTTACCAGTAATGCAACTCCCCAACCCCTTTTACATCCCCTTCTATCACACCTGAAACATCTAAATCCTGTGACGTTCAGCTCCTGTCCTGACCCTCTTTCGGTCAAGTCTCTATGATCGCAATAATGTTATAGCTCCAAGTACTAACCAACATTGTAAGTTCATCTACCTTACCCATTATACCTCTCGCATTGAAGCATTTTAGACCACCTCCCCTGCTCTTTTCAGCAGCCCGTTTCCCTGTCCTTAGTCATGTTTGTCCTGGTTTCTACCTCTCCCTCAATTTCTGCATCTACTGGCCTATTCCTCTGGTTTCTGTCTCCCTGCCACACTGGTTTAAATCCTCCCCAACCACTCTACCAAGTACACTCCCCCACCAAAGGATGTCAGTGCCAGTCTTGCCCAGGTGTAATCAATCCAGTTTGTACAGCTCACACCTCCCATAGAACCAGTCCCAATATCCCATGAATCTGAAACCCTCCCCTCACACCATCTTTTCAACTACCTGTTCATCCTATGTATCCTGCTGTTTCTGCTCTGACTAGCTCATGGCACTGGTAGTAATTCTGAGATAACTACCTTTAAGGTCCTACATTTCAACTTTCTTCCTAGTTCTCTATATTCTGCTTTTAGGACCTCATCCCTTTTTTTAACCTATGTCATTGGTATCAATGTGTATCACAACCACTGGTGGTTCACCCTCCCCCTCCAGAATGTCCTGCAGCTGCTCTAAGACATCCAGGATCCTAGCACCAGGGTGGCAGCACACCAACCTGGACTCTTGTTTGCAGCCACAGAAATGCCTGTCTATTCCCGTTACGATTGAATCCCCTGTAACTGTAGCATTTCTAAGCCTATTTCTCCCATCCTCTGCAGCAGAGCCAACCATGTTGCCCTGAATTTGGCTGTTGCTGTTATCCCCTGAAAGGCCATTCCCCTCAACAATATCCAAAATGGTATATCTGTTTTGCAGCGAAATAGCCACAGGAGATTCCTGCACTCCCTGTTTAGCCCTCCTGCTCTACCTGATGGTTACCCGTCCTGCCTGTGGAGTCTGAGTCTGCAGAGTGACCGCCTCTGTATATGTGCTATCCACGATACTATCTGCCTCACGAATGCTCCACAGTGTCGCCAGACATTGCTCCAACTCTGAAACTCGGGCTTCTAGGAGCAGTAGCTGGAAACACTTCTTGCGCACGTGCAGGTCCCAGGCACTGAAAATGTGCCCAGCTTCCCACATCGAGTAAGAGGAGCAGACTATGATTCGGACCTCTTATTTAACTTAATTACAATGTCAAATACTTTTTGTCCAACTATCACTTGCATGCCAAACAGCAAAACCAGCAATCAATAGACAAAACTAAGCAATCCCGCAACTAAGCTCTCCAGTCCTTTTAAATTCAGTCATGGTTGTCGCTGGACAATTAAACAACTCACTGAAAGAGAAGGTTCCGCAAATATCCCCGTCCTCAATGATGAAAGAGTCCAGCATGTTAGTGCAAAATATAAGGCTGAAGCTTTCGCACAGCAATCTTCAGCCAGAAGTGGAGTGGCACAGTGGCTCAGTGGTTAGCACTGCTGCCTCACAGCACCAGGGACCCAGGTTCGAATCCTGCCTCCCTGTGTCTGTGTGGGTTTCCTCCGTGTACTCTGGTTTCCTCCCACTGTCCAAAGATGTGCAGTTTAGGTGGATTGGCCATGCTAAATTGCCCATAGCATCCAGGGATTATGTAGGTTAGGTGGGTTATAGGGAAAAGTGGGCTGGGTGGGATGGTCTTTGAATGATTGGTGTGGACTTATTGGCTGAAAGACCTGTTTCCACAGTGTAGGGATTCTACTCTATGAAAAAGTGCTGAGTGGATGATCATCTTGGCCTCCTCCAATGGCTCCCAGCATCACAGATACCACACTTCAGTCAATTCGATTCACTCCATGTGATATCAAGAAACGGTTGGAGACGCTGGATACGGCAAAGGCTATAGGCCCTGACAACATTCCGGCAATAGTACTGAAGACTTGTGCTCCAGAATTTGCTGCTCCCTCAGCCAAGCTCTTCCTGTACAGTTACAACACTAGCATCTACCTGACAATGTGGAAAATTGCCCAAGTATGTCCTGTACCTAAAAATAGGAGAGGGCCAATTACTGCCCCATCATTGTCCTCTCAATCATCAGTAAAGTGATGGAAAGTATCATCAACAGTGCTATCAAGCAGCGCCTGCTCAGTGACGCCCAGTTTGGGTTCTGCCAGGGCCACTCAGCTCCTGATCTCATTGCAGATTTGTTTCAGACATGGACAAAGGAGGTGCGGTGAGAGTGACAGCCCTTGACATCAAGGCTGCATTCGACCGAGTGTGGCATCAAGGACCCCTGGAAAAACTGGAATCAATGGGTATCAGGGGGCAAACTCTCCGGTGGTTGGAGTCATACCTGACACATAGGAAGATGGTTGTGGTTCTTGGAGGTCAGTCATCTCAGCTCCAAGTGATCACTGCAGTAGTTCCTCAGGGCAGTGTCCTCAGCCCAACCATGTTCAACTGCTTCATCAATGACCCTCCCTCCATCATAAGGTCAGAAGTGGGGATGTTCACCGATGATTGCACAATGTTCAGCACCATCTGCGACTCCTCAGATACTGAAGCAATCCATGTCTAAATGCAACAAGATCTGGACAGTATCCAGGCTTGAGATGACAAGTGGCAAGTAACATTCATGTCACACAAATGCCAGACAACGACCATCTCCAACAAAAGACTATCTAACTATTGCCATTGACATTCAATGGTGTTACCATCACTGAGTTTCCATCTATCAACATCCCAGGGATTAGCATTGACTCAGAAACTCAATTAGATTCACCGTAAATGTACAGTGGCAGCATGAGCAGGTCAGAGGCTAGGAATACTGCGGCGAGTAACTCACCTCCTATCTCCCCACATCCAGTCCACCATCTACGAGGAACAAGTCAGGAGTGTGATAGAATACTCCCCACTTGCTTGGATGAGTGCAGCTCCAACATTACTCAAGAAGCTTCACACCATCCAGGACAAAAACAGTCTGCTTGATTGGCACCACATTCACAAACATCCATTCCCTCCACCACCGACGCTCAGTAGCAGCAGTGTGTACTATCTACAAGATGGACTGCAGAAATTCACCAAAGATCCTCACATTCCAAAATCTCAACCACTTCCATCTGGAAAGAAAAGGGCAGCAGATACATGGGAATGCCACCACCTGCAGGTTCCTCTTCAAGCCACTCACCATCCCGACGTTGGAGATATATCACCGTACTATCAGTGTCACTGGGTCACTAAGGGCAACTTACACCCCAGGGACTGCAGCGGTTCAAGAAGGCAGCTCAACACCACCTTCTCTTGGGCATGAAATGCTGGCCCAGCCAGCAAGGCTCATGTGCCACAAGTAAATAAAGAAAAGGCATTCTGGACGTTTTCTGCTTTTACACTGATTTTATCTCAGTCAGTATTGGAATAATGGAAACCCCTGCTATTTATTGCCCCCTTGTTTATGTAGTTTATCTGTTCCCTCAGTTTATCTGCCTTATTCACTAGACTTGCCTAGAGGCTTTTTTAAATTACTAATCGCTGAAAAACTCCCATGTTCTCTGTTTTCCAGTCTGTATTTTCTCTGCCTTTCAAACTCACTTGCTAACTTCCAGCCTTTGCTGCTCTTCCTTCTGAATCTGTATTCAGTTTTGCATGTTTCCTGTTACATTAGTCTCCAACAGCGCTAGCAGACCACTTTGGTGAGATATTGGTCACAGCCTTGGTGAGGTATAACCTGCCTGGTTTGTAGAGGTCCCAGCTCCCCTGAAATTGAACACTGGTTGGAGAAGAGGATGCACTCAGGCTACCTGAACCTTCCTAACTACCTGGTGTTCATCCATTTCCTCTCTGGCTGCCTTCATTTCCACTGCGTGTTCACCACTTCCTGGAGTGTAGCATTGATGTGACTGAGCCTCATGATGTACTGCAGTGGGTCCTGTTGCTGCTCCGGCTC
The DNA here is from genome assembly GCA_024137785.1 of Ginglymostoma cirratum. NCBI lineage: Eukaryota > Metazoa > Chordata > Chondrichthyes > Orectolobiformes > Ginglymostomatidae > Ginglymostoma > Ginglymostoma cirratum. Next base: position 59,659,009 of record JAHRHZ010000020.1, on the reverse strand, counting down.
TGGTAGATGGGAGACAGAGCTGTTTCAGCCTAGAGATAAAAGGTACTGCAGATGCTGGAGAATCCGAGATAACAAGCATGGGGCTGGATGAACACAGCAGGTCAAGCAGCATCATAGGAACAGGAAAACTTGACGTTTCGGGCCTAAACCCTTGATCAGAAATGGTGGGGGTGGGGTGGGGAGAGGGTTCTGAAATAAATAGGGAGAGAGGGGGAGGCGGATAGA
>JAHRHZ010000020.1:59596671-59653865 GCA_024137785.1 Ginglymostoma cirratum | reverse complement strand
TCTCCCTATTTATTTCAGAACCCTCTTCCCCTCCCCCATTTCTAATGAAAAGTCTAAGCCCGAAACGTCAAGCTTTCCTGCTCCTCTGATGCTGCTTGGCCTGCTGTGTTCATCCAGCTCCACACCTTGTTATCACCTCTTATAAAAGTTCAGTCGAGTTGGTCAGACGTGACCTCCCCGTAAAAAAAACCATGCTGATTGTACTTAATTAATCCCTGCTTCTCCAAATGCAGATTAATCCTGTCTCTCAGAATTGCTTCTAATAGTTTCCCTACCACTGATGTTAGACTAACTAGCCTACAGTTTTCTGGTTTATCCATTGCTCCATTCTTTAATAACAGTACCACATTGCCTGTACACTAGCATCTCTCCTGTGGTCAGAGAGGAATTGAAAACTTTTGCAAATGCCCGTATTCTCCCTTACCTCAGTCAATAACCTGGGATATTAGATTATTAGAATTCCTACAATGTGGAAGCAGGCCCTTCAGCCCAACAAGTCCACACCGACCCTCAGAGTATCCCACCCAAACCCATCCTCCTCTAAGCCACCTAACCTACATATCCCTGAACACTATGTGCACTTTAGCATGGCCAATATACATACCCTACATATCTTTGGATTGTAGGAGGAAACCCACGCAGACACGGGGAGAATGTGCAAACTCCACACAGTCATCAAAGGGTGGAATCGAACCCGGGTCCCTGGCGCTGTGAGGCAGCACTGCTAACCACTGTGCCACCGTGCCGCCCAACCTGGGATATATTTCATTTGGCCCTGAAGGTGTATCTACTCTTAAGCCTGCCAGACCACTCAGAACCTCCTTTGTTTTTCATCATTTCTTTAATTATATCACAGACCCTCTCCATGATTTCTATACATACATCACCTCTCTCACTAATCAACACTAACACAAAATATTCATTTAGAACTCTGCCTACATCCTCTGGCTCCACAAACAAATTTACCACTGTAGTCCTTAACGGGCCCGACTATTTCCCTCATTATTCTTTCACCCTTAAAGAATCTGTAAAACAAATTTCCCTTTATTTTACCTGCCATTATTCCTTCATATCCCCTATTAGCTGTTGTAAGTTCCCGCTGGCATATTCAATACACCTCAAGGGGCTCTACTGATCTGAGCCCTCGGTATCTGCTATAAGATCTCCTTTAATCTTAATGCAATGATGTATCTCCTTCAATATCGAAACTTCAATGGATTTGATGGTCCCATCCTTCTTCTTTATTGGGTCATGTTCGTCTGTACTCTCCATATTCCCTTTTCTAATACATCCAATTATTCTGAGACAGAATTACTGGAAAGTATCTGCTCTAACCAAATAGAGTCATAGCGACCTACAGTACAGAGACAGGCCCTTTGGTCCAAACTGGTCCACGCCGAGCAAAATGTCCATCTACGCTAACCCCATTTGGGCACCTGGCCCATATCCTTCTAAACATTTCCTATTCATGTATTCGTCCAAATGCCTTTTAAATCATATCTGATCTTATCAAAATCAGCCTTCCCCACCCCCGGTTGAGGAACTTGATTTCAGGCTCGTTCTTGTCCTTTTCTATGACAGTCTTGAATCTAACTGAGTTATGATCGCTGTCTGCAGAATGCTCCTCCACTAATACTTCAATACCTTGCCTGGTTTTGTTCTCTAAACCAAAGGCGAGTATTCCCCCCACCGACTTTTGTATGGCTTTCTATGTACTGGCTTAAAAAGCTGCAATGGATGCATTTTAAGAATTCTACTCCCTCTAAACCTTCCACACTATGATTACCACAGTTAGTGTTCAGTAAATTGAAATCCAAATCGCTACCCCATTACTTTTACATTTCTCTGAAATTTGCCTACACATCTGCTCTTCTATTTCTCTCAGACTGTTGGGAGGTACCTATTGTAGAAAGTTGAACTCTCAGTTTCTGCTCCCTCTCTTCCTGTCAGGCCCCCCCCCTCCTTTTACTGTTCATCCTCTTTCAAACATCTTGAAGGTTTAACTGTGTGGGAAATATGGAGAGGCAAGGGAGGAGGAAGCACTGGAAGGAACAGCAGATCTTGGGAAGGGTGCCCTGATCTGGAAAGGGGAGAATCAGAAGTTTAACCTAGAACAAGGCTGGGCAGTCAAACCTCAGGATAGGTAGGAAGGAGGCCTAGAGCGATGGTGGGAACTCTGGACCAGAGAAAAGCTAGACAGGCTGGCCTAGGGTGAGTCTAGACAGGCTGGCCTGATCAAGACTGGACAGGCTGGCCTAGGGTGAGTCTAGATAGGCTAGCCTCGGTCAAGGCTAGACATGCTGGCCTAGGGTGAGTCCAGACAGGCTGGCCAAGGGTAAGTCTAGACAGGCTGGCCTGGGGTGAGACTTGGAAGTAAGGGCTAGGGTGAGTGTGGGCAGAATGGGATAGGGTGGGGGTGGCAGAATGAGCTTGGGTATGAGTGACAGACTGGCTTTGGGTGTGGTTGGGCAGATAGAGCTAGGGTGGGGCTGGGCAGACTGGGCTGGGAGTCTTTTGTGTTCAGAGGGATGCACTCAGTTCACTGAGTCTCCCCCAGCGCTCTGTAGCAATATGCCAATAGGCTCATTCTGGCGTCTCTGGCCCAGAGCCCTGTTAGGTTTTGGTATTTTTAATCAACTGCTTAGAGATGTTAATGCACCACCTCCGTAGCAGGTAGGACTTGAAACCAGCCTACCTTGTCTAGAGGTACAGACACTACCACTGCACCACAAGAGCCCCAAGGCCCTGTATGCTTATTTTCGGTGAGTTTAATCATGGGATTGAGAAATTAGTATGGATAGGGGTTTGGTTAAAAGTAAGAGCTCAGAGTAAGTAGGTCATTTTCAGATTAGTCTGTACTTAGTACAGTATCACAAGGTGAGGCCTGGGTCACTTTCTACCTATATTAATGACCTTGATAAGGGGACAGTACAAAGCTGGGAGGAAGCAGTTTAGGACTGAGACTGATGGGCTTTTGGGCTCTGACAGTCTGAGAAAGTTCACTTGATGTAGGAATGAGGTTTTGATTGAATCGAATGTTAGGGGAGCTATGAGGGGCAGACTGAGACTTCCCTTATGTTGATGTACCTTGTTTCCACAGGAATCTTGGCAATACCAACTTTATGCAGTGCTGGTTCACATTGGGTGGGCATCGTTCGGACATTACATTGCATATGTAAAATCCTTCAAAGACTCGTTGTGGTATGAACTGAATGATAGCAATGTATTTCAGGTAAGAGTTACTCTGATCCAGAGTGAGGGCAGATACGGGGGGAGGCAGTCAGCGCTGAAACCTGTCAGTTTTATATAAGGACTGCGACTGTGTTGTGAGTTTATAGGACCTTTTCTGGATCATTCACCATTTTGTGCAGGGACTATATTTAATTCTCATTATTTGGCCGAGAAGTAGTTTACCAAATCCTGAGAGAATATAACATGAAGTCAGTGTTGCCATTAATCCTTGTCAGGAGCTTTACTCACTGTCTGAGAAGATAGTGTTCACCATCTCTGCATCACCCAGTGAGAAAGAAATCATCAAAGAAAATCCAAAAGAGTGTGAAACCCTTTTGCCCTTGTTCCCTGTAGGGGCAAGATTGGCAGTACCGGAGAAACATCGATGCCATCATTGGTTGACTGCTACTGTTACATCGAACCCTGTACTGTCCCTGTCCTGGGAGTGTTTGATGGAGGAAGTGTAGAGGGAGCTTTACTCTGTATCTAACCCTGTGCTGGCCCTGTCCTGGAAGTGTTTGATTTGGCCAGTGCAATGGGATCGTTACTCTGTATCTAACCCTGTGCTGTCCCTGTCCTGGGAGTGTTTGAGGGGACAGTGTGGTGGGAGGCTTACTTTCAGTTTACAAGAGTAGGCTGTTACCAGGTCCACTGTAGACATTGCAAAGCTCCTAAAATCCCAGTCAAGGCAGCTGGTGATTTCAATGGCCAGCTGCCTATGTGATCTGTGAATGAACAAACACCATCCAACCTCATTACTACCCCTGTGAAAATGGAAAATGCCCTGTTTGGGGGCAGGAATTCCAATTTCTGGGCTTCTCCACTATTTTCACGATGCCAGAGAAGCTCTCCAATGTGGCAACAACCTAATCCCAATGCTCCTGTATAGTCTGGAATATATTTTTTTTTGCCTGAAACCTGGAAAAATTACCTGGTAATTCAGAGATGGGAAGTTTTGGCTCAGCCTGGATGTGGGGGCAGAGTTGCCCAGTGTACCTGAACTCTTCAGTTCATGACCCGTGATATGCCTGTTCCTTGGACGGGTTCATGACCTGTGATATGTTTTACTCCCACATAGGTGCGTGGCCTGTGCTATACGTTCCCCTAAATGCCTGTATGATTTGTGATATGTGTTCCCCACTCGCAGATGTATGGTATGTGATAGACATTCCCCTTAGACAGGTGCAGTATACGTGATACACAAGCTTCAGTAATGCCATTGTGGTCTGTTTCCTAAACAGGTGAACTGGACTGACATTACACAGACCTTTGGCGGCCCTCACTCCAAATTGTGAGTATTTTCTTGGACTGGACTGAAACTGTTGACTCCTGATTGTGCTTGTCCTGAACAGTAAACAGGTGCCATTCCAAGGGGAGAGTGATTGTGCTGGCTGCTCAGTTACGGCCCAGATACAGGTTCCATGTTCATCAGGAGCCTATCCGTTTTACAGGCAGGGTCATGAGAGAGACAGACAGAGACTGAACCAGGCCACCTCTCCCCCTCATTCCCTTTCCTTTCTTTAATGTTGTGTAAGGCATGTTCCAAATCACCCATTAGTATATGGTCAGCTTAGATGTCACCAGTAACATAGATTTAAACAAGAAGTGTTATTTATTTACCAACACTGACCCTGGCAAGCTCTGGCAGTACATTAATCACACCCAAAAAAGGTACAATTAAAGACAATTGTGCAGTTCTACAAATAGATTAATGAGCAGTTCATACGACTCTGAGATTTGAATAAAGGAGTGAGGTCCTCTCACTCTGGGGCAGAAATTGAAGTGGCTGGAGTCCCATTTGGGTCAGCTGCTGATTCCCTTCAAAGTAAAGAGTGTTCAGCAGGTCATGCCAATAGGCCCTAATGGCTATTTTACCCAAGGTCCAACTTCTCACAGGTGAAATCAGAGCTTTTGAACAGAAGTTACAGGAAGAAGGACATTCAGCCTCAAAAATCTTGAAAAGACCAGTTGTTGCAGCACTTTATTGCTGTTGTTGTTGTAGACTGCCTGTTTTTCCCCCAGCATTTGGCTAAAAGCATTTTAAAACCTGAGGGCAGTTTCAATCTTAAGATGAATGACCATTGATACATTGGGGAAGGCAAATGATGGTTTTTCATTTGAACTACAAGAGTGGAATTCTTCACGAACAGGTTGCTGCTGTCATGCCAAACAGATGTTCCAGCTATCACACTACTGAGTAAAGTACTATGCAAGTTTCAGTGCTGACATGATGGCAGGTGAGCAGGTTGTACATCTCAGTGACTGGCAGATCCTACAAAACACCGTGTCTTTTCAGTGGTTCTCAACGTTTAGGACCAACCATATGTAATGGGCCTGTACTTGCACAATGCAGAACATCATGACCAACATTCTGCTACTGGACAGCACTGCTAATCAATCCTGAATGTGCCAGGACTAACATGAACAACCAATTTAAGAAGATCATCTGGGCTCATAGTGTGGCCCCCTTATACTTACTAGAAATTGCATATATTTGCATGAAAGCTTGTGTCATTTGCAAACAGAAAGAACATTAGCACTAAGCCTTTTACAACGAAATAAAAGATGAGGAACAGCTATTCTCTGGTGCATTCCAGTGCTCTGTCCAAACAGAGTTGATGTGCCCAGTAAGCTTACTGGGCTGGTAACATTGCAAAATGTTGCTGACCCTTCAGCTGTCAGTTTACAGTTCATCAGGGAATATTTTAAAAGAAGTAAAGTCTTTAAAAATGTATCATCCAGTTTATTCACCATTTCTGAATGTAATTGTTCAGATGAATTGGCAGGAGGTGTGGTGGAGATTTTGATATAGTTAGTGTCCTGTGAAATTTTTTAAAATTCACTTCTGTGATGTGACCAGCATTTATTGCCTGCCCCTAGTTGCCCTTGAGAAGATGGTGGTAAACTGCCTTCTTAAACAGCTGTGGTTCACCTGCTGTGGTTTGACCTACCATGTTAAGGAGGGAATTCCAGGATTTTGACCCAGTAACAGTGAAGGACCAGCAATATATTTCCAATTCAGGATGGTGGGTGGCTTGGAAGGGAACTTGCAGGTGATGGTGTTCCCAAGTATCTGCTGCCCTTGTCCTTTTATATGGAAGTGATCGTGTGTTTGTGATCGTGCTGCCTGAGGCTTTTTGGTGAATTTTTGCAGTGCATCTTGTAGATAGTATACACTGTTGCTCCTGAGCGTCGGTGGTGGAGGGAGTGGATGCTTGTGGATGTGGTGCCACCAAGTGGGCTGCTTTGTCCTGGATGGTGTCGAGCTTCTTGAGTGTTGCTGGAGTTGCACCCATCCAAGCAGGTGGGGAGTATTCCATCACGCTCCTGACTTGAGCCATGTCAATGGTGGACAAATGTTGGGGAGTCGGGAAGTGAGTTACTCACAGCAGGATTCATAGTGTATGACCAGCTTTTATAGCCATTGTGTTTAAGTATAGAGTCCAGTTGAGTTTCTGGTCAATGATCACCCCCCAGGATGTTGATAGTGGGGGATTCAGTGATGGTAACGCCATTGAATGTCAAGGTTTGGTGGTTAGATTGTCTGTTATTGGAGACAGTCATAGCCTGGCATTTGTGTGGCACAAATATTACTTGCCAGTTGTCAGTCCAAGCCTGGATATTGTCCAGATTTTCTTGCATTTGAACATGGACTGCTTCAGTATTTGAGAAGTTGTGAATGGTGCTGAACATTGTGCAATCATCGGTGAACATCCCCACTTCTGACCTTATGATGGAGGGAAGGTCATTGATGAAGCAGCTGACGATGATAGGGCCTAGGACACTACCCTGAGGAATTCCTGCAGAGATTTCCTGGAGCTGAGATGACTGACCTGCAACAACCACAACCATCTTTCAGTGCGCTAGGTATGCTTCCAACCAGGAGAGACATTGCCCCCTAATACCCATGATTCCAGTTTTACTAGGGCTCCTTGTTGCCACACTTGGTCAACTGCAGCCTTGATATCAAGGGCTGTCACTTTCACCTCACCTCTGGGATTCAGCTCTTTTGTTCATGTTTGAACCAAGGCTGTAATGAGGTCAGGAGCTGAGTGGCCCTCGTGGAACCCAAACTGGGTGACACTGAGCAGGTTGTTGCTGAGCAGGTGCTGCTTGATAGCGCTGTTGATGACACCTTCCATCACTTTCCATTCGAACATAAGAATTAGGAGCAGGAGTAGGCCATCTGGCTCCTCGAGCCAGATGGCTGATCTTTTTGAGGCTCAGCTCCACTTACCCGCCCGCTCACCATAACACTTAATTCCTTTACTGTTCAAAAATTTATCTAGCCTTGCCTTAAAAACATTCAGTGAGGTAGCTTCAATCGCTTCACTGGGCAGGGAATTCCACAGATTCACAACCCTTTGGGTGAAGAAGTTCCTCCTGACCTCAGTCCTACATCTGCTTCCCTTTATTTTGAGGCTATGCCCCCTAATCCTAGTTTCACCTTCTAGTGGAAACAACCTCCCTGCCTCCACCTTATCTTTTCCCTTCATAATCTTATATGTTTCTATAAGATCTCCCCTCATTCTTCTGAATTCCAATGAGTATAATAAATGATGATGATTGAGAGTAGACTGATGAGGTAATTGGGTGGGTTGGAGTTGTCCTGCTTTTCGTGCAATATTTCACATTGATGTGTAGATACCAGTGTTGTGACTGTACTGGAAGAGCTTGACCAAGGGTGTGGCAAGTTCTGGAGCACAAGTCTTCAGTACTGTTGCTGAAATGTTGTCAAGTCCAGTAGCCTTTGCAGTATTCAGTGTCTCCAAACATTTCTTGATATCACATGGAATGAATTGAATTGGCTGAAGACTGGTATCTGTGATGCTGGGGACCACTGGAGGAGGTCAAGATGAATTATCCACTTGGCACTTCTGGCTGAAGATTGCTGCGAAAGCTTCAGCCTTACCTTTTGCACTGATGTGCTGGGCTCTTCAGTCATTGATGATGGGGATATTTGTGGAGCCTCCTCTTCCTCTAGTGGCTTGTTTAATTGAGAATTGCAATTCATGACTGCAGAGCTTAGACTGATGGGTTGGTTGTGGGATCACTTAGCTCCGTACAGCACTTGCTGTTTATGCTGTTGGCATGCAAGTAATCCTGTTTGGTGGCTTCACCAAGTTGGTACCTTATTTTTAGATATGCCTTGTTCTACTCCTGACATCCCCTCCTGTACTCTCCATTGAACCAGTGTTGATCCCCTGGCTTGATGGCAATGGTTGAGTGGGTGATATGCCGGGCCATGAGGTTACAGATTGTGCTGGAGTACAATTCTGCTGCTGTTGATGGCCAACAGTGCCTCATGGCTCAGACTTGAATCGTTAGGTCTTTTCGAAGTCTGTCGCATTTAGCACGGTAATAGTGCAACACAACATGATGGAGGGTATTCTTAATGTGAAGACGGAACTTCATAACCAAAAGGACTATGCAGTGGTCACTCTTACCAATCCTGTTATGGACAGATGCATCTTCAGCTGGCACATTGGTGAGGATGATGTCAGTAAGTTTTTCCCACTTGTTGGTTCCTTCACCACCTGCTGCAGACCCAGTCCAATAGCTATGTTCTTTCGGACCCAGTCAGCTCAATCATTAGTACTGTTGCTGACCCACATTGAAATTCCCCATCCAGAGGGCATTTTGCATCCTTGCAACCCTCAGTGCTTCCTCTAAGTGTTGCTTAACATCAAGGAGTACTGATTCATCAGTTGAAGGAAGTCAGTACGTAGTAATCAGCAGGAGGTTTCCTTGCTGATGACACTTCATGGGTTCCAAAGTCAACGTTGAGGACTCCCAAGGCAACTCTGTCCTGACTATATACCACTCTGCTGGGTCTGGCCTGCTGATGGGACAGGACATATCCAAGGACGGTGATGGTGGTGTCTGGGACATTGACTCTAAGGTATGATTCTGAGAATATGACTATGTCAGGCTATTGCTTGAGACAGCTCTCAAGACGGTAGTTGTGAGTCAACCAAATTCATAGCTGTGGATCTGGAGTCACATGTAGGCCAGACCAGGTAAGGATGGTAGATTTTCTTCCCTGAAGGACACCAGTGAACCAGATGGGTTTTTCAACAATGGTTTCATGGTCATTAGTAGATTCTTTAAGTCCAGTTTTCTTTAATTTTATTCAAATTCCCCCATCTGCCTTGGTAGGTCCTTAGAATATTAGCTGAGTTTCTGGACTAATATTCGAGCAATAATACCACTAGGCCATCGCCTCCCTGCCATTAATTTTGTACAGAATCCTGTAATATTCAATAGTTTGCCTTGTTGATGATGTCATTTAGCATTTGTGGTGGTATTAGCAGTAAAGGCCAGGCAGCTATCTATCTACCTAAAGTACTTGGTGTAATATACCCTGCAGGAGGATTTCCAGCCATTCTGGCTCATGCAGGTATTTCTGAGTGAAAGCAGTGGTTCTGCTGTTCCCTCTAATGCTCTTCCTCTGGTCTGGGGCCTGCTCCACAGCTGTTTTGGGAATGGGAAACAAGAGTCCCCTCTGCCTATCAGCAACCAATCATTACCCTATCGCATGCAGTGTAATGCTACTATCACAGTTAATGTCCATCTCCCCTTTCTCCTACTTCCCTGTATTTGATTGGCATTTCAGTTTCAGAGACCAGGGACTGAGCGACTCACTCTATTCCAGTATATTTAAGAGTATCTCCTGTCCACTCTCCCACATCTTGCCCCCTCTCTCTTGTATAATCCTTCTAACATTGAAACTGTATCTGATGAGGGAAGGCTGCTGTCATTCCCCGCTCAGTGGGTCTTGTTCCTCATGCTGTGGGAGCACAGGGTTTTGCTGCTGTGGCTGCTCTGTGATGAGTTTTTAATGACTGCCTTGTTAATTGATGTGTATTAATGCTGTCTTCCTGCAGGAGAGAGACTGCATACATGCTGCTGTACAGGAGAGTGAAGACAGAGGATACAAAACCCCCTTCTGGTGCACAAGCTGATGGCCTGTGAAGAACACAGCCCGAAGACATGCAGGCTAGGTGGATTAGCCATGCTAAATTGCCTGTAGTGTTCAGGGATGTGTAGATTAGGTGTGTTATAGGGGGATGGGTCTGGATGGGATGCTCTGAGGGTCGTTGTGGACTTGTTGGGCTGAAGGGCCTGTTTCCACACTGTAGGGATTTGATGATCTCTTATTGAAGCAGAATCTGATCTTTCTCATTTCTGTAAAGACTGCTGTCAATAACAATTTGCATTTATATAGCATATTTAGTCACAGGAGCATTCTCAAACAAAGTGGCCACCACATCATAATGTGAAAAGGTAAGTACAGCAAACTTTTTATTGACTGGCATCTATAGGACTGGGAGCGTACCAGTTGATCATTTTAAATATTCCAGTTGATCAAGAGGTCCACATAATCAATGTAAAAACACACACTAAGTAATAGAAACGTAGTAGGAACTTTTGCTGGTTTATTGAGGATGCCAGTTCATAAGGTGCTGGTTAAAACAAAGTTTGCTGTATTAAGGTGTGCCTTAATGGAAAAGAAAGGGGCTTAGCATGGGAATTAGGAAGGGAATTCAAGAGCAACAATCCTGGTACCAATTTGAACGCAAGCTGACAAATAGGAAAGTGAGAATCAGGCATGTGCTAGCACCAGTTGGAAGAGTGCAGATATTCTGGACAATTGGTGATCTGGGCCCAATATTTTTCAAATTGAGGCCATGTTAGATTAGGAGCCAATATAATAATTATGGGGCTAATTGCAACAAACAAGTGCAGCAGGCTTTGGCCTGGAATTCACAAGCTGAAAGGTAACAACCCTAAAACTGACTCAGAGATAGTAAGAACTGCCGATGCTGGAGTCTGAGATAATACAGTATGGAGCTGGAGGAACACAGCAGGCCAGGCAGCATCAGAGAAGCAGGAAAGCTGACGTTTTGGGTCGCGACCCTTCTTCAGAAATCTATCGAATTATTTCGTCCAAGATGTTTGTGTAGTTGCAGATACATTCTGTTTTGCTCAAAAAAAAAACCTAACCCCAGTTTAAAACATAGACAGATTCTAAGCAAGACCACACACCTAAAATGCATTATCTGACCTGAGATGTCACCTCTGGTATACATTGATAAAACCTTAATTACCTTGGGACAATGACGGGAAAGAAATCTGGATTTTGCATTTCAATCAGTAGTCTCCTTCCTAATTGATTAAAGATTCAACAAGAGGTGTCCAGTTTTGGGGTTGTTACCTTTTAGCTTGTAAATTCTGTGTCTTATATCCCCTCTCACACACTACATGTGAGGAAGGAGCGGAGCTACAAAAGCTTGCGTTTTTCAAATAAAACTGTTGGACTATAACCTGGTGTCATATGATTTGTGATTTTGTCCACCATTTCTCCTATCCCAGCATCTCCACATCATGACTTTGGCCTGAGTTGAAATTCAGCGGATGTGGAAGTCACATGATACCAGGTTATAGTCCAACAGGTTTTTTGAAATCACAAGCTTTTGGAGCAGTGCTCCTTCGTCAGGTGAAGAGGTTTAGAGAGTGGAAGGTAGGATACAGGCCAACATGTCAGCACTTGTGGATGCAGTGGTGGTGGGGTGGGGGAGGGGGGTCTGCTGCTTCTTGCTATCTCTTTATGTCTTTAGACTTTGTAATTCACATTGGGGTTGATTGTGTTTTACCCTGGTAATTGGTGTTTGCTGGGAAATTGGAGTGGAAGTTGATTGTTTTCACGGTCACATTTTGTGTAGTTACAACATTAATAAAAGAGAATTGATGGTGCAATGTGTTAGAAACGGGATCTAGATTCATTAAGGGTGAATGTTGATGTGTAAGATTCCTTTATCAATCAATCATTTTGGACTGACACAAACTGCCCAGGTTGGCATCAGTTCCAGAGTACTCTGTGAAGCTGAACTCTGCACTGATTTGGTATTTGGTCAACTTTGGACATTGCTTGCACCTTCTCCGTCTCCCAGTTCCTGATTGGAATAGGTCATGGCTAGAACAGAAAGACATCAAGTCAGCGGATGAGCAGAAAGATACAATGACAACATCAGAGTGAAGCTAAAGGCTGGCCAGAATCTGAAGAAGGCTCTAGGCCCGAAACATCAGCCTTCCTGCTCCTCTGATGCTGCTTGGCCTGCTGTGTTCGTCCAGCTCTACACCTTGTTATCTCTTGGCCAGAGTAGTGTTGCTTTTGGATTCAGGAATCAGGTCGAATCTAGATATTGAGAAGATCAGTTGAAACACATGGACACTATATTCATCAGATCATCTTCCACAGAGCATAGGAGGAGCCAGTGCTCCTGACCAGTGGAACAGAGAGAGAGGACAGCAGCTTCAGAAAGAGAGAAAAAGTCATAGAATCATAGGATGATACAATGCATAAAAGGCCCTTTGGCCCATCGAGCCGACACCAACACCTGAGAAACACCAGATCTTCAACCTAATTCCCATTTCCCAGCACTTGCCTGCAGCCTCGAATGTTCTGATGTACCAAGTGCTCATCCAGGTACTTTTTAAATGATGTGAGGTAATTTGCCTCTACCACCCTCCCAGGTAGCACATTCCAGATCGTCACCACCCTCTGGGTTAGAACGTTTTCCCTCACTCGCCCCACCCCTTGCTTTATCAAAATGATCAAATTACCCTGTATCCCATATGCATTTGCCTTCATGATAAGTCTCGTTTGTGGGACCTTGTCAAAGGCTTTGCTGAAATTCATATAAACTACATCAACTGCACCACCCTCATCACCTCCTCAAAATATTCAATCAAATTTTTTGGGCATGACCTCCCTATGAGGTCTTGCCTCTCCAAGTTGAGTTAGATGCTCTGCTTCAAAATTCTGTCCAATAGTTTCCCTACCACTGACGTGAGACTCACTGGTCTGTACCTCACTGGCTTATCAAAAAGAGAGAACAGGGACAGCGTCTTTATAAGGAGAGAGAGAGAGGGACAGCAGCTCCATAAAGAAGAATCCCATCTACATGAGAAGGACAGCAAAGAGACGTGACAACCTCCCAGTCACAGAGAGAGCCCCTTAAACCTGTTCCTATCTGTCAAAGCAGGCCTATGATGTGACAGGAAAGCTGGAAGGTGATTGGTTGGTGTTCTTTCATGTCTCTTTTAATTGGCTGAGGATTTCAGGAGATGTTTATTCCAGCTGGTGAGGACATGTAAGAAATTCACTTCTAAAATGTTTAACATTGAAATGAATGAATTAAATAAAACAGAAATGGCTGGGCGCTCAGCGAGCTGCATCCCTGGGGAGCTGGTTGATTCTGGTATAATTCTCCAGGACATTCTGCAGCAAGTGTTCACTGTTTGAGGAACTCCAGCTCTGAGCTGAGGACACATCAGGGAGGGTGAAAGGGTTCCCTAACACCTTGTTTCAGGAAGCGCTCACACCCCTTAGATTAACTGATCACATTTATTCTGAGGTCACGGAAAGGACGGTGTGACCGAGCTTTGGACGAGCCTCGGTCAGTGGCCCTTATTCAGTAGGTATGAGATGTTTGCTACTGCTTTGGATGAGGGCACAATCTGCAGGGATAGTGAACAAACTGACCAAAGTATCCTGGCCCAGAGTGCTACTCAAGTGAGGGGAGGAGTAGTAGTATTCAGGGATAGAATAATTGGGGAATAGAGACTGTGCTCTGAACAAAGACAGGGTCCTGAAGGCTGTGTTGCCTGCCTGCTGTCAACTCACTTCTTCTGGGCTAGAGAGCAACTTGGAGTGGGAAGGTAAATCTATAGACCCTATAGTGATGGTCCACATACATACCAATGACATAGGTAGGACTAGGAATGAAATTCTGTTGAGGGATTGCGAGTAACTCGGAGCAAAATTCAAAAGTAGAACCTCAAAGACAATAATCTTAGGATTACTACCTGAGGCATATGTAACTTGGTGCAGAGTAAGTAAGATGAAAGAGATAAACATATGGGTCAAAGATTGCTGTGGGAGAAATGGGTTGCGATTCATGGGGCATTGGCTCCAGTACTGGGAAAAGGGAGAGCTGTTCCAGTGGATGGGCCTGATTTAACCCATCCTACGACTAGAATCTTGGCAAATTGTGTAGTTAGCGTTGTAAACTGGGAACCTGATATTGAAAGGCATGTGACATTCTGTAAGAAGAGGACTTTAAACTAATTAGTGGGGGGAGAGTACAATTGAAGAGAAGTTTAAAAAAAGAAATGAGAGAGTAGAGGTGCAGGTTTGTGAGGAAGCAAACAACAATCACTAACAGGAAGGGTTACAAAATATAAACATGAGTGCAGCAGAAATTAGAACAGAGAGAGTAATGATGGTTAAAAAGTCAAAGCTTAAGGCTGTTTATAGAACACATGCCACATTTGTTATAAAATAGACGAGTTGACATTACAAATAGAAATAAGTTCTACGATAGCTGTTAGAAATGTGATTGCGGAGTGACCAAGACTGGGAATTCAATATTAAAGGGCATTTGACATTCTCAAAAAATAGGCTAAAAGGAAAAGAAAAAGAGGCAGGGTATCTTTATTATTAAAGGAAGGTATGAGTGCGGTGGTGACCAGTGATATAGATACAATAGATTGTGATATGGAATCAGCTTGGGTGAAAATAGGAAAGAGCAAGGGGAAGAAGTGGGGGTCATCCATAGGCCCCAAAGATTTGCTTCACTGTAGGACAAAGTATAAATCAGAGAATAATAAGGTGTGGAAGAAGAACACTATAATTCTCATGGATGATTTCTATCTTCGTATTGACAGGACCTAACAGATGGGTAAGAGTGACATGGAAGACAAATTTATCGAGTGCATCAGCGAAGGTCCTGGGGAATCTTGCCAAACAAAGAGACCTTGGAGTGCAGGCTCATTGTTCGTTGAAAGTGGAGTAGCAGGCAGACAGGGTAGTGAAGAAGGCGTTGGGTATGCTTGCCTTTATTGGTCAGTGCATTGAGTATAGGAGTTGGGAGGTCATGTTAAAACTGTACAGGACATTGATGAGGCCACTTTTGGAATACTGCTTTCAGTTCTGATCTCCCTGCTATAGGAAGGATGTTGTGAAACTTGAAAAGGGTTCAGGAAAGATTTACAAGGATGTCGCCAGGGTTGGAGGTTTTAGCTATAGGGAGAGGCTGAATAGCTGAGGCTATTTTCCTTGGAGCATCAGAGGCTGAGGAGTGACCTTACAGAGGTTTATAAAATCATAAAGGGCATGGATAGGGTGAACAGTCAAGGTTTTTTCCCTCGGCTAGGGGAGTCCAAAACTAGAGGGGATAGGTTTAAGGTGAGAGGGGAAAGATTTGAAAGGGATCTAAGGGGCAACAGTTTCACGTAGATGGTGGTGCGTGTATGGAATGAGCTACCAGACGAAGTGGTGGAGGCTGGTACAATCACAACATTTAAAAGGCATCTGGATGTGCATACAAATAGGAAGGCTTTAGGGGGATTTCTGCCAAATGCTGGCAAATGGCACTAGATTAATTTAGGATATCTGGTCGGCATGAATAAGTTGGACTGAAGGGTCTGTTTCTGTGCAGTACTGCTCTATGTCTCTGATTGTTTCTTAGAGTAGCACATTGCAGAACCTATTCCGGAAACAGGCTATTTTAGATCTTGTAATGTGCCATGAGGTAGGAGTAATAAATGATCTCATAGTTAAGAATCTTCTAGGCACAGCAACTGCAACATGGTAGAAGTTAAAATTCAGTTTGAGGGAGAGTGACATTGTCTTAAACCAGTGATGTCAAATTAAATAAGAACAATTATGGAGGTATAAAGAAAGAGTTGTCTAAATTGGGCTGAGAAAATAGACTAAGGGGAAGGTCATTGGCAGATACTTAAGCAGGTCTTTCATAATTATCTGCAAAAATTTATTCTAATCAAAAAGGGCTCCATGGGAAGGATGAACCTCCTATGGTTATCAAACGCAGTCAAAGAGAATAGCCAATCAAAAACCAAGGTAGACATAGGAGTGAAACTATTGGTAGGCCTGAGGATTGGGAAATTTTTTGGAATCAAAAGCTGATGACTAAAAAGCTAATAAAGAGGAAGAAAATGGACTATTAAAATAAAATGGGAAGAAATATACAAACTGCAAGAGCTTCTATAGGTATTTAAAAAGGAAAAAGTTGCTAAAGTAGGCATAGGAACTTTGGAGGATGCAACTTGATATTTGATAACAGTGAACAAGGAAATGGCAGATAATTTAAATGAATATTTGGCATCAGTTTTCATGGTGGAGGACACTATAAACTTCACAAAGGTAACAGATAAGCTAGGTGCTAATGGGAAGCAAGATCTCATAATGTCTGTAACATGAGGGACGAAGTATGTGACAAATTCATGGGACTAATACATCCAAGGGTTTTAAAGGATGTGGCTGCAGGGATAGTGGAGGCATTGGCCAAAATATTCCAGAACTTACTAGATTCTGGGAGGGTTCCAGCAGATTGGAAATCTGTCAATGTGAAAATGCAAGAATTCATTGTTATAACAGCAGGACATTGAGAAAGGTCTGACACAATCAAACAGCCAACATGGTTTTGTGAGAGGGAAATCATATTTGACAGATTTTGCAGGAGCATTTTGAAGATATAACAAACAGATTCGATAAAGGGGAACTGGTAGATGTAGTGTATTTGGATTTTCAGAAGGCAACACATAAAAGATGACTGCACAAGATAGGAGCTCCTGGGATTCTGAAAGTAATGTATTGGCATTAACAGAGAATTGGTTAACACACGGAAGATGAGAAAGTTAGGACTAATGGGTCTTTTTCAGGCTGGAAAGAAATAGTGGAATACTACATTTGCACAAATGGCCAGAAGTGTCAATACAAGCAGTGGATCCCTTTTGCAGTAAGGTGCCAGCCTCCAATGAGACAACTGAGGAAAGGGACAGTTAGAAGGAAGGCAAGACTTTCAGAACAAAGAACAAAGAAAATTACAGCACAGGAACAGGCCATTCGGCCCTCCAAGCCTGCGCTGATCCAGATCCTCTATCTAAACCTCCTCTGCACCCTCTCCAATGCATCCACATCCTTTTGGTAATGTGGGGACCAGAACTGTGCGCAGTATTCCAAATATGGTTGAACCAAAGTCCTGTACAACTGTAACATGACCTGCCAACTCTTGTACTCAATACCCCGTCCGATGAATGAAAGCATGCCATATGACTTCTTGACCATTCTATCCACCTGCGTTACCACCTTCAGGGTACAATGGACCTGAACACCCAGATCTCTCTGTGCATCAATTTTCCCCAGGGCTTTTCCATTTACTGTATAGTTCGCTCCTGAATTGGATCTTCCAAAATGCATCACCTCGCATTTGCCTGGATTGAACTCCATCTGCCATTTCTCCGCCCAACTCTCCAATCTATCTATATGCTGCTGTATTCTCTGACAGTCCCCTTCACTATCTGCTACTCCACCAATCTTAGTGTCATCTGCAAACTTGCTGATCACACCATCTATACCTTCCTCCAGATCATTTATGTATATGACAAACAACAGCGGTCCCAACACAGATCCCTGTGGAATACCACTGGTCACAGTTCTCCATTTTGAGAAACTCCCTTCCACTACAACTCTCTGTCTCCTGTTGCCCAGCCAGTTCTCTATCCATCTAGCTAGTACACCCTGGACCCCATGCGACTTCACTTTCTCTATCAGCCTACATTGGGGAACCTTATCAAACGCCTTATTGAAGTCCATGTATATGATATCACAGCCCTTTCCTCATCTATCAACTTTGTCACTTCCTCAAAGAATTCTATCAAGTTGGTAAGACATGACCTTCCCTGCAAAAACTATGCTGCCTATCACTAATAAGCCCAATTTCTTCCAAATATAAATAGATCCTATCCCTCAGTATCTTCTCCAGCAGCTTCCCCACCACTGACGTCAGGCTCACCAGTCTATAATTACCTGGATTATCCTTGCTACCCTTCTTAAACAAGGGGACAACATTAGCAATTCTCCAGTCCTCCGGGACCTCACCCGTGCTCAAGGATGCTGCAAAGATATCTGTTAAGGCCCCAGCTATTTCCTCTCTCGCTTTCCTCAGTAACCTGGGATAGATCTCATCCGGACCCAGGGACTTGTCGACTCTAATGCTTTTTAGAGTACCCAACACTTCCCCCCTCCTTATGCTGAATTGACCTAGAGTAATCAAACATCTATCCCTAACCTCAACATCCGTCATGTTCCTCTCCTCGGTGAATACCGAAGCAAAGTACTCATTAAGAATCTCACTCATTTTCTCTGACTCCTCGCATAACTGCCCTCCTTTGAGTGAGCCAACACTTTCTCTAGTTACTCTCTTGTTCCTTATGTACAAATAAAAGGCTTTAGGATTTTCCTTAACCCAGGTGGTTAAAGATATTTCATGACCCCTTTCAGCCCTCGTAACGCCTTGTCTCAGATTTGTCCTACTTTACCGATATTCTTCCAAAGCTTCGCCTATTTTCAGTTGCCTAGACCCTCTGTATGCTTCCTTTTTCCTCTTTGCTAGTCTGAAAATTTGACCTGTCATCCATGGTTCCCTAATCTTGCCCTTTCTATCCCTCATTTTCACAGGGACATGTCTGTCCTGCACTCTAATCAAACTCTCTTTAAAAGCCTCCCACATATCAAATGTGGAGTTACCCTCAAACAGCTGCTCCCAATCCACATTCCCCAGCTCCTGCTGAATTTTGCTATAGTTGGCCTTCCCCCAATTCAGCACTCTTCCTTTAGGACCACTCTCATCTTTGTCCATCAGTATTCTAAACCTTAAGGAATTGTGATCACTATTCCCAAAGTAATCCCCTACTGAAACTTCAACCACCTGGCCGGGCTCATTCCCTAACACCAGGTCCAGTATGGCCCCGTCCCGAATTGGACTAATTACAGACTGGTCTATAAAACCCTCCTGGATGCTCCTTACAAATTCTGCTCCATCTAAACCCCTAACACTAAGGGAATCCTAGTCGATGTTGGGAAAATTAAAATCTCCCATCACCACTACCCTGTTGCTCCTATATCTTTCCGTAATCTGTCTACATATTTGTACCTCTATCTCACGCTCGCTGTTGGGAGGCCTGTAGTACAGCCCCAACATTGTTACCGCACCCTTCCTATTTTTAAGCTCTGCCCCTATTGCCTCACTGCTCGAGTCCTCCATAGTGCCCTCCGTCAGCACAGCTGTGATATCCTCTTTGACAAGTAAAGCAACTCCTTTACCCCTTTGACCTCCCTCTCTATTCTGCATGAAGCATCTTACAACTTACATCTTACAGAAAGAAGATGCTCCAGAGAGTGATAAACCAACTGAACCTCCACATGACTACACAAAGTCAATGGAGGAGGAGGCAGTTAACAAACAAGAGGGTGTATGGCAGGTAGTCAGCAATACCAGAAAGGGAAATCCCTTCAGTCACACAGAGCAAGCACAGGGCAGCAGCAGAGTGACAAGAAACAGTTGTATGAAGGACACACCAGCGACAAAGACGTGCAGGAGGACGGCCATAAACAGAAGAAGAGGAAAAGCATCAAGAGGGAGTAGGAAATGAGCAACCCTCGACCTGGAAACACTGCATTGTTGTGTATCCCGCAAAGTCTCCGAGCAGAGGCTGATAGCCAAGTTCGGTACCTGTGAGGAGTCTTCAACCGGTATCTTGGGTTCATGTCGCACTACAGGTGACCCCACCACACTATACAATCTCACACACGCACTCACACACCGCATACATACACTCACACTCACTCATACAAACAGACATACACACTCTCTCTCTCTCTCTCACACAGATCCTCTCTCATACACACACGGTCTCTCACACACACACACTCACACAGACAGTAGGAACTGCTGATGCTGGAGAATCTGAGATAACAAGGTGTGGAGCTGGATGAACACAGCAGGCCAAGCAGCATCAGAAGAGCAGGAAAGCTGATGTTTCGGGTTGTTTCTCAAGCGCGCACGTGCACACACACACACACACACTCTCTCTCTTCCTCACACAAACGCACACACACATACAAGCACTCTCTCTCTTCCTCACACACGCACAAGCACAAACACGTGAATCTATGAGGTGAATTTGTATTTGCAGATACATTCTATTTTGTTCAAAAAGCACACAATTTATAGACAGTCAGTCAATGTGGTGTTTTATAAATTCCTACTTTAGAAATCAAACCAGTCTGACTCCAAACCAAAACACAAACAGATTCTGAACAAGGATTCATACCTACTCCCAATTCCTCCACCTCCGCCGCATCTGCTCCCAATATGGCGCATTCCACTTCCGAACATCCCAGATATCCTCTTATTTCAAGGACCGCAACATCCCCCCTTCAGTGGTTGAAAATACTCTCGAACGCATCTCTTGCCTTTGCCGCACCTCTGCCCTCACACCCCCTCCCCACAATAAAAACAAAGACAGAATTCCCCTTGTCCTCACATATCACCCCATTAACCTCCAGATTCAACGTATCATTCTCCGTCACTTCCGCCACCTGCAATCTAACCCCAAACCAAGGATATATTTCCCTCCCCATACCTATCTGCCTTCCGTAGGGACCACCCTCTCTGTGACACCCTCGTCTGCTCCACACTCCCCACCAGCCTCACCGCCCCTGACACCTTTCCCTGCAACTGCAGGAAGTGCTACACCTCCGCCCTCACCTCCATCCACGGAACCAAAAAGAACCTTCCACATTAAACAGGTGTTCACCTGCACATCTGCTAATGTGGTCTATTGTATCCGCTGTTCCCGATGTGGCCTCCTTTACATTGGTGAGACCAAGCGGAGGCTCGGAGACCGCTTTGTAGAGCACTACGCTCGGTTTGTGACAAACGACACCTCCCAGTCGCAAACCACTTCAACTCCCCCTCTGACTCACTGGATGACATGTCCATCCTGGGCCTCCTCCAGTGTCACAACGACGCCACCCAGAAACTGGAGGACCAGCACCTCACATTCCGTCTTGGAAGCCTACAACCCAATGGTCTCAATGTGGACTTTACTAGTTTCAAAATCTCCCCAGCCCCAGCCTCATCCCATGACCAACCCTCCCTCTCATCCCCACCTCCTTGACCTGACACAACCTGTCCATCTTCTCTCCCACCTATCTGCTCCTCCCACCTCACTGACCAATCCCCACCACTGCCTACCTGCACTCACCTATCACCATCCCATCTACCTTCCCCAGCCCTACCCTTCCTCTCTATTTATTTCTGAATTCCCTTCCCCCTCCCCCATTTCTGAAGAAGAGTCCTGACCCGACACTTCAGTTTTCCTGCTCCTCTGATGCTGCCTGGCCTGCTGTGTTCCTCCAGCTCCACACTGTGTTATTTCATATCTAGCATGCATTATCTGACCTAAAACGTCACCTCTTCTTTACACTGATACAACCTTTAGTTCTCACAGTACAGTGACTTGAAAGAAATTCTGAGATTTAAATTTACATATTAATCAATTAAAACCTTCTAAGTGATTAAAGATTTAACAGCATCTTAGGTTTGCTTAGTACATCCTCATCTATGGTGTGAACCTTTGATCTTTTGCTTATAAATTCTATGTCTAATACTACCTTCTCTCACTAACACCTGAAGAAGGACTGAGGTTCCGAAAGCTTGTGTTTTCAAATTAAGCTGTTGGACTATAACCTGGTGTCGTGTGATTTCTGACCTTGTGGTTTATTTCAATGATTTAGACTGAATAGAAAAGGATTTATCAGGAAATTCATGGATGATATAAAAATTAGTGAGGTGGTAAATAGTGAGGAGTATACCTTTCACCTACAATAGGATATAGACAGGCTGGTCAGATGGACTCCTCAGCGGCCAATGGAATTCACTCCAGATAAATGCGAGGTGAGTCCAATGACCTGAAGAAGAGTCATACTAGGTTCAAAATGTTAATTCTGTTTCTCTCTCCATAAGTTCTGGCAGACCTGCTGAGTTTCTCCAGCAATTTCTGTGATATAGTGGGATCTTTCTGTGACTGGAATCTGTTTCCAGTGGGGTTTTGCAGAGGTAGGTGCGTGGACCATTGTGGGTTGCACTGTAACATTGATGATCTGGACTTAGAGATTATGATCAGGGTTATAAGACAACATGAAAATTGGTAGAGTGGTAAAGGATAACCAGAAACTGCAGGTCGAAATCAATGATCTGGTCAGATGGGCAAAGCAGTGGCAAATGGAATTCAACTCAGAAAAGTGAGAGTTAATGCATTGGGAACAGCTAGCGAGACAAGGGATTGCATTGTGAATTCTAGGATCCTGGAAAGTACTGAAGGTCAGAGGGACTTTAATTGGCAATTCCACAAATCCCTGAAGGCAGCAGGGCAGGTAGATATAGTGGTTAAGAAAGCAGAGCAGCACAGTGGCTCACTGATTAACGCTGCTGCCTCATAGCACCAAGGAACTGAGTTTGATTCCATCCTTGGATGACTGTGTGGAGTTTGCACATTCTCCCTGTGTCTGTGTGGGTTTACCTCTGGGTGCTCTGATTTCCTCCCACAGTCCTAAAATGTGCAAGTGAGGTGGATTAGCCTTGCTAAATTGCCCATAGTGTCCAGGGATGTAAATTAGTTGAATTAGCCATAGGAAATGCAGGGTTACAGGGTACAGGGTTAGTTTGGGTGTGATCCTCTTCGGAGGGTCAGTGTGGACTTGATGCATTGAATGGCCTGCTCCCACACTGCGGGGATCCCATGATTTGAGATATGTTCTTTCATTAGCCGGCACTGAATATAAGATCAAGAAAGTTATGCTGGAACTGTATAAAATGCTGGTTAGGCCACAGCTGAGTACTACATGTGGTTCTGGTCATCACATTATAGGAAGGAAGGGATTGCACTAGAGAGGGTGCAGAGAAGATTCACAAAGATGCTGCCTCTACTGGAGGGTTTGAGCTATGAGGAATGATTGGAAAGGCTGGGCTTGTTTTCCTTGGAACAGTAAGGGCTTAGAGGGAACCTGAGAGATATTATGAGGGGCAGAGATAAGACAAATGGGATGATACTTTCTTCCATTAGTAGAGGGGTCAATAACCAGGCGACTTAGAATTAAGGGAAGAGGTGGAGGGCTAAGAGGAAATTGTTTGTCACTGAGACGGTGGCAGGAATCTGAAATTTACTGCTGAAAGGGTGGTTGAGTCAGAAACTCTTCTGACATTTTATCAGAATTTAGAGATTCCTTGCATTGCCAGTGCCTCCAAAGTGATGGGCTAAGACCTGGAAAATGGGATTAGTGCAGTCAGATCTTCATTGACTGGCACAGACATGATGGGCTGAATGGTCTCATTCTATACTGTAAACATCTAGGAGAATTTACAGCCATGTCCAATCTCCCAATGTTCTATCATCTGATCAATCCCAACAAATTTTGCTTTTAAAATTGATACATTTCCATGCAGGGCCTCAGCTGGGACTTTCTGGCCTAGACCAGGTAAATAATTTGCCTTCCAGATCAACCTGCTCAGGAATGTCATTACACATCTCTGAAGCAGGTGGGACTTAAACCCAATCCTCCTGGGCCAGAGATAGGGGCATTGCCACTGCACCACAACAGCCATAGCATCATAAAGATGTACAGCTCAGAAACAGACCCTTTGGTCCCACTTGTCCATGTCAACCAGATATCCTAAAATAATCCAGTCCTATTTGTCAAATTTGGCCCATATCCCTCTAAACTCTTCCTATTCATGAACCCATCCAGATGTCTTTTAAACGTAATTGTATCAGTTCACCACTTCCTTTGGCAGTTCATTCCATACACGCACCACCCTCTTTGTGAAAACATTGCTCCTTTTAAATCTTTCCCCTCTCACCTTGAATTTACACCTCTGGTTTTGGACTCCCCTACCCTACGGAAAAGAGCTTGATTATTCACCCTATCTATGCCCCTCATGATCTTATAAACCTCTATAAAGTCACCCGTCATCCTCCGATGCTCCAGAGAAAATCGCCCCAGCCTATTCAGCATCTCCCTGTAGCTCAAACCCTGGCAACATCCCCGTAAATCTTTTCTGAACCCTTTCAAGTTTCAAAATATCCTTCCTGTAGCAAGCAGACTAGAAATGAATGCAATATTCCAAAAGTGGCCTAACCAATGTCTTGTGCTCAATGCACTGACCAATAAAGGCCCTTTTATTTCACTTCAATTTTATGAGGTTTAATTTTAGCCAGCAGGCACACATTTGAAATCTAACTAAATGTCTTATGGAAGCCCACTTAGACTTCATCCAAAGATTATTACTGTGCTTTATTCTCTATTAGTGTAGACACTTCCTCAAATAATTCAATTACATTCATTAGCTGTGACCTACCCATTAAAAATTCACATTATCATAGCTCAGATTTCTCCTAAGTGCTAAATCACTCTGCTTTTAATTAGATGTCCATTCAATTTCCCTGGAATAGACATTAGGTAAGGGTTCACTAAATTTCTGCTTTCTCTCATTCCATTCTCAAACAATAGGAGTACATGTTGCATTTCTGAAGAAGGGTCCCAACCTGAAACGTCAGCTTTCCTGCTCCTCTGATGCTGCCTGGCCTGCTGTGTTCCTCCAGCTCCACACTGCGTTATCTCTGACTCCCACATTGGCAGTTCTTACTATCTCTTATGGGGATAGGAGTTGAGGGTTATCAGATCAACCATGATCTCATTGAATGGTACAGCAGACTCAACAGGTTTAATGCTCATACGTCTTATGGTGAAGACACCAATGAAGCAGAACTTGTGAACAGGAAGACAAACTGGGTAGCCAGCTCTTGGTTTCCGTGTGTGTGTGTGTTGGTTGATAGAAATTGTTACCTTATTTCATGGTGAGGATTGTTATCCTGAACATTATTCCCATGCAAATCCCAGACTATAGTGAGGTTGCTGGAATGCCAGGTGTATCACCATTTTCCAGGCAGCCTCATCTGAAAAATGGGTCTCTGATCCAGCAAATCTGTCACGTTGCTCAGATTGCCATTCGTAATATTAACTCCATTTGCAATTCAGTGGGAAAGTTAAGGAACAGAAGCCACATCATTCAGTGAGCACGATAATTAACTGGAGTACCAGGAGGGGGGTCAGGATAATTACATGGAGTACGGGGGGGGTCAGGAGTCGCCTTGACGCGGGGGTTAGGAGTGACTGCAAGAGGGAGTTGCTGGAAGTTACTTCATTTGCAGACTCTGTCCCTATTTCATGTTATTCCGGGCTTGTGAACTGCTTTATAAGAAGCCCGTCTGCCCAGTGTAATCGGCAAATACCAGGCGAGTGCTTTTGTCCTTTTGCGAGTGTGACTGCCATATCTGGAGTGAACAGGAGGCCTTCCTGTGTGTGAGAGGCCTATGAATACTGAGGACCCACCTTCCTCTGGGTGTCTGAGGCCTGTTTTAAAGCAGTACTGTCTCCCTGCTCCCTCAATGCTGCAGCTCTGTTTCCGGGTTGTAGTTCCCCTTTAAGAGACTGCAGTCCTCTTTCCCCGTCTTGTTGCTGCTGGGAACTCACGTCAAAGGTCGGCTGGAGATTTGTGACCAACCATGAGATCAAGGAACGTTTCGCTTTCCCTTCCCGGAAGAAGGAGTCTCGGTCCGGGATGTGATTCACAGGCGGGGGAGCTCGGCAGCCGGCAGCCGCTCGGACCAGCATTTCCCCCGGCTCGGGACTGATCGATCCTTCCCGGAACCTCCTCCCGTACAGAGTCTGAGGCTGCTTCCCTTTCCCGGGAACAGAGGCAGAGACAGGGATAGAGGGGGTGGAGAGGCAGGGAGAAGTGAATCTGCGGACCTTGCCAGACATGTCTGAAGCTTTCACTCAGAGACACATCAAGGTAACAAGAAAGTTTGAAGCCGCGTGAAATCAATTCCTCGGAGAGAGAAGTTGAAATTTGCCTGACTTTTAATCCACTTCCTTATTGCAACCAGCATAAGGAGAAGTGTGGGAGCTTCGCATTTTTTTTCAGAATTTCACTTAAGTTTTGTCCATTTCTCTCCAGTTTTGGGAAATTTGCCAGATTGTTGTGAATTTAACCACCTGGACGTGAATTTCACTTCAGTGGAATTGATTTCGCTACAATGTTGGGAAATTCGCCACAATGTTGTGAATTTCACCACCTGGACGTGCATTTCACTCCCAGTGGTATTGATTTCGCTACAATGTTGGGAAATTCGCCATAGTGTTGCAAGCTTCGCTACCTGGTTGCTACATTGAAGGTGGCATTCACAATGGAAAACGGGGAGCGAGCGTATGGAGGCTGGGAATACAAGAACTTCCCGGCCTTGGAGGCAGGGCTGCACTCCCACTTCTCCCGGATCGTGGAAAACACTTCCGTGAGAGTCGGTGATCTAATTCTGAAACACATCCCAGTCCCTGACAGGCCTCAGCCAGAGTCTAAACCGGGTGAAAACAAGCCCTTTAACTCTTTGTTTACTTGTTCTGCCACTCAGACTCTCTTTGAGCGTGTGTTTGTGTGATGGGGGTTCCCCAGACCCAGACCCAGTCCCGGGCCTGTGCTGCACTCAAGAGGTTCTGAAGCAAGCAGCCGATGTTCTTTTGCTGAGAGGGTTTCACTGGCTCTGGCTCTTGGCTATTTCCAGGCCATCCTGGAGGTTAGGCAGTGTGTGCCAACCTGCAGAGTCTGCTCCTCCACTCAATGGCTGATCTGATCATCCTCAACTCCATTTTCCTGTCTTTTCACTATGATCTTTGATTCCGTTGCTGATTAAAATCCTTGAACATATTTAATGACCCAGCTTCGACATCATTCTGCGGTCAAGAATGCCACAGAATCACTATCCTTTGAGAGAAGAAATTCTTCTTTATCTCTGTCTTCAATGGGTGACCCCTTATTCTGAGATTGTGCTGCCTGGTCCTAGGCTCTCCCACAAGGGGCAACAACCTCTCTGCATCTATGCTGACAAAAGCACCTTAAGAATCTTCTATGTTTCAAAAAAGTTATCTCTCATCCTTTTAAACTCAAAAGTACCCAACCTCCCCTCCGTACCTGGAATCAACCTAGTGAACCTGCTCTGGGCTGCCTCCAATGCCGGTATGTCTTCCCTTAGATGAGGGGCCCATAACTGTTCACAGTATTCTAGCTGTGGTCTGATAAGTGCCCTGTATAGTTTTAGTAAAACCTCCTTACTTTTCTGTTCCATTCCCCTTTAAATAAATGCTAACATTCCATTTGCCTTCTGTATTATCCACAGATGCCACTGGGAGCTGGCACAAGAGGGCAGTGGGAGTCAATATAGGCTGAACCAATGGAAAAAAAAATATCTAGCTCACTATCCCTGGCCCACAAGTGAATCCAACAGGATGATTGTGCTTACGAATTCTTGTGGAGATATTTGAGATGCGGAGATACAATGATGTTGTAGATATAGAGTTTGGGCCATTCTGCACCTCAATGATAATGAAAAGACTACAGCATCTGCAACTGAACATTGATTGGGGGAGGGGTGTGGATGGATATGGAGGATAGGAAATGAAATGGTTATTCCAAGTGGTTGGGAGTCAGTAGTGTCCCACAGGGCTTAGTCTGGGTTCACCTCTCATCACTGTAGAATATTTAACAGTTTCAATATTGAGCTGGAGGGGGTGCAGTTGATATGTAAACTCTGTCCAATGCAAATTGGTCTCAGCAAGTGTGAGCTGATGAGTTTGGAGAGAAGGCTAGCAGTGATTATACATGACACACAGAGGGAATGAGAATCCAACTCCATAATGGTTTGTCCTTGGGAAGAGAGGCTTATAAATAAGTTAATGGTTTAATGTGGGAGCTGTAGAATAGAAGACCGAAAGGAAGTGACCAGCTTTCATCTCCTATGATTTATTCCCTGGGCCTCTTTGGAGGCTGTGATATTTAAAATGTGAACACAGACTCATTTGGAGGTTTGTCATTACTCTCGCCTACTGCGAGTCGTCTGCTTTTGAATCTGTCTTGTCTTTTTAATAATTTTCAACACTCCTACAATATGTAATAAAGAAACAATTCTTACCCATCTCCCTTCATGTTTATATTCCTCACACCAGTGAACTGAGAATACTACGAATACTCACTGACTTGGAAAAATAACTCTCTCTCTTTCTCTACAGAAGCTGCCTGACCTGGTGAGTATTTCCAGCACTTTCTATTTTGACTTGTGACACCCTACATCTGCAATATTTTTCTTCTGTTTGAACTGCTGAAGCTATGCAGGAGCTTCTCTATTTTAAGATCCACTATGTGGGCTTAGCTAACTAACCAGCACAAACGTGAGAGGTTGTTTCCCTCATGGGAGAGTCTAGGACCAGAGGCACCATCCTCAGAATAAAGGAGTGTCAATTTAATCGTGGGATAAGAAATTTCTTCGCTGAGGGTTGCGTGTCTTTGGAACTACCTGCTACAGAAAGCTGTGGAGGCAGATTTTTGAGAGAATTCTTGATCAGCAGGGAATCGAGGGTTACGGGGTAAAAGATAAGAAAATGGATGTGAGGAATGTTGGATCAGCTATGATCATGTGGAATGGCAGATCAGGTTCGAGGGGCTGAATGGTCTACTCCTGTTCTTATTTCTTATGACATAGGTGTCAGGATTTTGGGGTGGCATGGTGGCTCAGTGGTTAGCACTGCTGCCTCACAGCACCAGGGACCTGGGTTCGATTCCAGCCTTGGGCTGTGTGGAGTTTGCATATTTTCCCTGTGTCTGCATGGGTTTCCTCCGGGTGCTCTGGTTTCCTCCCACAGTCCAAAGATGTGCAGGTTAGGTGGATTGGCCGTGCTAAATTGCCCGTAGTGTTCAGGGACATGTAGATTAAGTGGGTTATAGGGGGATGGGTTTGGGCAGGATGCTCCATGGGTCATTGTGGACAGGGTGGGCCGAAGGTCCTCTTTCCACACTGTAGGGATTCTATGATGATTGAATTGCAAGGCTGTGGAGTACATTTGGAGGGTTAATGGTTGAATCTGAAACTGTGTCTAGTTAAGAATTACGTTGGAGAGCTAGATCAAGGGAAAAGTGTTGTGGGAATTTGGACGGTCTAGTTAATCAGGACTCCTGACTGGAGGGTAAATGATGATGCACTACTTGTGTGGAATGGCCAGCACTGGAGACTGTCATTGCTATGAATTGATGAGAATGCTGGAGAAATGTCACAAAGGCAATGAGGAGTGAACTTGCACAGTATGAGATTATGAAGCTGCTGTTGACATAGTTCTTGTTTCACTTTTCTGTGTTTTTGGCTAGTGGGTGGGGTCTAGGGAGATATATTTAAACTACCATCAATCCTCAGCTACCAACTTGCCCAGTCACCCCCCACAATACAGGAGGTGGTCAGTCCATATTGAAATCAATAACAAATAATCTATTCGCCTTTCATTAATGTATACCTAATGCTGCCTAATGTATACACGTATTGTATGGTTGCTGAGGGCAGACAGGTGACAGCGGGTATGCTGTGAGGTTTTGTAAATGTGGGTTGGTGAAGCTATCTTCTTGTGAGTGTGGTTCGCGGGGAGCATTCTATTGCTCAGACCCTGTAAAACACAGCACCTCTATACGCCCAGCATCTGTCAGCTCAATGCAAATGCACACAAACCCCTCAATCAAAACTCAGCGCCACCCTGAGGGTGATCTGCATATACCTCCACAGACATCTGCTTTTTCTTGGTGTACCTTACTCATAGCTCAAACAAGGGAAACTTTCTTGAGATGTTGGGAGGACAGACCTGTCCCCACTAGTACTGTACCCCAGTGTTATACAGTGACAGATCTGTCCCCACCAGTACTGCTTTTGACATGAATGTTTGGGAGATGTATAACTCTGTGTGTTCTGTGTGTGACTTGGTCACGACATGGCTGTTGGCACCTTCGACAGGGTCATTAATCTATTCTTAACCTGTTCTGGTCCTGGGAATGTGGGGGTTTTGGGAGTGGGAAGGGGTTGGCAGTGGCTAAGTGTGGAGGGTGGGGTGTGTATAGACTAGAGTTGATTTTCTGGTGAGGGTGAGAGTTGGAATTGGAGTGCTGTGTGATGACGGAGGAGGTTGGTTGGGACGAATTGGCAACAGGCAGTGAGGGAGGGGTAGATGGTCCCAGCTGGCTAACTCATGTCAGGCAGAGAGTGAGGGGTTAAGGCCCCAACTGACTGATGCTGTTGGGTTATGTCTGTTTCTTACAGCAGGAGAGAAACGCCTACACCCCCCCAGTTAGCCCAGTGCCAGCGTTCAGCAGCACCGTTCACAGCACTGTGTCTGAGGGCAGACGCATGGAGGATGGAACCTATACCCTCCCCAATCACCTCCGTAAGTAATCTTCGCATGAAGACAGGAAGCTCTAGGTCGATCCTGACCTCATTAGTGGCATTGAAAGAAAATGACCCTGCCTTCCCGTTACCCATCAAACACTTTACCATTCCACACAGACACCCAAGATGGGCACAGAGGGTGGACGAAAATGATGCCAAGGTTCAGAGAGGACATGGGGAGGAGGATGACGACAGCCAGGGGGCTAAAGTGGCTGCTGCCTCCACATGTCAAGGGGGTGGCACCCCAGCAGTCACTGTGACGGCAGGATTCAGGTGTACGGGTCAGACGAGGCGAGGGTCAGGGTCAGTCCGAAGTTTGGGGGGGGGGAGCGGTTCAGGGCTGGGAGAGGGTACAAGTTAAGCAGTGCAAGATTGGTGGCAGCAAGGAGTGGGAGGCGGTAAGGGTCAGAAAAAGATCATTAAACCATCTTGTACAGCCCGACACTACACTCCATCAGCCACACGCCACCTCTGCCCCCACTTCCCCCGAAACCCCTCGCCACTGACCCCTGACCCCCACAACACCCTACCCCCACACCTCCACCTCAGCCTCCCACCACCTCTGTCCCCCTGCCCCCGTTGCCCATTGCCTCTGTCCCCCTGCCCATACTGCCCTCTCCTCTGTCCCCGTGCCTCTGTCTCCCGGCCACACCGCCTCCCTCCTCTATCCCCCAGACCTCACCACACTGTGCCCTCACCCTGCTGCCTCTGTACCCCATCCCCCACTGCCCCCCCGGCTGTGTCACACTGCCCCCACCCCACCGCCTCTCGCCTTTACCCCTGCCACTCCCCCTGGCCACCTCGCCTCATGCCCCTTGCCTCTGTTCCACTGCCTGCCCGTCCTGCCACTGGCTCTGGCTCCTAGAGACAGGACGGTGCCAGTATGTGAAGCTTACACGTTCCAGGCTGAGACCCAAAGGTATTGCGAGCAACAGCCAGCATGTTGTCCTCTCTCGCTATCCCCTGCCTTCTCCAACTCTCTCCCATGACCCCACCCCCATCTGAATGTCACCCCCTTCTGACCCTTACCGCCTCCCACTCCTTGCTGCTACCAATCTTGCACTGCTTAACTTGTACCCTCTCCCAGCCCTGAACCCCCCCCCCTCCCCCCCCCCACTTCGGACTGACCCTGACCCTCGCCTCGTCTGACCCGTACACCCGAACCCTGCCGTCACCGTGACTGCTGGGGTGCCACCCCCTTGACATGCGGAGGCGGCAGCCACTTTAGCCCCCCGGCTGTCGTCATCCTCCTCCCCATGTCCTCTCTGAACCTTGGCATCATTTTCGTCCACCCTCTGCCCATCGCGGGTGTCTGTGTGGAATGGTAAAGTGTTTGATGGGTAATGGGAAGGCAGGGTCATGGCATGTTTCTGAAGATGGGTCATGGGATGTCAGGGCACTGTGCCTTTCTGAACATAGGTTATGGGGAATTGGGATTCTGGGTCTGGCTGAAGGCTGTCTCTGTGTTTTGACCCAGGCCTCCAGCCCATGTTCTGGAGTCGGTTGGACGTGGCACAGTGGCTGAAATGGGCGGAGCAAGAATACTCTCTGCGGCCAATGGAGAGTGAGATGTTTGAGATGAACGGGAAAGCTCTGTGTCTGCTGACCAAAGAGGATTTTCGATATCGGTGCCCGCACTCAGGTAACATGCTAGTGGGACAGAGTTGTGGGAGGGTGGAAAGCACACTGTGTTGGGGAAGTTGGGGGTTGGGGGTGGGGGGTGTGGTGGTGGTCATGCTGGTAAGGACAGAGGTGAGAGACAGGGACAAACCTTTACCTGGGACCCTGAGGCAGAGAATGTGGGTGGGCTGATGGGGCTGATGATTGATTGGGGTTTGTGTGCAGAGCCTAATGTGAAACGTCTCCCCATGTTCCCATCTGAAATAGAGAAACCCTCATTCTCACCTCCCCTACAAGGGGAACCATTCTTTCAGCATCTATAGCATCAAGTCCCCTTAGGATCTTGTATGGCTCAGTAAGATCACCTCTCATTCTTCAGAATTCCAATGAATTCAGTCTGGACAACCTTTCCTCATTAGCTAACCCTTCATTTCCAGGTAGCAGTTCTATAAACCTTGTCTGAACTGCTTTTAATACAATGAGTGTGTATCCTTCCCTGAGTACTGTCCACAATTCTCCAAATGTGATCTCACCAGAGCTGTTTTTTGATTCTTCCTGCAAAAGTACGGGGAGGTGATGGCCTTGTGGTGTTATCGCTGGACTGTTAATTGAGAGACCAAGATAACATCCCAGGGACCCATGTTCGAATCCCGCCATGGCAGATGTTGGAATTTGAATTCGATAGAATATCTGGAATTAAGAATCTAATGATGACTGTGAATCCGTTGTTGATTGTTGGGGAAAACCCATCTGGTCCACTAATGCCCTTTAGGGAAGAAACTGCCTTCGTTCCCTTGTCTGGCCTACGTGTGACTCCAGACCCACAGCAATGTGGTTGACTCTCAACTGCCCTCTGGGCAATTAGGGATGGGTAATAAATGCTGCCTAGACAGCAAAGCCCTCCTCCTGTTAATGAATAAAGGAAAAAAAAAGTTGACAAATTCATGTTTTCCCACATTCTATTTCATCTGCCATTTTTTTTGCCCACTGTCCTAATCTGTCTACATCTTTGGGTGTTCTCACCAAATTCGGTAACCATATCTTTGTTCTCTTCTTCCAAGTCATTGATATAAACTGTAAGGGAGTGTTTGCTGACATTGGCAGTGATGCATGCTCATTGGGGACTGCATAGTTCTGAGCACTGACATCATCACTTAGACTTTACATGACGGTGTGCCCAAATGCACTACTGCACAACAGGAAGGAAATGCCTGTGTATCTGAACTGGAGTTTCACTGGTGGGGAGAGGGAGCAGGAGGGGGAATTCACCCCCCCCCCCCACCCCAGAGTGAGAAGGAAGAGGCTCCAGAAACCAGTTGAGGGTGCAGGGTCCTCTGTCTCCCTTCCATCCTCCACCTCTCAGATGTCTCCAAAACCATCAACGTTCACCGCTCCTCCCAACCACCCCACTCCGCCACTGCCCCTCGAGCCCTCACCTAGATCCTGATCTGTCTGCACCCCCTGTCCCCCCTACCCCATCCCAATCTTTCTCCCTACCCCAGGCCACATCCCCCTGAAACGTGTGCATGCACAATTTAAAATGGTGTATAACGTGCATGTCAGTGTCAGCGAACACAGAGGAGGTGTCTGCACTGATCCCTGTCGCACTCCTTGCCAGCCTGAAAGTGCTCTCTTTGTACCTACGGTCAACTTGCTGTGAGCCAGTCAAAATGTAGACATGTTGATATTTGTCCTGTAGATTCTTAGCTCTCATTAGGCGCAGTTATCTTGTTCAATGCCAAATACACTAGATCCAGAGTTCTCCTTTCCCCACCTTGCTGCTTACTCCCTGAAAGAACTCTTAATAAATCAGCCAAACATGATTTCCCTTTATGACAAACATGTTGATTCTGCTGGTGTGTGTGGTAACTTTCGAGATGTTCTGTTATTACCTCATGAAGAGCGGATTGTAGTGTTTTCCCTCTGACTGATGTGGCCTGTAGTTTCCTCCTCTCTGTGTCCCTCCTTTCTGGAATAATGGTGTCACATGAGAAAATTTCCAACTTGCTGCAACCTTTCCAGGATATAGGGGAGTTTTGGGATGTTAAAACATTCACTATCTCATTGGTCACTCCTTACTAGGGCTCAATCCAGAATTCAGCTGGGGCTTGAGCTTGTTATGGTCAAGTGTTTCTGGACTCTGTCCCTCCCCTCCCGTCCCCTCCCCTCCCATCCCCTCCCTCCGTGGTTTCTCCCATCACTTACCACCTGTGTTCTCCCCCTCCCTCTGCTGTAATACCAAATGGCTTTGTGTCTTGTTTTCTGATGTCCTTGGGAAGCACCGTGGTGGTTGTTGCTATTTTAAGGCTGCTATGTAAATTCAAGTTGTTTTTGAAGCTTTCTTGCTGCCTCCTCAGGAGACGTCCTCTATGAGCTGCTGCATCACATTCTGAAGCAGAGGGAGTCCCCAGTCTGGTATCCCCCCTTCCTGCAGCCGGCCAGTACTACGCACAACCCAGCTGAAATCATCCTGCACAATCCTGTGGAAGGTGAGTGCTCACTGGCTCCAGGCTCACGCTTCATGGTCAGGCCTAGCTGGGTAACTGGAGTCTGATAACGATTTGGATGGAGCCCAGCCTCACTCTCAGCTTTATTCTCCCGGCGACAGGGGAGCCGTCAGTGATCACACGGAACCCAGGAATTGGGAAGAAATCAGTTTACAAGTGTAGGACCTCAGTTATCATCTCCGGGATAAATTCTCAGGAATGCTCGTTCGGTGGGGCAGCAGAGAGCGCAGTTCATTGGGCCAGCCTGGAGAGAATGTGAACAAACTGGGACAATTGAGTGTGAGGGAGCCAGGGGAGGCAGAAATGTGGGGGGATAAAGGACACAATCCTTAGGATACTCAAATGAAAAGAGATGAATATATGAACGGGAGGAGGCCATTCAGCCCTTGAGCCTGCTCTACCATTCAATATGATCATGGCTAATCATCCAACTCGGTCCCCTATTCCCACTCTTCCCATACTCTTTTATCCCTTTAGCCCTAAGAACTGTATCAAATGTAAAACATTGAATAATTTGACCTCAACCACATTTTTGTACCAGAGAATTCCACAGGATCACCCTCTCTGCATGAAGAAATTTCTTCTTGTCTCTGTCCTAAATGATCTACCATATTGCTCTTAGACTGTGACCCTTGGTTCTGGACTCTGTAGTCATTGGGAACAGCCAGCATTTACCCTGTCTAGTCCTGTTAGAATTTGACAGGTCTTAGTGATTTTGTTTTAAGTAGAAGCCCAGTGTGTGTATGCTGTTTGTAGTTTAAAATTTGAGTTCCAATTATCATTCTGATAATTCTATGCTGCACATCTTCCTGTGAGGCCTAGATTTGCTCTCGGATCTCTCTCATGTTGTCTCACCAGTATATTGAATAAAAAAAGCATTCTTGTTGTCTAGCTATAAGGACCAGCATTTCACAAACCTTTTTGATTTGTTTCAGTGCCTATTTGCAATGTTTTAATTTTACCTGAAGCTCCAAGTCTCTTTGGATGTGCCCTTGTTTCTAGCTATCGTTTCAAAAGTGCCCTGCTCTATTTAGGTCCAAAGTGGGTGACTACACATTTGCCTGCATCAAAATCCATTTGTCACAATTGTGTTCATACAAGTGATACCTTTGTAATTTGACATTTACATTTCCATCCTTTACACAGTATCATCATCAAATTTAGACATCCGACTTCCCATCCCATCATCCAAGCTGTTAGTAAATCCAGGTAATTATTAACCGGTGAGCCTGATGTCAGTGGTGGGGAAGCTGCTGGAGAAGATACTGAGGGATAGGATCTATTTTACATTTGGAAGAAAATGGGCTTATCAGTGATAGGCAGCATGGTTTTGTGCAGGGAAGGTCATGTCTTGCCAGCTTGATAGAATTCTTTGAGGAAGTGACAAAGTTGATAGATGAGGGAAGGGCTGTGGATGTCATTTACATGGACTTCAGTAAGGCGTTTGATAAGGTTCCCCATGGTAGGCTGATGGAGAAAGTGAAGTCGCATGGGGTCCAGGGTGTACTAGCTAGATGGATAGAGAACTGGCTGGGCAACAGGAGACAGAGTTGTAGTGAAAGGGAGTTTCTCAAAATGGAGAACTGTGACCAGTGGTGTTCCACAGGGATCCATGTTGGGACCGCTGTTGTTTATGATAAACATAAATGATCTGGAGGAAGGTATAGATGGTGTGATCAGCAAGTTTGCAGATGACAGTAAGATTGGTGGAGTAGCAGATAGTGAAGGGGACTGTCGGAGAATGCAGCAGAATATAGATAGATTGGAGAGTTGGGCGGAGAAATGGCAGATGGAGTTCAATCCAGGCAAATGCAAGGTGATGCATTTTGGAAGATCCAATTCAAGAGTGAACTATACGGTAAATGGAAAAGCCCTGGGGAAAATTGATGCACAGAGAGATCTGGGTGTTCAGGTCCATTGTACCCTGAAGGTGGCAACGCAGGTGGATAGAATGGTCAAGAAGGCATATGGCATGCTTTCATTCATCAGACGGGGTATTGAGTACAAGAGTTGGCAGGTCATGTTACAGTTGTACAGGACTTTGGTTTGACCACATTTGGAATACTGCGTAGTTCTGGTCGCCACATTACCAAAAGGATGTGGATGCTTTGGAGAGGGTGCAGAGGAAGTTCACCAGGATGTTGCCTGGTATAGAGGGCGCTAGCTATTAAGAGAGGTTGAGTAGATTAGGATTATTTACATTAGAAAGACGGAGGTTGAGGGGGGACCTGATTGAGGTCTACAAAATCATGAGAGGTATAGACAGGGTGGATAGCAAGAAGCTTTTTCCCACAGAGTGGGGGACTCCATTACTAGAGGTCATGATTTCAAGGTGAGAGGGGAAAAGTTTAAGGGAGATATGTGTGGAAAGTTCTTTACACAGAGGTTGATGGGTGCCTGGAACACGTTGCCCGTGGAGGTGGTAAAGGCGGGCACAATAGCGTCATTTAAGATGTATCTGGACAGAAACATGAATGGGCAGGGAGCAGAGGGATACAGATCCTGGGAAAATAGGTGACAGGTTTAGATAAAGGATCTGGATCGGCGCAGGCTTGGAGGGCCGAAGGGCCTGTTCCTGTGCTGTAATTTTCTTTGTTCTTTGTTCTAAATGCCGTGAATAATTGGGACCCCGGCACATGTTCTTGAGGGGCACCACTAACTGGTTAGAATAGCTGACCATCTGGTTTGCTCTGCACCCTGCTGTGCAGCCAGTTTCCTAACCAGGTTCATTAATTCATTAACTGCAACTTTAACATGTTCTGAAGAGGGATTTTATTACATGCCATCTGCAAATCTGAACATAAATTTCTATTATTTCAAAAATGTTTAGGTCCACAGTGGGTGACCGCACATTAGTCTGTATTAAAATCCTATTTGCCACAGATAAATATTCCATAGATATTCTCTTGCTCCCTTTAGCTGTCCCTTTGAAAAATTTAGTCGCATTTGTCAGGCTTGACCTATCCTCCGTGCTGGTTCTGTCTGGCCAGCTAGACATTTTCAAGTTGCTCAATCTCTCAATATAGACTATGAGATAACCAGGTGTAGAGCTGGATGAACACAGCAGGCCAAGCAGCATCAGAGGAGCAGAAAGGCTGACGTTTTGGGCCTAGACCCTTCTTCAGAAAAAAATATAGACTCTTGCGATTTTCTGATGGCCAGTGTGAGAGGCTGACTTTCCTTGTTTCCCTCTGTCACATTTCTGAGATGGTGGAATGATGGGCAATTGTCCACAGATTTGCAGGTTACATAGATTGGCCATGCTAAGTTGCCCTGTAGTGTTCAGGAATATGTACGCTAGGTGGGTTAACTATGGCAAATGTGGAGTTACGAGGATAAGGTGGGATGCTGTTCAGTGGCTGGGTACATACAGACTTAATGTGCCGAATAGCCTGTGTCTACACAGTAGGGATTCTATGAATTGTCATGATCCAAGTGATGGTGACACTGGACAAATCAGAGATCAGAGAAGAAGCTGGCTTGACCAGCCATAAAGTTCATTTTTCTAATTTGGTTAACATGATGGTCAGTCACTGAATATAGCCACGTGAGGCTGCCAATGTATTTTTTTAACAAAATATTTAAACTAATTACATAAAATGATGAGTAAAAAAGCTACATATGTGTATAACAGCTTAGAAAGATCTTAACATAAACATCCAAAAGAGAGAGTTTTCCAAAAATATCTTTGAAAGGCATTCAACTCCAGGACAGTTTGCTCAATTAATTTTCTGCATATTCACCACATCAGTTTTCTCTGTTCGTTCCAAAAACTCTGAAATACAGCTTTACTCACTGACTCTTTCCAAAGGAGGAGTCCTTTTACTGCTGAAACAGCTTTAAGACAACTTTCTAGCTCTGTTGGCCTGAAGATCCCTTTCCAACTCTTGTTGCCTGAAGATTTCTATAAACTAAACGCCCCTATCTTATGCTGATTTGTCATCTTTCTCTGCTAAACTCATTGCTATTGACTTTGACCATCTATGTCTGTAGATCATAAAACTCAACTTTGTAAATATTCAGGAACTAACTCCCCAGGTAATTGATTTGGCTTAAGACACGTGTGTTTTTTTAAAAGAAAGGGCTGACTTTAGTTCACTGTTCCAAATGACTTTCTGACCTTTTCTTAAAAAAAGTCACTTTCACAGAACTGAAAACTGAAATTTGTTTTTCCTCCAGTTTTGAATCCAAGTTCCCAAATAATAACAAAGACATGATAACCTTTCATCTCTCAGTCTATAGGAATTGTTCTTGACTTTGGCAAAATAGCTCATCTAGAATTTTTTTCTCCCACTTCACGTAAACCATGGGGTTTATCACAGATTCTTACTATTTATTTCTCCCTTACAGTTACTTTGTTTCTGCCGAATTTTGTGAGTTCTTCTCTCCAAGGCTATTTAACATGCTGCCCTCTTCCTGTACAGTATAGAATTCAACATGTCTACCATTTCCTGATTGGGCTTGGGCTGGATCAACTGGGCTTGTACTCGCTGGAATTTAGAAGAATGAGAGGGGGGATCTCCTAGGGAATCCTGATGAGACTGGACAGGCTAGATGCCGGAAGAAGGTTCCTGATATTGGGGAATTCCAGAACCGGGGTCACAGTCTAAGAATAAGGGGTAAGCTATTCAGGGCTGAGATGAGGAAGAATTTCTTCACTCTGGGTTGTGAATATGTGGAATTCTCTCCTACAGGAAGCTGTTGGAACCAGCTCATTAAATATATTCAAGAGAAGCTGGATGTAGCCCTTGTGGCTAAAGGGATCAAGGGCTATGGAGAGAAAGTGGGAGTGAGATACTGAAATTGCATGATCAGCCATGATTGTATTGAATGGTGGTGCAGGCTCGAAG
Organism: Ginglymostoma cirratum; assembly: GCA_024137785.1. Taxonomy (NCBI): domain Eukaryota; kingdom Metazoa; phylum Chordata; class Chondrichthyes; order Orectolobiformes; family Ginglymostomatidae; genus Ginglymostoma; species Ginglymostoma cirratum. Next base: position 59,614,414 of record JAHRHZ010000020.1, on the reverse strand, counting down.
GGCCGAATGGCCTGTTCCTGCACCTATTTTCTATGTTTCTGTGTCATTGGAGAAGATCCCCTGGTCACATTTTAAGGGGCCGTGGGCTGATCGTTTTAGCTACTTTTTAGTTTAAATTCCATATTCTCTGTGGTTTGGGAGGAGGCCATTCAGCCCATCTTGTCCATGCTAGGTGACAACAAACATTTCAGCCTAATCCTATTTCCAGCTCCTGGTTTTTAGGTTTGGATCAGCACCTGACTTATAAGAGCTATAAATCTACAACCACTTTCTCAATGTAGTGAGTGTGTCTGCCACTGCTACCCTTTTAGACAATGAGTTCCAGGTCCTTATTACCCTCTGGCTGAAAGCCTTGAATACCATTTGAATTTTTACCTCTTGCCTCCTGGTTATGGGCCCCTTGGCCGAGGAGAATAGATCCTTCCAATGCACTGTGTATCCATCATCATTTATTACACTTCAATTAAATCTCCCGTCAGCCTCCGCCGATGCAAAGAAAACAGCCTCAGCTTATCCAGCCTTCCATCCATCCTTTCTAAATTCTCCAGTTCCACCAGCATCCTTGTAAAACTCCTCTTAAATGCAATCACATCTTTCCTGTAGAGTGAGGACCAGGCATGTGTGTGGTTTTTCTAGCTGTGCCCTAACTATGTTCTAGCACAACCTCCCAGTTCTTGTATACACTGCCTTCACTAATAAAGACGAGTCTGCCTGCTTAATCACTTTATCGATCTGCCCATCCACTTTCAGGAGTTTGTCAACTTGAAATCCAAGGTCCCACTTGCTCCCCTGTTCCTCCCAATGCTCTCCTATTTATTCCTCATTCCCTCGTGTTGTTATCCTTCCCCAAATGCATTTCCTCACTCTCTTCTGGATTCCATCTTTCTGCTGTTCTGCCAATCTGAACCATCCATTGACAGCTTTCTCCATTATTATCCACACGGTCAATCTTTGCACTGCTTGGAGTCTCCTCAATCTTACCCCATACATTCAAGTTCCAGTCACTGATATAAACCCTGAACACACCCTGTGTGCCCTCCTGCTGTGCCATTGCCATCCCATTCCAGTCACACTCCCATCACATGTAGCCCTCTACTTCCTGTGGCCAAGCCAATTTTGTTGGATTGCTATGGATTCCTTCATGTAAATGCCTGATTGCCCTCTTCCTAATCTCCCTGTCCCTGAGGTAAACTGTAAGGGATGTGAGACAAGGAAGAATGGATTGGATGGAGTGTGATGGCCAAACAGGCAGGTTTAAACCAAGTAATGCAGAACCCTGTGCTGTCCATATACTGGGAGTGTTTGACGGAGATGGTGTTGAGAGAACTTTACTTTCCCTTTATTTTCAGTTTAATAAACAGGTAGAAAGGCACAAGATAGTGTTATGAAGGCCTGGTATGATAGAGGCACTGTTTTTTCTGGTGGAATGGGGTGTGTAATAAAGAATAAGGTAGGCCCAGGAGCTAAACGTTCCTGGTTACAAATGAGAGACAGAGCAAGGGAAAAGGCAAGAATGCAGGAATGAGGAGGAAGATGCAAAGAAAAGAAATCTGATTAGAGTGGATGAGTTTGTTTTGGGAAGGGAATGGAGGGAGGGACATGTAGGTGAGAGACAGACAGAGAGAGAGAGAGAGAGAGCAGCAGGAATAAAAACATAATTCACCGAAGGAATTCAAAGATAGACTTTCTGGATTAGTCTGTGTTTAAGTTCAAAAAGAGGAGGTGGTGGGGAACTAACTCCAAAAAATGATTAGGGAGATTTGGAAAATGGAGGAGTAGCAAAACATCTAGGGACCAGCATGCCTGTAAAATTGTCCTTCTCATAAAGCAGGAGGAAGGGTTTAAGATTCGGGCAGACCCATGAGAAAGTGCTTGCTTCAGTCAGATAAAATTAAAGCTAACGCACACTAACTCAGAAAAATGGAGACAAGTTAAAGACAGAAGCGGGGAAGGTTCAAAGAGTAGAGAATTCCAATAAAGACTAGACATATTCCCACGAGGAATGCTGAATGAGTAGTGTAGTTAAAGAGGGGGAAGAGGCAAAATTTCTTCACTCAGAGGGTGGGGAATCTTTGGAATTTGAAACCTTGTACCCCAGAGTTGTGGAAACGTGATCATTGAGTAGGTTCAAGATAGAGATTGATAGGTTTCTGGAGACTAATGACATGAAAAGGGAATGGATGTATTGTGGGAAAGTGGCATTGAGGAACTGATCAGTCATGCATCCAATTGAATGACAGAACATGCTTGATGGACTGAATGGCCTCCTCCTGTCCTAAGGTAGCACACCAACACCTTCTAGGGCTGTTAGAGATAGGGGACTGTCTACAGGGCAACAGTAATGTCCTCATCTCATGAATGAATACATGAAGGGATAACACTGGAGCTCTATGATGGGAGTTAACTAGTTTGCTGGTTAAATTTTATACAATGCTAATGTCTCCCCAGCTCCAGTTCAAGTGCTGCCGCAATCTGGAGGGGAAACGAATAAAAATTCACCGAGTCACTGCCTCTGAGCTGAAGCTGTCATACCTCACTGTCTCTGTTCCCTCCCTTGGATAACTCCTTTTCGAAAAGACCCTTGAGGTCTTGATCTGCTTCCTTTGTGTAACTTACTTTGTGTCTCTGAGTCCTCCTGTGATAAACCAGCTCAAATTCTAGTGAGCTCAGTCTGTCACTAGTTTAGGGAACCAGTTCATGCTAGTCACCTGATTAACTAACTAACTGCGGTTTTGTTCAGCCCTAGGCTTGTTTTGTGTTGAAGCAAGGGAAAATTACACTATTTATGTTTATACCTCCCTCCGCCCTTCACACTTGGCCCTATCCACACCCAGGCTCTGTTTCCCCAACCTCTTCACCCCCATGCCAGTCCCTCTGTACCCGCCCTTGTTCCTCATAACAAGATTGCCCATACCAACCAATCCCTAGCCCCACTCTGCTCTCATCCGAAGCCTCTGGTCTAGATCCCTCCCTCAAGTCATCACCATGTCCCTCATTCTCTCCCTACCCTTTTCCCTGAGTCCCTCAATCGGCCCTCCACCCTCTTGTGGATGCCGATGCTCTCCAGGGGTTGTTGGCAGAGCTGGGTGCGAGGGTTGAATTCTCTTTTTTGTTTGGGCTCTAACCGGGTGTGCCTGTTGACCGGTGCCAATGTTGACCATCTCTTTTCTGCCGTAGACTTGCTGCACAGAAACACCCGGCCGTCAGAGCTGGGGAACCTTCGGAATCCGCCCTTGCTGGCACCACTCCAGAGATTGGTCCGGTCTCCAGCTGGTGTCCAGCGCCACTCGTCTCCGGAAACAGAGCTAGAAAACTCACAGAGCGTCGTTCCGGCATGTGAGCGGAACCCGAGCCCTGCCTCGCAGGCGGAGAACACGCACAACTCCTCACCAGACATTGAGCAAAGACTGTCCATCTCACCTGTGGATGAGAACCACTGTCCATTAGGCAATGACAGCATACTGCCAACTCCCAGGAGAAATCTGTCCCCTGCTGCTGACACCTCCAGAGTTATCCAGTTAATCTCCAACTCCACGATGAACCCGCTGATGGCCTCTGGCCGACAGCCCACGGAGTTTGCCTCAAGAATAGCCAACCGGAACTCTCACAAGGAGCGGCCTCTGAACCTATCCCGAGAGGAGCTGTTATACCGTAACCACGTGATGGTGCCCATGCCAGCCCCGGAGGAGCCTCTGACACCCCTGGGCAGAATTGCAGGTAGGAAAGCACACAGGCTCAATCGCCAGCTGAGGACAGTCACTAGAGGGAGGAGGGGGTTGGTACTCTGAAGGGCATTACCTGCCAGAATTCAACCCTGGCAGCAGAGTGGGTATTTACACCCTGCCATCCTACAGAGGACCAAAGACGGAGAATTCAACCCCCAAACCTGGGGCTGGGGTGGGGTGGGCAGCAAGTGAATGTTCACCTCCCATTCCTCCCCCAGCAGCGGGCACAAAGATCCCTCAGCAAAGTGCTGGGGAACAGAGGCTGTTCTGCTGTCAGTGACTTGGAAGTAGCTGAATCTCTTTCAGAGTGTGCTCCTGCAGACAATGGCCATGTTTCCCTCTGTGCCTCTTGCCTGCTTCCTGCTCCTCTGTGTTACTGGAGTGTGGCTGCACGCATGGAGGTGGTTAGACTGAGTGAGCTGCTCTCGGCCGGAGGTTGGGAGGAGAATGGCATTTGGGTCGGGTCTTGGGGCGAGGGAGGGGGAAGCTTTCCCCTCCCTCTGGCTGATTGGCCATTCCGCCTTCTGGAAGCTGCTGGCCCTTGATGTTGGTGCCCTTCAGGGTACGGTCTGCCTTTCAATGTTGAGTACCCCCTATGTCTCCGAGATGGCAGCAAGGCCAGGAGCAGTCTGGCGCCAAGGGGAAGACCTGCCACATACTGAAGGGACTTGATTCACTGAGCTGATCGGCTGTATTTACCCTCACATCTGCACCTGGAATGTGAGAGTGGCCACATGTGTTGCTGTGGAGGGTATGGCTGGGCAAATTTGCCTTTGTTCAGCGTTGCTCCTCCACGACTCAGTCACTGGTGTATGTAGGAAATTTGATGGCTGCTTTTAACACAGCAAGATCCCACAGTGTGAAGATAAACCCTTTCAGATGTGGATCAGGGGATAAATAGCAGACATACACTTGGGCGCCCGTGTCTGTGACACCCACTGGGGCTCATCTGAGGGTCTGACCTACAAGAGGAAGCAAGGGGTTGGATTTGGCATCTTGTCTCAATATACGGTGGTGGGGTCATCGACCTATACCCTTTTGGCTCTGAGCAGGGCATGCTAACCACCCTGTCCTGACTCGGTCAGGAGGTGGTGCCCTGTGAGAGGGGGAGTTTTGCCCAGATCTTGGAAGCAAGTTGGTAAAATGTTACAGATCAGTAATGTTTCTCTGGCTGACCCCTTAGACTGCCGGCTGCTGTGGGACTACGTTTACCAGCTGCTCTCAGACAGCAGGTATGAAGCTTTCATCCGATGGGAGGACCACGAATCCAAAGTTTTCCGAATTGTGGATCCGAATGGCCTGGCCCGTTTGTGGGGTAACCACAAGGTAAGGGTGTGTTTCATGCTCACTTGGGAGAAGGGAGCCTGGGTCTGTGATGGCGCAGCCCCCCCCACCACCCCTTGGCCTGTGTCAACCCGGAGCATGAATGTGTCACAACAGTTAATGGATCGAATTAACTGGCCTCTTCATGGAGGATTTGAGAGAAAACTGAACAATGTTTGAAACAAAAACCAAAAGAACTGCGGATGCTGTAAATCAGGAACAAAAACAGAAGTTGCTGGAAAAGCTCATCAGGTCTGGCAGCAACAGTGAAGACAAAAAATCAGAGTAAATGTTTGGTCGAAGAACTATGAGCAACGGTCATGGGACCCAAAACGTTAACTCTGATTTTGTCTTTTCTTCACAGATGCTGCCAGACCTGCTGAGCTTTTCCAACAATGTTTGAAAGAGTTTGACTGGGTGAGGGGTAGACAGAGGGAAACAGGGAAAACTGGGCATGGGGGACAGGGGGAGGTGGAGGAAGCAGGTGGGGTGGGGGGGGTGATGTGGTGGAGGGAGATTTGGAAATGGGGGGTGGTTGGGGTAGATATGGGGGAGGGGTGAGACGGGGAGACGTGGGGGGGGATATGAAGTGAAAGGGTGGGACACAGGAGGGAGATGGGGAGACACGGGGGGTGGGGGGAGACATGGGTGGAGGAAGTCGTGGGAGATTGGGGGGATGGGAGAGACGGGGGGTGAGAAGGTGGTGGGGGATGAAATGGGGTGGTGGGGTGCGAAATGGGGAAATGCAGGACAGGTCAGATGGGGAGGGGTGTGCACAGGGAACCTGGGGTGCAGGGAGGCAGGGCTGTAGATGATATTTGGGGTGGGGTACAGGGGAGATGAAAGTAGGGGAGCTGGGTGTGTAGACTTGGGATTATGGACTGGGGAGTATAGAGGACAATTAGCCTTCCTTTGTGTGTGTGTGTGTGTGTGTGTGTGTGTGTGTGTGTCTACGTACACATGTACAGGAACTGCTAGTTTATGTCGTTGGGTCTCCTGTTACTGATTGATTGTGTGTTAGAGATTGTCCTGAGCGGAGACACGTTAATGAGTCTCTCTGATTTCGGGCTGTAAATCAAGATCTGATGGACTGGCCACTGGCTCTCTGACACTCCCTTTCCCACCATCAAACATCAAGGATTGCTTCCAGGACAATCACTGACTGGCCCACCTGTGGAGATGTCCCCTCCTCACAGAGCCCCCTTCTACCTCCTCCTGGCTGTTCTTGCTCTGAGGAATTTCTGTCTCAAACTGCAGACGTTTCCTCTAGGGTTTAAACATTGCTGCTGTTTTGGAGGGTGGGGATGGGGTGGGGAGGGGGGACGGGGAGGGGTGGAGCTGGGTGCTATGTAGAACATTCCCTGTTCCACTCCCAACCATGGACTCCCCGTGCTTTCATTTTCCAGTACCATTCCTTACAGGAAATGGAAAATGTCACTGGCTTTGTCTCCAACTTCCATCCTTCTTTCTCCTTCACCTTCATTTCTGACTCTTTCCCTTCCTTGACTTCTCTGTTTCCATGTGTCCATGGATTATCCATGATAAACAGGAGCCCCTGGACTACAATTTCTCAAATGCTGCTTCCTGTAAAGGCTCCCTTCCATCCTCTCAGTTTTTCTGACTGCATCATGTCTGCTTTGGTGATAAATCTTCTATACCAGTCTCTGATGGCTCTTCCTTTTTCCTCAAATGAAGACCCACCCTGTCATGGTTGAGAAGGTCCTTGACCCTGTGTTTTGCCTTTTGAATCACTTCCTGTTTCTCCCAGAGCCATCAGAGCATTCCTGTCATTCTCCACCTCCAGTCTAACAGCCTCTTGATCCAGTACATGATCCTCTGTCATTGCCACCACCATTGCTTTTCTCAAGGCCTTGCCCTTTGGTGTTCCTTCAGCAACAACCTGGTCCATTCTCGAACCCCTCCCCACCAACTTTCCATGGCACCTTCCCATGATTGTAGAACCTGCCCCTCAAGCTCCTCTCTTTCCTGCCCAAGTCCAAAACCCTCCTTCCAGGTCAATCAGCGATTTATTTTTTTTTTTAAAATCTAGATCTTACTCTAGTTGACTGCATTCATTGTTCAAGACGTCATCCATTCTACAGTGGGGGGATCTACCACAATCTGGGACTGCAATCTACTGTCCACAGTGGAGATCCACCCCAGGCTCAGACTTTGATCTACTCCACACTGGAGGGATCTACGACAGTCTGTGACTGCAAAATACTCTACATTGGGGAGATCTACCCTAGGCTGAGAGACTGTGATCTGCTGTATATTGGGGAGATCTACCATTGTCGGGGGCTATGATCTGTTCTCACTGGGGAGATCTAAAACAGCCGGAAATGTGATCAACTCTACACTGGGGGAGGTCGAATGCAGCCTGGGTGACTACCTTTCCTAAAGATCTATGACAGTGACGAGGATGAGCCTGAGTGTCCAGTCATTTTCTTTCTTCACCTTGCTCCTAATCTGACCTCTCTGTCCTTGACCTGCTCCAGTCTTTAAATGGAAGACATTTCATCTTTTGACTGTACACTCTATGGCCTTTGGGACTCAATATTTAATAATTTTTAGACAGTAATATCTACTTTTTTTGTATGTGTGTGTTTATTTTTGCTCATTCAATCTGTTTTTCCTCTCTCCAATCACTTCCCCCCACCCTACTTGATTTCTTCACTTTGTGTTTGGGCAGCTGCTGTTCTGCTATTCACATATCATTGAGATACATTTCTATGTTTCTTTACTTGATCTCACCATGAATCCTTTTTGTCATTTAACCTTTCCTGTCTTCCAACCCGTGCTTTCCCACTCCTCTCCCTCCTTCCCCTTTCATTTACTTTCTCACATCGCCAAATTTTCCCAGTTCTGAGGGAGGCTCTCGATTCGAAATGTTAACTCTGATTCTCTCTCCCCAGATGATGCCAGACCTGTTGTGTTTCTCCTGCGTTTTCTGTTTAGATTCAGATTGCTGGCATCCCCAGATTTTTTTTTTGCTGGTTGAGATTGTGTCCTTTGTCTGTTCTAAAGAAGTCTGTCAGTTTCTTGCCTTGTTGTTTTGAAGCTTTCTGACCTGATGAGGAAGCTCTTTCAACCCACCCACTCGGGCAGTTCCTGAAGGGCCTTCTGGTACCGGCTCCCATTGCTAATGATGACATTGTTCATTCAGATGCCTTTTGAATGATGTTGAAAAGCTGAATCCAAACCTTCTCTTGACATTGCACACAGGAGTGTGCCTCCTTTCTACGCTCCATTTAACACCCAATTGGCTAGGCCAGCATTTATTGTGTATCCCTAAATGCCCTGGGTGTTGACTAGAATTTTTGAAATATGGTCTTTAAACTTCCTGGTGCTCCCTCCTTAATAGCGTTGTGAGTCTAGCTACACCCTGCAGTGGTTCAAGAAGGTATCTCACCACCACCTTCTTCAGGGCAAGTAGGAATGGGCAATAAATGCTGGCCAGCCAGCAAAGCCCACGTCCCCAAACGAGTATTTAAAATTTTTATTTTGTTTATAAAACCCTTTCATTCACCTTCTCGGTCATTATCCATTCTGTCCCGTACCACATCCAATCTTCAGCAACCTTTCTATGTTCAAATTTGCTTTTAGTATTACAACCCAAGTTCACAGATGATACAAAAACTGGAGGGCTTCAAGTAGTGAGGAGGAGAGCCTTAGACTACAAAAGAATATAGACAGTTAGTCAATAGCAAATGGAATTCAATCCAGATAAACGTGAGGTGATGCACTTTGGCAGGACGAGCAAGGTAAGAGAATATATGATGAACGGTGGTACCCTGGGAAGCACTGAGGATCAAAGGGACCTTGATGTGCATGTATACCGGTCTCTTAATTTATCAGGACAGTTCGATAAAGTATTTAAGAAGGTAGATGAGATAGTTACCTTGATTAATCAAGGCTTAGAGAATTAAAGATTACGAGTAGGGAAGCTTGAACTGTATAAAATGTTGGTTAGGCCACAGCTAGAGTATTGTGTGCAGTTTTGGAATCCACATTATAGGACGAATGTAATAGCACTAGAGAGGAGATTTACCAGGAGGTTTCCTGGGTTGGAGAGTTACAGTTATGAAGAGAGATTGGACACACTAGGGTTGTTTTCCGTAGAGCAGAGGAGATTGAGAGGGGACATGATTGAGATGTATAAAATGGAGGGGGATAGATAGGGTAGATAGAAGCTTTTCTGTTTGGGTGGAGTGATCAATGACCAGGAGGTATTGATTTAAGGTAAGGGGCAGAACGTTTAGGGAAAGTGTGAGGAAAAACTTGTTCACCCAGTTTTGGTGGGAATCTGGAATTCACTGCCTGTAAGGGTGGTAGAGGCAGAAACCCTCATAACTTTGAAAAGGTATTTAGATGTGCACTTGTGATGCCAAGGCATACAAAGCCATGGGCCAAGTGCTAGAAAATGGAATTAGAATAGTTAGGTGGTTGCTTTGACTGGCACAGGCTCAGTGAACCAAAGGGCTGACTTCTGCACTATAGATCTCTGATGACCAGGTCTTCAAATTCTCCATTACAGTTTAATTTTCTAGGCTTGGCCAGAAGAGTGCAGTGCGTGGTGCCTCATTGATAATCCTCGAGTGTGTGAGAACCCAGGTGAGGTGGATTGAGGGGGAAACCATATTGAACTGCGAAGGCACTGAGAATGTGAATAGCTTTGAGCTAGCTCCTGTGTCCTGTGGAAGAGAAGTTCAAAGACTGACACAGAGAGAACAAGTTCTCTTCATTTTTAAGTAGAGACCCTTTATTTTTAAAATGTGACCCCCGCAACGGGAAACATCATCTCCTGTTCACCTCATCAAGTTCTCTCAGGGTCTTGTATGCTTCACTAAGATTGCCTGTCATTCTTCCCAACTCCAATGAGTATAGGTTGAGGAGGTTTGACCTTCCTTCAGAACAGACCTGCCTTTGTCTCCAAGCATCAGTCTCATGAACCTTCTCAGAACTGCCTCCAATATACGCATATCCCTCCTTAGATTAGGAGGCTAAATAAATGCACAGTATTCTAGATATGGTCTCACCAGTGTTCTGTTCAGTCGTAGCAAGACTTATCCTGTTTAATACCCATCTGTCTTGCAATAATGGCTAACAATCCATTTGCTCCCCAAATACTTGCTGCATCTGCCTGCTAATGGTTTGCGATTTGTACTGGACACCTAGATCTCAATATGTCTGTTTTTTGCAGACTTACTCTGTTAAGGGATGAACTGAATTTTCTATTCTTTGTAACAATGTGGGCCACATCACATTTTCACACGAATCAGTGAAGAGAATGGGACATGGTGCCTGGGAGTTACTGCCATTAAATGGGATGGCGAGGATGGACATCACAAGGTCGGTCTATTTCTGGAATATTCCTAAGCTGTTGGCTACAATGAACCCACACTCTCCACTCCCACTCCCTGGGGATGGAGTGTTCAAGGATTTTCCTGCAAACAAGGGGCTGCAGTGGGGTTCTCCGTCTGCTTCATGTTTACGTGGTATTGGTGTCAGTTACTGACCTGAGCTTCTGTCTGAAACAGAACCGAACAAACATGACATACGAGAAAATGTCGCGAGCTCTCCGCCATTACTACAAACTCAACATCATTAAGAAAGAGCCTGGCCAGAGACTCCTGTTCAGGTAATGACCAGTTGGGGTGGAGGGGCGCAGGGGGAGGTGGATGGTGGTAGTGGGGCGTGGATCTGGGAGGGGTCCCCCTGCTGGGTGGAGAGACTAGCCTGGTGCAGGTGGGAATATCTTAGGGGTGGCGGGGCATTCTGGAGGTGCAGTAGGGTTGCTGGGGAGGGAGGCATATACAGATTGGGGAGGGGGCAGACAGGGATTGGGGGGATGGGGCCAACAGATGGGGAGGGGGCCGATGGGGATTGGGGGTCTCGGGGAGGGTCAGACAGGGACTTAGGGGGTATGTGAGGCTCCTGCTTCTTGCCTAAACCATGCTGTTGTCCCCCTTGTCGTTTGTCAGGTTCATGAAAACTCCAGATGAGATTGTGAACAGTCGGTCTGATCGCCTTGAACACCTCGAGTGCCAGGAAATGGAGGAGCCTCTGTACCAGGATGAGGAATGCTGAGTGCTGTGACTGGGACGTCACCAGACGTGGAGGATGTGCCAGGCTATGGCAAATGTCAGGCTGGTAGTGCCACTGTGTAAGAAGGTGCTGCAGACTCTGAGACCCACACTGTTGTCCAGTGGATCCCTGTATCTACCCTCCATCAGCTGCTTCACAATGTGATCACTCTCAGCCTTTTGCTGGACCAACAATTGGGAGAGAGTGAGGGCAAGCAGGGTATCAGCCTGGAATCTGCTCTCCGCTGCCACCTCACTGCGGGCCCTGAGATACTGCCAGGCTTTGTGAACCACACTAACTTCCTCACACCACCAGGGACTGTGGCAGGCTGCCAGTGTGGAACTGGGCCTGTGTTACTCTGTGTCACTCTGCTCAGTGCCAGAGAGGCCTCCCTGCTGACCAATGCACTATTTACCCTTCATGATCATAAACTTGAATTTGTAGTGATTCTTTTTTTTTAAAAACTGCACAAATGGAGTCTCCGTCTCCCTTTGAACTCATACTTGAGGATCTACATTTCTTACTAGAAAACACACTTTGTAATGATTCTTTTTAAACAATCCTACATCTGGAATTAAAATGAGAATGATTGGATATGCCTATGCTGCTATAAAGCTGGAGAGATCTCTCTCGGGCTGGCTTGGTAAATCACGTCTCTGTGTAGCACAGCACATTGTGACAGGCATAGGCTTTCTGTTAGTGAAAGACCACTGTTTCATCCTCTCCTGGTCTTGGTAAGAGACTGTATCAAGTAGTCGTCAACAACTCTTCTGTGTATTGGTTGCTTTACGCAGGAATTATAATTACAAAGGAGCTCGATTTGGTGATCCAGCCTGTCTTTGTGTTGCTGCTCCTCTTGGGCAGCTAAGTTTCCCAGATCCACATTTCTTCAACAATGACTGACCAATTCTTAAATGTTACAATGCCTCCTGCTTCAATAACTCACTGTGAGAGTTTATTTCGAGGCTTCACCACAAAACAACGTATAAACATGAGAATCTATGAATTTTACAGCATCAAAAAGCCATTTATCCCTTCATACTTATGCACACAATTTGAGTCCCACTCCCAATAGCCCCATAGATATAACCTGTTTGTATGGTCCCTGCTCTAAGGAGGACTGGCATTGCTTCTCCTGGTCTCTGTACTTAATTAATGTCACTTGCCTTTGACATAGCCCCTGCCCCCTCTCCAATGTTTAGTAATTCCTCCTAAAGCTGAGGTTGAGCCAATGTTTTATAAAGATTCATCCGTTCTGTGACTTTCATCTATTTTGCTTTTAACGTTATCTGCACATTTAATGAGGGTAATGTCATGGTGTATGCATGGATTTCCAGAAGGCATTTGATACAGTGCCACACAACCGACTGGTGAGGAAAGTTATAGGGCTCTTTCATACAGACAGTAGCAATGTGGATATAAAATGGGCTGAGCAATAGGAAACAGAGAGTACATAGAACAGAGAATAGTACAGCACAGGAGCAGGCCTATCAGCCCAGAATGTTGTGCTGAACATGATGCCAAATTATACCAATCCCTTCTGCCTGCCCTTGCTCCATGTCCCTCTATTACTTGCATATTCATGTGCTTATCTGAAAGCCCCTTAAATGCCCCTTTTGTATCTGCCTCCACTACCACCCTGATAGCGTGTTCCACACTCCTACCACTCTCTGTGGGGGAAAAAAAAACACTTGCCCCTCACATCTCCTTTGAACTTTACTCCTCACCTTAATTCAATGGATTTTTTTCAGGCTGGAGGAAGATTTATAATGGAGTTCCCCAGGGGTCAGTATCAGGATCTCTGGATCTTTGTTTGCAGGGGACATGAAACTTGGAAGAATTGTAAACTGTGAGGAGGACAGGGTGAAACTCCAAAAGGACATTGACAAGTTGGTGGAGTGGACAGATAGGTGGCAAAAAAGGTTCAATTCAGAGGTGATGGATTTTGTTTGGAAGAACATTGAAAGAAAATATAAAATAGGGGGTACAATTTGAAAGGGATTTAGAGCAGAGAGACCTGGCTAGATATGTGGACAGATCATTAAAGATACCACCACAGGTGAAGACAGCAGTAAATAAAGCAGACAGCATTATTGGCTTAATTAATAAAGACGTAGAGTACAAGAGCCGGGAGGTGATGCTGAACTCATATCAGATACTTGTTAGACCTCAGCTGGAGTATTGTGTACAGTTGTGTGCCACATTAAAAGAAAAATGTGAATATATTGGAGTGAGTGAAGAAGCAATTTACAAGAATGTTTCCAGCAATGAGTCCTTGGAGAAAAGGAGGCTGGATAGAGTAGGTAGGGTGATAGACAGCTGTTCCTAATTGGAAAAGGAATTAAAATGAGAGGGCATAGATTTAACCTGGTGTGAGAAAGAACAAATGATGTAAGAAAAAGCTTTTTCAAACAGGAGGTAGTTAGGGTCTGGAATGCACTGCCTGGAAATGTGGTGGTGGCAGCTTCAGTGAAGCATTCAAGAGGGACATTTAATGGTCATTTAGGTAGATATGGTGTGTAAGGATATAGGGGAAAAAGGCCGCAGGTTGTGCGTGCACTAGTTCTATTCCCCAATGCCAACAGGCCGAATGGCATGCACCAACACCATTACAATTCTGTCATTTATTGATGGGTTGAGGAGAATTATTTTCAGGGATTTAGATATCACTGGCAAGGTCAGCATTTATTGTCCATCCCTTTATATCTTCCTGAACTGAGAGGGGAACTCTCAGGAATGTTTCACATGCCTGTTCCTGTGCTGTACTGTTCTATGCTTGGCCATTTCAAGCAGCACTTCGTAGAATCCCTGTACTGTGGAAGCAGGCCATTTGGCCCATCAAGTTCACACTGGCCCTCTGAAGAGCATCCCACCCAGACCCCATTTAAGAGCAACCCACATTGATGTAGATCTGGAATTACATATGGGCTAGACTAGGTGAAGATGGTAGACTCCTTCCCTCAAGGAAGTTAGTGAATGGAATTAGTTTTTTTACAACAATCAATAATTTGACGATCAAACTGAGGCTTAGCTTTCAATTCCAGATTTTGACTCCCTGAGCCCTGTTGCCAGGGCATCAGCTTGGACCTTCGGCAAACTAGCCCACATCATCCTATAGCGGCAGGAAGTTTGTGTGAAGCATTGATGTTGAGTTGCAACTTCTTGAACTGTTCCTGTAGAATCTATGTTAATGCTTTTTGGGAACACTCTGTTCCTAAACCCCTTGTGGATTAAACAGCTTCATCAATCCCCTTTCAAGAAAACAAATGTCGTGTTTTCTGAGTCTCCATCACAGGCAGAGTTGAAGTGAAACTCCCATCCTCCCTCTTGGACTGCACCTGGACTCCAAACACTGGCTTCACTCAAGATTTGTGACAAGACATTATCATGTCATGACCTTTATGACTGACTAAGAAATGAGTTTTCAATGAGTTTGTTTAATATATAATCTTTCCTTGAAACTCATCAACCTCCAAATTCAAAGTAGGAGTTTTTTTGGGTGAGATTTTATCACATCAGGTTTTATTGTCTTGGTCTTGCATTCTGTGTGCTCCATATTCTCCTTGGATCTTCCTTTGCTGGGAGAAATGTGGTCTTCGTTTGTAGTAGTGTCTGTAAATTTGAATGTTACTCAATCTAGCCTGATCTTTAAAGAACTGGTACACACAGTTAGCAGAGGTGACTAGTGAACTTAAAGTTGTGGGACATCACAAGTCAATACCATCCACTTCAATACACACACTCCTTTCTAACCAATTCTCAATCTGGTTTTATATCCACCCTGTAATTTCACACACTGTAATCTGAAATACTGATGGACATAAGCCCATGATAATTGCCAGTACCCTAAAGAGTTTCCATTGGTGTCTGATGTGCTTTCCTCTCTCCATGGTCAATGTTAGCTGCTGGTCATCGGTTTCTCTCTCACTCTATAGTAACAAAAGATCCAAAGATTAAACTTAAAAAAAGGTGAATGGAAACTTATCAAACTTAAAATTTCATACTGAGTTTGAGGATGTACCTCAATCCCTCAGACTCCCATTGATCATGAAGACCTCTGTTATGCTGGTGGACTCTGCACTTTCTGTAGATACCTGAGGGCAGATGTAGCCACAGGGAGAGGGCAGGATGCTGTGATCCTATCCAATACACAGATCTCCTGGACCTGTTGATGGTCACCTTGGTCAGGCTGTGTACTTCCAGATGGTACAATTGATCAGCAAGTTAAGGTTGAAGTGCAGCCAAAAGTTTAAAAACTTCATTTTCTCTCTGGATGTTTAAGGGTTGGGAATTAAACCCTGTCCAACATTTGGTACATTTTCAATGTATAATCTCTGCATTAAAAGTTTCTCCCATTTTACCTCAATTAAATAAAGGGGACTGGTACCTGCTATTGATCTCCATTTATAGTACTCTTAAATCAGTTTGGATTGTGGGAATTACCAAGGAATCTCCTGACTCTCCCATCGCTTGGAAAATCATCACCTGAATCCTTGCTAGACACCTTCACCCAATCTCTAAAGGAATTCTTCCTGAGAGCCAGCGTGGCTTCATGATATACTCCTCTAGGAAACGATCTCTAATGCACTCTGTGAATTTGTTGTCAGAGCTACCCTTTCTATTTTGATTAAATCAGCTCCAAACTCACTAGTAAATACTTGTTCTGGGACATCAGTCCTCGTCCTGTCCATTTTGTACTGAGGTGTGAGAGGGAATGGTCCTGAGGTTAAACATCTGGAAGACAGAGGTCCTCTATCAGGGACAAGCAGAAAACATTTTAAAATATATGCAAACATGAACGTAACTTGCCACTTGTCTTTTTGTGCTGAAACCAAGCTTACCACTTGAAGCTCCATCACGGCGAGTGGTTACTAGGAAGACAGAGGAAACCCATCAAGAACATCATCAACTCCTCCCTGAGGAAATGCAACATTCCCACAGACTGATGGGAATCTCGTGCTGGAGGAGGAGCATCTGGAAAGGAGACGACCATCTTATGTCACCGTATTCCGTGGTGAAATGATATTGGGATGATCTCCTGTTTAATTGGTTTAAACTCTCAGCTCCATTCCAAACATCTGAGAATGTGTTACTTTACTGAGAGTTTTCATTGGCCAGTTCTTGAGTAGCAGCCTCAGGCAAAATGCCTGAATAGTGCCAGGCCTCTTGCTTGCCAATTCAGGGGATATTATGCAGGGAGCTGCTATCTAGCTATTAAAGCCCACTTGAGATCCAGCCTAACAGAGACAGCTGTCATGCACAATAGGTGCAAGTACTTCATCCGAGATCAACTTTTCACATGATACCACAATTAGCACTTCATTTTACAGAATGCACAGCTATGGAGATAAATGCACTTTCCAACAGCAGACATTTGATCTAATGGAACTGACGACGTTGCTGCAGAGGAACCTTTCTGAAGAAAGACTCCATCTGATTAGACAAGAAAAACACGTTTTTAACAGTCATCAAATCCTATTCAGTTAGGCTGAGGTACACCTGGTAATTAAAACAGTTAATCACGACCTAATGTTGATCAGTTGTAAAGAAGCAGAGGTTGAGCTGCTTTTATAACTAAAATCAAAGCACCCAGAAAAGCTCGCCTCACCTCATAATGTATCAAAGGAACTGTGAGAAGTAATATAACCTATTTCTCACTCCCACTTCCCAATCTGTCATAGAGGAGTGGTTAAATGAAATGAAGTCCTGACAGTCATGCTGTAATCAACAAGTAACGAATTATTTATCTAACTCTTAATAGTGAACAAATTAACAGAACCACTAACAAACTGAACAATTCCCCCTTAACTAATAACTATGCCTCAATAAAACAAACCTCAAATGGTATACTGTTCCAATACATATAAGTACCACTTCTGTAAACCAAATTAATAAAAAATAAATTTAATCTGTTGAAATTACAGCCAGGATATGTCTTCAAGAATGCCCTGCGCCCTCTGTGCTGATCCTCTGTAAACTCTGTGTCAAGAACACCTCTCTCTGTCAAATACTTGTCAGGAATATTAGTTAACAGTACCACTATACCTTTATTTAGATGGTTTTCTGAGAGCTTAGAGAATTCTGTGAGAGCCAGTGATTTTCTCTTTAGAGCAGCTGGTTGTTAATTCTAACAGATGGCAGTTGTTCACACATCAATTTGCAAATGCCCTCTTCTTTTATACCCATGACGACCTATTAATTTCTTACAATAGAATTGGTCCTAGGTTGTCAAAACTGTCAGATTTAAATTTAATTGAATTTTAGTTTCTAAGTGCCTGGTCTAAATTAATTGGCTGATTTTCAAACTGGTCACTGTAATAACAAAAGAAACTACTGCCTAGGTTGTCAACCACACAGCCCTTTGATACAATGTTTCAATTTCAGGAGCACATTCACCTGCACATTTTTAAAAATCTCCAAGGCTAGAAAAAGCACATAATCTTTTAAAGGCATGGGGCTGGAGGAACACAGCAGGCCAAGCAGCATCATAGGAGCAGGAAAACTTGATGTTTCGGGCCTAGACCCTTCATCAGAAATGGGGGAGGGGAAGAGGGTTCTGAAATAAATAGGGAGAGAGGGGGAGGCGGATAGAGGAGAGGATAGGTGGA
>JAHRHZ010000020.1:59533224-59595510 GCA_024137785.1 Ginglymostoma cirratum | reverse complement strand
GGAAGGCAGATAAGGGTGGGGAGGGAAAAATGTCTTTGGTGGTGGGGTCTGATTGCAGATGGCGGAAGTGTCGGAGGATGATGCGTTGGATCCGGAGGTTGGTGGGGTGGTATGTGAGGTCGAAGGGGATTCTTTTTTGGTTATTGTTGTGGGGACGGGGCGTGAGGGATGTGTTACGGGAAATGCGGGAGACACGGTCGAGGGCGTTCTCGACCACTGTGGGGGGGAAGTTGTGGTCCTTGAAGAATGAGGACATCTGAGATGTACGGGAGTGGAATGTCTCATCCTGGGAGCAGATGCGGCGGAGGCAAAGGAATTGGGAATAGGGGATGGCATTTTTGCAGGAAGGTGGGTGGGAGGAGGTGTATTCCAGGTAGCTGTGGGAGTCAGCGGGCTTGAAATGGACATCGGTTTCTAGGTGGTTACCCGAGATGGAGACAGAGAGGTCCAGGAAGGAGAGAGAAGTGTTGGAGATGGTCCAGGTGAACTTCAGGTTGGTGAAGTGGATGAACTGTTCGAGCTCCTCGTGGGAGCACGAGGCGGCGCCGATGCAGTCATCAATGTAACGGAGGAAGAGGTGGGGTTTAGGGCCAGTGTGGGTACGGAAGAGGGATTGTTCCACGTAACCTACAAAGAGGCAGGCATAGCTTGGGCCCATGCGGGTACCCATGGCCACCCCCTTTGTTTGTAGGAAGTGGGAGGAATTGAAAGAGAAGTTGTTGAGGGTGAGGACGAGTTCGGCTAAGCGGATGAGGGTGTCGGTGGAGGGGGATTGGTCAGTTCTGTGGGACAAGAAGAAGCGGAGGGCCTTTCGACCATCTGCATGGGGAATACAGGTGTATAGGGACTGGACGTCCATAGTAAAAATGAGGTGTTGGGGACAGGAGAATTGGAAGTTCTGGAGGAGGTGGAGGTCGTGGATGGTGTCATGGACGTAGGTAGGGAGTTCCTGGACCAAGGGGGTGAAAATGGAGTCTAGGTAAGTGGAGATGAGTTCGGTGGGGCAGGAGCAGGCGGAGACAATGGGTCGACCAGGGCATTCAGGTTTGTGGATTTTGGGAAGGAGATAGAAGCGGGCGGTGCGGGGTTGGGGAACGATGAGGTTGGAGGCGGTGGGTGGGAGGTCACCTGAGGTGATGAGGTTGTGGATGGTTTGGGAAATGATGGTTTGGTGCTCGGGGGTGGGGTCATGATCCAGGGGGCGGTAGGAGGAGGTGTCAGAGAGTTGGTGCCTGGCCTCAGCAATGTAGAGGTCAGTGCGCCATACTACGACTGCCCCTCCCTTGTCCACAGGTTTTATGGTGAGGTTGGGATTGGAGTGGAGGGCTGCACGTTCTGTGGTGGAGAGGTTGCAGTGTTTGAGAGGGTTCGGCCCAGTTCATCTGCACCTCCCTGACCTGTTTTTCCTCTCACCTATCCCCTCCTCCCACCTTAAGCCCCACCCCCATCTCCTATCATCCCTTGACCTGTCCGTCTTCCCTGGACTGACCTATCTCCTCCCTACCCCCCCACCTACACTCACCTTTACTGGCTCCATCCCCACATCTTCGACTTGTCTGCCTCCTCTCCACCTATCCTCTCCTCTATCCGCCTCCCCCTCTCTCCCTATTTATTTCAGAACCTTCTTCCCCTCCCCCATTTCTGATGAAGGGTCTTGGCCCGAAACGTCAAGTTTTCCTGCTCCTATGATGCTGCTTGGCCTGCTGTGTTCATCCAGCCCCATGCCTTGTTATCTCGGATTCTCCAGCATCTGCAGTACCTTTTATCTCTGACACAATCTTTTAAAGGGACCATTTTACAAACTTCAAATTCTAACATCCTGCTTTCCAATCCATGAATACTCAGTTTCGCAAATAGCGTAGAGACAGCTTTACTCTGTCTCTAAAGCTATGCTGTACCTGCCTTTTTAAAATTCATTTGTGGGATGTTCGGATCACTGGCTGGCCAGCATTTATCACTCATCCCTAGTTTCCCTTGAGAAGTTGGTGATGAGCTGTCACTTTTAACCACTGCAGTCCACCTGCTGTGAGTTGACTCAGAATGCCATTAGGGAGGGAATTCCAAGATATTGATCAGTGATAGTGAAGGAACAGCAATATTTTTCCAAGTTAGGATAGTGAGTGGCTTGGAGGAGTACTTGAAGGTGCTGCTATTCCCATGTATCTGCTGACCTTGCCCTTCTATATGGAAGTGCCCAAGGGTTTGGATGGTGCTGTCTCAGGATCTTTGGTGAATTTCTGCAGTACATCTTGAAGATGGTACACATTGCTGCAACTGAGTATCGATGGTGGAGGGAATGGATGCTTGTAGATGTGGTGCCAATCAAGCGTGCTGCTTTGTCCTGGATGGCATGAAGCTTCTAGATTATTGTTGGAACTATACACATCCAGGCAAGTGGGGAGTATTCCATCATGCTCCTGAGTTGTGCCTTGTAGATAGTTGACAGGCTTAGGAAAGTCAGGAAGTGAGTTACTTGCTGCAGTTACTGCTAGCCCCTGACCTGCTCTTGTAGACACTATTTATTTGGAGAATCTAGTTCAGTTTCTGGTCAATGGTAACCTCAGGATGTTGACAGATGGGCAATTCAGTGAAGGGAATGTCAAAGGGTGATGGTTATTGTCTGGCAATTGTGTGGCATGAATGTTACTTGCCACTTGTTAGCCCAAGCCTGGATACTGTCCAGATTTTGTTGCATTTGAACATGGACTGCATCAGTATCTGAAGAGTCACGAATAGTGCTGAACATTGTGCAATCATCGGCGAATGTCCCAACTTCTGATCTTATGATAGAGGGGAGGTCATTGATGAAGCAGCTGAAGATGGTTGGGCCTAGGACACTACCCTAAGGAACTCCTGCAGAGATGTCCTGGAGCTGAGACAACTGACCTCCAACAACCACAACCATCTTCCTAAATGCCAGGTATGATTCCAACCAGTGGTGAGTTTGTCCCCTGATACTCATTGATTCCAGTTTTTCTAGGGCTCTTTGATGCTACACTTGATCAAATGCAGCCTTGATATTAAGAATTGTCATTCTCACCTCAGCTCTGGAATTCAGCTCTTTTGTCCATGTTTGAACTAAGGTTGTAATGAGGTCAGAAGCTGACTGGCCCTGACGGAAGCCAAATTGACATCAATGAGCAGGTTATTTCTGAGCAGAGGCTGCGATACAGCACTATTGATGACGCCTTCCATCACTTGTCTCATGATGGCGAGTGGACTGATGGGACGGTAATTGGTTGGATTAGTCCTGTTTTTTGTGTACAGGACATACCTGAGCAATTTTCCACATTCTTGGGTAGACGCCAACATTGTAACTGTATTGGAACAGCATGGCTAGGGGAGCAGCAAGTTCTAGAACATAAGTATTCACTATCTGGTACCTCCAGTTTTTTCTTAATATCATGTGGAGTGAATTGAATTGACTGAAGATAATGTAATGGTAGAGACCACTGGAGGACATCAAGAGGGATCATCCTGTCGGCACTTCTTGCTAAAGATTGCTGCGAAAGCGTCAGCCTTATGTTTTGCACTTATGTGTTGGCTCCTCCATCATTGAGGATGGGAATATTTGTGGAACATCCTCTCTTCCAGAAAGTTGTTTACTTGTCCAGCACCATTCATGACTGGTTGTGGCAGGACTGCAGAGCTCATATCTGATGTGTTGGTTTTGGGTTCGTTTAGCTTTGTCAATCTCTTGCTGCTTACACTATTTGGCATGCAAGTATTGGTAGCTTCAGCAGGTTGACATCATTTTTAGGTATGTCTGGAACTGCTCCTGAGGTGCCCTCCTGCACTGTCCATTAAACCAGGGTTGATCCCCTGGCTTGATGGTAATAGTTGAGTGATGGACATGCTGGGCCCTGAAGTTATAGATTATGTTGGAGTACAATTCTGCTGCTGTTCATGGCCCACAGTGCCTCCTGGATGCCTATCTTCAAGCTGTTGGTTCATTCTGTGCTGCAGGGTATGCCAGTGGGTGAAAATACTCACACTATGATCCATCATTACCCATGCTCCCCTGGTGAAAGATTGGATTCAAAAAGCATGAGTGAAGTTGGATGTTGGACCACTCAGTGATTCCAAATCTTGTTTGTGAATTATTAAGATTTCCTACAGTAGAGCCCCACAGTGATCTAAAGGACATAAAAGAGATTCCATCTCGCCCATTCTGTTTGTGTTGGCTCAAATATTCCCACTCAACTGCAGTTTTCTGATGGCCCTGTGAAACTTTTTTTTTTAAAGTTTTTACCAAACTTCCTTTCAAAGGAGAAACTGGGAGAGGGAAGAAAGACAGAGAGAACCCTGCTCAGAGAGGGGGCAGAGTGAGACGGAGTCACAGAGCTCGAGATCACCACAGGCAGGCTGGAGGTCTGCTGCGTGGGACTGTCTGCTCTCTGTGACTGCGAAACACTCACTCTGTGTTGCTGATTGACTAGCTACTGCACTGAGAACCCAGTATTCAGGATTTAAAAAAACACACAGGCCAATAAAAAGACAGAGGAAAAGTTGGATTATTTTAATGTATAAAGTAGTCTCATAACAAGTGTTAATAAATAACTTTAATTCCACCATCACATATTGAGGACATGGAGTTATTATCAGAATGAGTGCAAGTGATTGCACAGCTCACAACATACAGAATAATCAGTGACATATTTACAATTGGTGAATGAGGAACTACATGGTCATCCCTTTACTATTGCAAACTGGAGTCTTTCAGAACAAACCTGCTCAGGTACAGCACACAGCTAGAAATAAGGAATAAATCACTCCCATCTGTTACTTCCTGCGACAGAAACAGTGAATTCAGCACTGGAGAGCACCAAGACAAATGTGTGTGAGGGAGGGAATGAGAGGGATAGTGTGAGAGTGTTAGTGTGTAGGGGAAGGACTGTGAGAGAATGAGAGAGTGTGAAGGAGGGTGAGAGTGTGAGATTGTGAGAGGGAGACAGTGAGTGTGAGGGATTAAGTGTGTGAAGGGGTGTGAGAGGGGGAGTTGGTGAGTAAATGCCTGAGGAAGTATGACAAAGAGTGTGCTAAGAGAGGTTGTAAGGATAATCCCAGTGAGTACAGATCAGTCAGGTTCACTTCAGTTACAGAAGACAACTTATTTGGAATTTATTTAGCAATCACATAGAAAAATTTGGCTTGACTTGAAGAGTCATCACGAATGTCTAAAGGGGAAATCGTGCTTCACTGACCTGCTGGAGTTTTTTGAAGAGGTAACAGAAAGGGTTAATCAGGATCATGCTGTTTATATGGTCTATATGGATTTCCAGAACGCATTTGATATGGTGCCACACAACAGACTTCCAAGCAAACTTGTGGAGGAGACTCATCGCACAAACTTGAATGACTTTTTTGAGGAAGTAACAAAGGTACTTGATGAGAGCAGAGTGGTAGATATTATTTATATAGACTTTAGAAAGACCTTTGACAAGGTCCCTCATGGCAGGCTGATGCAAAAAGTGAAGTCACATGGGATCCACAGTGGGCTGGTAAGATGGATACAGAACTGGCTTAGTCATAGAAGATAGAGAGCAACAGTGCAAGGGTGTTTTACTGCCTGGAGATGTGTGATCAGTGATGTTCCACAGGGATCAGTGCTGGCACCCCTTTGTAGGAGAATATATGTGGCCTAATTTGTGGACAGCACAAAGATTAGGGGAGCTGCGGATAGTGACAATTGCTCGAAGATATAGCAGGATACAGATAGACTGGAGACTTGGGCAGAGAAGTGGCAGATGGAATTTCATCAGGACAAATGCAATGTCGTGCATTTTGGAAGGTCTAATGTAGGAGGTAAGTAAACAGTAAATGCCAGAACCCTTCGAAACATTGCCATATAGAGGGATCTAGGCGTACAGGTCCACAGTTCCTAGAATGTGGCAACACAATGGATAAGGTGGCCAAGAAAGCATATGGCATGCTTGCCTTCATCGATGGGACAGAATATAAAAATTGGCAAATCATGTTGGAGTTGTATAAAACTTTAGTTAGGCCACATTTAGAATACTGTGTCCAGCTCTGGTCGCCACCCTACCAAAAGAATTTGGAGGATTTGGAGAGGGTACAGAAACAGTTTACCAGGATGTTGCCTGATTTGGAGGGTGTTAGCTATGGATTGGACAAATTCTGTTTGCTTTCACTTGAACATTGAAGGATGAGGGACAACCTGACAGAAGTTTACAAAATCATGAGAGACATGGAGAGAATGGATAACTGAAGTCCTTTTCCCAGGATAGAAACACCAATTACCAGGGTACATAGGTTTAAGGTAAAAATAGGTAAGTTTAAAGATGTGAGAGACAAGTTTTTTTTTACACAGAGGGTGGTAAGTGCCTGGAATGTGTTGCCAGAGGAGGCGGCAGAGGCGGATACAATAGCAATGTTTAAAAGGCATCTTGATAGATATACGATTAGGTAGGGATATGGACCACATAGAGGCAAAAGGATTTTTAGTTTTGAAAAGCATCATGTATCAACGCAGTCTTGGAGGGGCAAAGGGCTTGTTCCTGTGGTGTACTGCTCTTTGTTGTTGCAATGTAGATGATTGGGTTGAAATGATAGGAAACAGTCAATGGATATTTTTTTGAGTTGGAGGAAGATTTGTAATGAAGTTCCCTAAGGGTCAGTACTGGGCTCCTGCTTTTCCTGCTTTATATATTAATGATTAAGATCCTGATGTGCAGGGGACAATTTCAAAAGTTGCAGAAGACACAAAACTTGGAAGAATTATAAACCGTGAGGACAGCGTGAAACTCCAAAAGAACATTGACAAGTTGGTGCA
Organism: Ginglymostoma cirratum; assembly: GCA_024137785.1. Classification (NCBI taxonomy): domain Eukaryota; kingdom Metazoa; phylum Chordata; class Chondrichthyes; order Orectolobiformes; family Ginglymostomatidae; genus Ginglymostoma; species Ginglymostoma cirratum. The sequence continues at coordinate 59,588,717 of JAHRHZ010000020.1, read as the reverse complement.
GTGGGCAGATAGGTGGCAGGTGAGTGTCAATACAGAGAAGTGTGAGGCGATGTGTGATGAACATTGAAAGACAGTATAAAATAAGAGGTACAATGAGAAAGGGAAGGCAGGTACAGAGAACCTGGGTGGATATATGTGCACAGATCATTGAAGGTGAAGACAGCAGTAAGTATACAGTCACCTCTACGCATTTTTAATTCATTTGTGGGATATGGGCATTCCTGGCTGGCCAATATTTATTGCCTGTCCCTTCTGAAGGTGCAGGACTTCATGAACTGTTGCAGTCCATGTAATACATTAATATTGACATGGAGTACAAGAGCAAGGAGCTGATGTTGAACTTGTATAAGACAAGCGTTAGACCCCAGCTGGAGTACTGTTAGCAGCTGTGGGGCCACATTTTCAGCAAGATGTGACTGTATTGGAGAGAGTGCAGAAGCAATTTATAGGAATGGTTCCAGGAATGAGAAACTTCAGTTGTAAGGATAGAGGGCGCTGAGCAGAGTGGATAGGGACAAGTTATTTTCACCATAATAGAACCAAAAATGGGATTCAAAACAATTTACAAAAGAACAAGTGATGTGAAAAACATCTTTTTCAGACAGGGAGCATTTAGACCTAGAAATGTGGTGGAGGGCAGGTTCAATAGAAGCATTCAAGAGGGGTATTGGATAGAAATAGTCTGCAGGGCCATGGGGAAAAGGCAGCAGATTGGCACTAGGAAGTAGAACTGGTGGAAGTAGGATGGGCCGAATGGCCTGATGCAGCACGATTCTGTGGGAACATATGAGAGATTGCGTGAGTGTTAAGAAGGGAGTGTGTGAGGAAGAGAGTGTTTAAAGGAGAATATCAGAGTGATGGAGTGAGTGTGAGAGTAAGTGAGAGAGTGAGGAATTGAGAGTGGGAGTGAATGAGGAAATGAGAGTGTGGGAATAAGAGAGACTGTGGGAGTCAGAGAGAGAGGGATTGAATGAGGAATGTGTGAGAAGGTGAGTGTGGAAATGAGGCAGAATAGGAGTGAGAGAGTCTGGTAGTGAGAGTGTGAGAGTGAGAGAGCAGAGTGAGGGTTGTAGGAGTGTGAAGGAGGGAGTGGGGGAGTATGTCTGAGGAAGAAAGTGTGTGAAGGAGAATGTGTAAGGCAGTGCAAGAGTGTGTGAGGAAGTGAGTGTGAGGGAGAGAGTGTGTGAGGGAGAGAGTTTGAAAGTTAGTGTGAATGAGTGATTGATTACTTGAGGGGGAGAGAGTGTGAGAGATAGTGTGAGGGAGAGAAAGTGTGAGGGTGAGAGTGTGAGGGAGGGAGGTTGTGACAGAGGGAGTGTGAGGAAGGGAGAGTATGATGGAGGGAGTGTCTGTGAGCTGAAAGTTGCCTTCTTTTTATAGGCGGTTGCTGCTGGCAGCTGCTTTAGTAGTGACTGACTGTTTCTGCTGGTTTTGTGTACGCTGCTCCTGAGCGTTGTTGGGGTAAAGTGACTCTATAAGATGTTTGTTTGTCTAAACTGGTGCCAGGCCAGTAAGCTCTATACCAGCCCTTGTGTTGAGAGTCTGTACTGAGACACTGTCTGTCTTTTCCTGTGGTAATCCTGATACACAACGGCCACAGTGCAAGTTGACAGCAGTGAAAAAAGCATGAGTTTAATCTAAAGTACATTATACAATCACGTTTAAATAATGTTCCCACTGGGAACAAATCTGGTTCACAGACCAAGTCTGCAAATCCACTCCCAGACAGCTGGAGGGGTTCTTTGCCCCAGCCTGTGGACACACCCCAATTTTCATCTGAATTAGACTCCAGTTTGAGTGGAAATGCACCCAAACACAGACTTCCATCCACAATCCTCACCTGAATTACGACTGGTCTCACCAACCCACAGGATTTCATTTTTAAATACCTCTGCACTTCACCGTGCAGATTCTAACACACCCTACACACTCCCCAACACCCTGCCAAATCACCCATACGCATAGTTTCTAATTCTACCTGCGCGTGCGCGCACACACGCACACACACACACACGCACTCTTACATAACACTGTGTCAGATTATCAGTATCCAATACTACTGTATCCAGGTGTCACAGCAAGAGACGGAAATCTGTTCACACTACACCAGGACATGCAAATACACACAGGCATGACTCCAGTGTAGACAGGGCTGATCAGCAGAGTCTGGGTGGTTTATATTAATATTCAGAGGCAGACAAGAGGGAACAACAGCGAGACAAGAATGGAGGGAAATTAGGAAAGTCTTGTGGGGATCAAAGGGAAGTGGAGAGATTTATCAGTTAGAGAGAAGTATGAGGGGCAATGTGAAGGGACAAGAATTAGGACAGACATTTATGGGATGTAGGGCATCGCTGGATGGCCAGAATTTATTGTCTATGAAGATGGTGGTGAGCCGCCTTCTAGAACTGCTACAGTCCATGTGTTGTGGGTAGACTCACAATGCTCTTAGAGAGGGAATTCCAGGATTTTGACCCAGTAACAGTGAAGGAATGGTGAAGGAATGGTGATATATTTCCAAGTCAGGATGGTGAGTGGCTTGGAGGGGAGATGGTAGTGTGCCCATGTATCTGCTGCCCTTGTCCTCTATGGAAGTGGCCATGGGTTTGGAAGGTGCTCTCTGAGGATCTTTGGTGAATTTCTGCAGTGCATCTTGTAGATAGTACACACTGCTGCTACTGAGCGTCAGTGGTGGAAAGAGTGGATGCTTGTGGATGTGTGCCAATCAAGTGGGCTGCTGTGTCCTGGATGGTGTCAAGCTTCTAGAGTGTTGTTGGAGATACACACATCCAGGCAAGTGGGGAGTATTCCATCACACATCTGACTTGTGGTTTTTAGATGGTGTACAGGCTTTGGGGAGTCAGGAAGTGAGTTACTTGCTAGCCTGCGATTGGCTCTTGTAGCCACTATTTATTCAGTGAGTCTAGTTCAGTTTCTGGTCAATGGTAACTCCCAGGATGTTGATAGTGGGAGGATTCAGTGATGGTTAGATTCTCTCTTAATGGTCATTGCCCGGCCTTTGTGTAGCACAAATGTCACTTACCATTTGTTAACTCAAACAAGGATATGCTGCAATTGAACATGAGCTGCGTCAGTATCTGAGGAGTTGTGAATAGTGCTGAACATTGTGCAATCATCTGTGAACATCCCCACTTCTGATCTTATGATAGAGGGAAGGTCATTGATGAAGCAGCTGAAGATGGTTGAGCCTAGGACACTATCCTGAGGAATTCCTGCAGAGATATTCTGGAGCTGAGATGACTGACCTCCAACAATTATAACCATCTTCCTATGTGCCAGGCATGACTCCAACCAGTGGAGAGTCTGTCCCCTCAATACTCATTGATTCCAGTTTCTCTAGAGCTCCTTGATGCCACACTCAGATAAATCTGGCCTTTATTCCAAGGACTGTCATTTTCACCTCACCTCGAGAATTCAGCTCTTCTGTCAATGTGTGAACTAAGGCTGTAATGAGGTCCTGAGCTGATTTGGATGCGGTACAATGTGAGGGTGAGGGTGGGGATTTGGATGGGAGACTGTGTGTGTGAGGGTGGGGGTTTGGATGGGGTACAACATGTATGTGTGAGGGTGGGGATTTGGATGGGAGACTGTGTGTGCGCTTGTGAAGTTGGGGATTTGGATGGGGTACAGTGTGTGTGTGAAAGTGGAAAGCTGCTGAAACCTTCCAAATTATTTGACTGTTGAATGTTGTATTTCCCTGCCATTCTGTAGTCCCACCATTTGAAACTTATACAGCTTGTTAAGGATTGAGCAGCTTTCTGTATTACCTCCTGTTTGGCCAACACAGCCCACATCCCAGAATGACACTGAACTGTACTCAGCAGTAGCAGCATGTTTATGTAGCCTGTGACACTCGATGCTCTGGCATTGTTGAGAGCCATTGGCTGTGTCCCAGGGTTTGCTGGAGATTCTCTGCCCAGAGTAGAGAAAGCAAGAGTGAAGAGGAGGAAAAAAATCCGACTCAAACACCAGAGCAAATATAGTGCCTGCTGGAACTCTGAAATACATTTCAAAGATTCAGTTTGTTTTCCTCTCCAAGGATCCTGCCTGATTTGCAGAGTGTGTGCAATATCCTCTGTTTTTTTCCCACTTCAAACATGACCTCAAACAGGTTACCTGCTGGAAGAATTCATTAACATCGCTGTACTGGACAGCCTCATGTCCTACACTCCTTTTTGCATTCCCTGCTGAATGAGGAAATGTGACCAATTGGTTTGAATGTTTGGGAGGAGTAGCTGGTCTCTCATGATCCTCAGTTGGGGTCTGACTGAGGCCTGCGTGTATCAGCTACTCTCATGGCCTGGCTGGACATCCCCCTCCTGCCTATCCTCAGTAGTCATTACCAACACCAGCTATCTGAATGAGGCTTTTCTTGTCTAGCAGCTCATTGGCCAGGGCCAACCCATGGGCAGCTGGGGTGCTACATGAGGGCTTTTCTCAGGTGTCTGTTTTGGACAGTGTCTCATCTGCCATTCTCCTGTTGTTTCTGTCAAAGTATCCTTCCCCTCCACATTCCTTCTACCCAAACCTCTCCCTCCCCTTGGGCAAGCTGCATTATGACCAGTTCAGGTTGTAGCTCTTGCTCAGCATCACAGCCTCCAGGTCCTTGTCTTCCTCTTTCTCCCGGAGTCTCTGCTCCTCCAGCAGGGCCACAAGGGAATCTCGCTGTTCAACCACCTCCAGCATCTCATTCAGAATCCGCTTCTCCTCTGTCAGCTCCTCACTGCTCTTCAGATTGTCTGTACATGAGACACACAAGACAAATCTCCTGGTCTCAAAAACATCAGGGCTCAAACTCCCCAAGGACAGAGAGAAATCACCCCCAAGAACAGAGAGAAATTACCCCCTGGGAAGACAAAGCAAATACTCCTCGCAAAAACATAGCAAATGCTCCCCGAGGAACACATGGCAAATATCCTAGTGATATTTGGGTACCAGGGTAAAAGGGAAGGAGCTAAGGCTGACACAGAGAGAGTTGGGAGTGAAATGTGTCTGTGTGTGTTGCATCCGTGTTTGTTTGCGTATGCATGGTATGTATATGGTGTTTTGTGTTTATGGATCATATGTGTACACATGTCTGTGTTTGTGTGTGTGTGGTTTGTGTGCATGTGTTTTTATGTGCAAGTGTGTGTGGTGAACATGTGTGGTGTATATTCACATGCACATGTATGTGTGTGTGCACACGTGCTTGTGTGTGTATGCATGTGTGCACAGATGTTTGTTCATGATAGTGTATGTTTTTGTGTATGTGAGCTGACAGTTTAAGCATGCATTCTGCACAGTTCTCTCAGCAGGAACAGAGACGCCCAAAAGGTTTATGATCTTTCACCTGAGGTGGGTGCAAAAGAGCTTTGCATCCTATGGCCACCTTCGTCTTGTGATCAACAATCTGTAGGTTCAAGCCCGTCAAATGTGTCCCTGATTTGTTTTTAAATGCAGTATAAATTTCTACCTTGACTACTCTTTCAAACAGCGAGTCCCAGACCTTCACTTACCTTGGGGTGAAAACAGTTACTCACCTCCAAATACGTAAATCAATGCTATTGATTGCTCTTAGAAAGGGAATAGTGTGTTCCTGGAATAACAAGCATGGGGCTGGATGAACACAGCAGGTCAAGCAGCATCACAGGAGCAGGAAAACTTGACGTTTTGGGCCTTTCATCTCTAATAGTGTGTTCCTGTTCACCTCAACCAGACTCCTCAGAAGTTTAAAGACTCTCTGTCCCAAAGGAAAAAAACCCTTCCTATCCAATCACAGCTAGGAATTCTCCATTCCTGGCGACACACTTGTAAATTTTCTTTGCACCCTGTCTAATGTCATCTCTTCTTTCCTGCAATGTGGTGGTGGGAACTGTATGCAGTTCTCTAGTTGTGTTTTATACAGTTCAAGCAGAAATCCTCCAGCTCTGCTTTATTAAAAACAATAACAGAACGCATCCTGTATACCTTGTTCACCACCTTATCTCTCTGTCCTGCTCCTTTCATGGATCTGTGGAATTGTGCTCCAGTGTGCCTCTGTATCTCTCAGTAACCCCCCATTTATTGTGCATTCCTTTGCCATGTTAGGCTTTCCCAAATATTATCTCATACTTCTCCCGACTGAAATTCATTGGCCACTGTTCCATCCACCCTACTATTGAGCCATGGAGGCATAGAGGAGATCATTCAGCCCACTGAACACATGCCTGTTCTTTGTAGTGCAGTCCAATCAACTTAATTCCACTGTTAGCTCACTGTAGTCACCTAATTCATCTGCTTGCGCACTGTAATCTAGTGAATTTATTTTACCCATTCAATTTCCTTTTGAAATCCTTGTGAGCAGTGAGCTCCTGCTCTTTCCATTTCACTGCATACAGACATTCTTCCCTGCATCATTGCATTGATATCTTCCTGCAGTTTGCTGATTTCTTGTTATCAACCACACTGCCAAATTCTTGCATTGTCTTCAAACTTATAAATCATTGACATACCACAAACAGAAAGGGAACCAGTTCCGAACCCTGTGCAACTCCACAGGAAACAGCTTCCAATTAATCATTTCCCCTTAGGTATTGCCTCTGATCCATTTAGATTGGAATTGTCACTTTGCCTTGTACTTTAAATTTGCAATTTAATTTAATTTGGACTTTTAATTTATTGTCCAGACTGCTGCACAGGAACCTTGATAAAATACTTAAAGACTACATCAGATATCCTTGCCTATTATATATCTTTTCAAACAAATGTTACCTATCCTCCAGTGTTCTTGCACCACACCTGTAAACAGAGAAGGTTCAAGACCATGGAATTAGACACCACCTAGGAATTCTTCCTCAGCCTGGAATACTTTCTGGGCACATCCTCCTGGATGGGGTCTTCCACACTTGGTTGTTGGAATCTTTGTCTTGACTACTCTAGGAATAACCATTTCCCCAAAAAGTTGTTGGTTTCTTTATAGAAAGTGGAGGCTGCACCCAGGAACAATGTCCTCTCCCCTCCCAGCTTCAGTCTGTCCTGCTTGAAGCTCCATGCTGAAACACATTGAAGCTCATCTGTCCAATCTGACTGTCAGCTAGTGAACAGAGTAAAGTGAGGACTGAGTACATACCATCTATGGCCATGCGCTCACGGAGTTCCTGTTGCAACCGGCTCTGCCGATCCTCCAGCTCAAGCTCCCGGGCACTGTACAAAGAAACAAACTTACATTGATTTCGTTACATTGCCTCAGTCTGGAATCCACCATTGGGCCCGATAACCAGCACAGGCTCAGAACATTCAACTAGATAATTAACTCAGTTAATCCAGGTAAATCCATGCGTATTGACACCTATAAATTATTTTGTAAATGCGGAGTTCTCATAAGTTAAAGGATAAATATTAGCCAGGACACAATGTCAAGAAAACAGATGACCTGCTCATTACTTCACAATTGTTTGTAGGATGTTACTGTGTGCAGACCGACTCCTCATTTTGAGATACACTGACATTATGAAAGGCAATATTTATTGATTGATTTATTGTTGTCACATGTACTAAGATACAGTGAACTGTGTTGTTTTGCGTGCTGTATAGGCAGATCGTACCATACAAAAGTGCATCAGGATAGCAGGACGGAGTGCAGAAAACAGTGTGACAGCTGCAGAGCAAGTGCAGACAGAAGGATCAGAATGAATATTTGATGGTGCTATGGAGCAGGGGAGGCGAAATAAAATGACAGTCACTCTACAATCAACAAATAACTCTAACTGTTAACAAATTAACAGAACTACTAACAAATCAAACAATCCCCACTTAACTACTAACTATTCCTGAATAAAACAAAATTCTAATGGTATGCTGTTCCAATAGATATAAAACTTTTTGTATAAACCAAATCAATAAAAATAAATTAAAGCTTAATGTCTTGAAAGTGCAGCCAGGATAAGTCTCGCCTTCTCCCATATCCCAGTCAGGAATGCCTTTCTTTGTCAAATTCTTAGCTAAGAGTGCCATAGTACCTTTATTTAGATGGTGCTTACTCCGAGATCTTAAGAGATTTCTGAGAGAGTCAGTGATTTTCTCTTTCTTTAGAGCTGATGGCTGTTGAGAGCTGTTCTCTAACAAATGGCAGTTTGCTCTCAACCTGATTTTCAAATGCCTTCCTCTTTTATACCCTGGAGATCTATTAATTTCTTACAATAGGATTAGCCTGAGGTTGTCAAAACCATCAGATTTAAATTTAATTGGGTTTTGGTATCTAGGGCTGGTTTAAGTTAATTGACTAAATTCAAACACCTGTTTTCTTGGGTAAAAATGCTGGTTTGCCTGTTAACAGTATAGCCTTTTGACACAATGTATCAATGTCAAGAACTCCCTGTGCAGCTGCTGCTGCCTGCAGACATTATTTTAAAATCTCCAAGCCTATAAAAAAACAAATAATTTTTTAAAGGGACCACACACTCTTCCCCCTATAATTGTACAAGCAAATCCTAATGTCCTGACTTTCAACCCACAAGTACTATACCCTACTTCACAACACCTCCCCCTTAAGAAAAAACAGAACCATCATCACGAAAAGATGGCTTTTTTCCCTAAATCTTCACGCCATTATTACTAGATACATAGGTCATTAATCTAGAGTTACAACATTTCATACTAATTCTAAATACATATATATAACACTGAACACTGCAGTTTCTGTCTTATATACACATTTTCCTTCTAAACCCGTGATAATGCACCCGCAATAACATTTTCACAACCTGCAACATGTACAATTTGTAAATTAAAAGGTTGTAACATAAGACTCCAATGAAATAGTCTGGTGTTCTTATCTAAATCTTTGCAAAAATATCAAAAGGTTGTGATCAGTGTATACAAACGTTTCCGATATACCGTCTGCAACATAAACATTAAAATGCTGTAAAAAGCCAATACCAAACTCAATAACTCTTTTTCAACTGTTGAATATTTTCTCCTGTGGCTATTGAATTTCTTTGCAAAATAACTGATTTGCCTAACAATTCCACAGTCATCCTCCTGTAACAATTAATAGTAAAATAGTGGGCGGTATGGTGGCTCAGTGGTTAGCGCTGCTACCTCACAACGGCAGGGACCTGGGTTTGATTCCACCCTCAGGTGACTGTCTGTGTGGAGTGTGCACGTTCTCCCCGTGTCTGTGTGGGTTTCCTCCAGGTGCTCTGGTTTCCTCCCACAATCCAAAGGTATACAGGCTAGGTGGATTGGCCATGCTAAATTGCCCGTAGTGTTCAGCGATGTATAGATTAGGAGGGTTATAGGGGGATGCTCTCAGGCCGGTGTGGACATGTTGGGCCAAAGGACCTGCTTTCACACTATAGGGATTCTATGATGATCTATGAACAACACAGCTCCAACCTCTACATCACTTGCGTCAATAGCGACTTCAAAGGGTTTCACGAAATTTGGTACGGCTATAACTGCTGCAGTGGTTAACACTGCCTTTAAAATTCTCAAATGACTCCTGGCATTGTTCTATCCACTGAAATTTTGTGCTCTTCTTCAAGAAATCCGTCAGCAGTGCCACCACGATACTGAAGTTTAGTACAAATTTCCTGTAGTTCCACTCAGTCACAAAAATCGTAGCACTTCCTTCTCTGAGGATGGTCTTGGAAACTCCTCGATAGCCTTCGTCTTCATGTTCCTTGGTATCATTCGTCCGTGTCCGATGTTGTGTCCTAAGAATGTCACTTCCGCCTTTGTGAATTCTGTCTTTGCCAAGTTTATGAGCAACTCTGCTTTCTGTAGCTCTGCTAAATACACCACGTGATCTGTCCCTGAATGGCTAAAGATCACTATGTGATCTATATAGATGGCTCAATTAGTCAATCCTGCCACAACTCTCTTCATAAGTCTTCGAAATGCGGCTGGTGCATTTTTCATTAAAAGGGCATTAATTTAAATTGATACAGCCCATTTGGGGTTACAAATGCTGAAACTTCTTTTGCTGTCTCTGACAAAGGTACTTGCCAATAACAGCGAAGTCCAACTTTGTGATGTAAGTGGGTTGTCCAACTTTTTGCACACTGTCCTCCAGCCTTGAAATTGGGTAAGAGTCTGATTTTCTCACAGTGTTGACCTTCTAATAATCTACGCAGAATTGTTGAGTACCATAAGGTTTGGGAACCAACACGATCGGTGAACTCCATTCGCTTTGACTTGGCTTGACAATGTCTTCTTGGAGCATCGCTTCCATTTCCTTCTGTACTTGTGCTGCTTTGAGACGATTAAGCCTGTAGGGGTGTTGTTTTATTGGAACAGCAATCCCTGCATCAATTACATGTACTATAGTATTAGTCCTCCCCATTCTATTTCTACATATGTCCTCATAGTGTTGCAATTCAGTTCTCTGTTCCTGAGACAGATTGCTTACTATCCTATCCCATTCTTTAAGGACTTCCTCATTATTTATTCTGAAGCACATCAAAATCCAAATCATCTGAATTTGATTCCTCACTCTGAGTGGCAGTAACTAAAACGGTTTCTCTGGTTTGCTCTCCCTGTCATTGTAAGGTTTCAGCATGTACACATGACAGACCTGATAATTTTTTTTCCCTATTTGGCATATTTACCAGATAATTAAAGCGACTTAACTTCTTCTCAATCTGAGAGGGACCACTAAATCTTGCTTTGAAGGGCTCTCCTTCCACTGGTTAGAACACCAATGCTTTATCCCCACTGGCAAATGTATGAATTTTAGATTTCTTATCAGCTTTTTGCTTCATTAGAAGCTGTGCCACCATTAGATGTTGTGTAGGTAATTCACTGACTCTGGTTAATCTTTCTCTCACCTCAGATACATAATCCAATTGTGAGATCTCTGAATTTGGACGTATCACCTTTTCCTTAATTAATTTTAAAGTCCTTCTTACTTCGTGTTCGAATATCAATTCAAATGGTGTAAACTGCGTTGATTCATTTGGGGCATCTCTAATAGCAAATAACATATATTGGATATCTTTATCCCAATCATTGGTGTAATCCTGGCAATAAGCCCTCAGCATAGTCTTTAGGGTCTGATGCTACCTTTCCAATGCTCCCTGGGATTCAGGATGGTACGCACTTGATTTAAACTGTTGGATGCCAAAACTATTCATGACCTCCTTATATAGTCTGGCAGTAAAATTGGACCCTTGGTCTGACTGAATCTCCCTAGGTAGCCCATAACGGGTAAAGAAAGCAAGCAACTCCTCCAGAACCATTTTTGCCTTGACATTCCGTAATGGAATTGCCTCTGCAAACTTGGTTGACTCATCCATTACAGTTAGCAAATACTGGTTCCCACTTTCGGTTTTAGGGAGGAGACCTACACAATCAATCATAACCCGCGAGAAACATTTTTCAAATGCAGGAATTGGCATCAAAGGCACTGGTTTTTATACTGCCGGTGGCCTTCGTAGTATTTGACATGTATGACAGGTACGGCAAAATTCAACCATTTCTTTATGTAATCCAGGGCAATAGAAATGTTTTTGTATCTTAGCTGACTCTTCCTTACTCTAGATAATCTGCTACAGGTAATTTGTGTACTACCCGCAATTCTTCCTGTATGTATACTACCTGTAACACAATTTGGTGAACCATTTTTCCCCTGCACTAACCTGCCACGGTCTGCATTTCTGCCTGAGGAGTCTCTCCTCAAGGTAATAAATAACATTCTGGAATTCATTCTGATTCCTTTTCCAAGTAGGCTATATGATATACATCTTTTACTGTCTCGTCTTTTTGTTGTAACTCCATTAGTCTTTCAGAACTAAACACTTCTTCCCTGATGTGCTGGGCTCTTCTATCATTGAGGATGTGGATATTTGTGCAGCCTCCTCCTCCAGTCAGTTGTTTAATTTCACCACCATTCACAACTGGATGTGGCAAGACTGCAGAGCTTAGATCTGATTTGTTGGCTGTGGGATCACTTAGGTCTGTCTATCACTTGCTGCTTTCGCTGTTTGGCGTGCAAGTAGTTCTATTTGGTGGCTTCACCGGGTTGGTACCTCATCTTCAGGTATGCCTTGTGCTGTTCCTGACATGCCCTTCTGCACTCTCCATTGAACCAGGATTGATCCCCCGGTTTGATGATCACGGTTGAGTGGGGGATATGTCTGGCCATGAGGTTACAGATTGTGCTGCAGTACAGTTCTGCTGCTGTTGATGGCCCACAGCGTCTCATGGATGCCCAGTCTTGAGTTGCTAGATCTGTGCGAATCTGTCCCATTTAGCATGGTGATAGTGCCACACAATGTGATGGAGGTTGTTCTCAATGTGAAGGCGGGACTTTGTCTCCACAAGGACTTGTGCGATAGTCACTCTTACCGATACCGTCATGGACAGATGCAACTGCAGCTGGCAGATTAGTAAGGATGAGGTCAAATATGTTTCTCTTCAGCCACAAGTACCAAGTGGATGATCCATCTCAGCCTCCTCCAGTGGTCCTGGGCATTACAGAGACCAGGCTTCAGCCAATTCGATCCACTCCATGTGATATAAAGAAACAGTTGGAGGAACTGGATACTGCAAAAGCTACAGGCTCTGACAATATTCTGGCAATAGTACTGAAGATTTGTGTTCAGAACTTGCCGCTCCCCCAGCTAAGCTGTTCTAGAACAGTTACAACACTGGCATTTACCCGACAATGTGGAAAATTGTCCAAGTATGTCCTGTACACAAAATGCAGGACAAATCCAACCCGGCCAATTACCGCTCTAACAGTCTACTCTCAATCATTAGTAAAGTGATGGGAAGTGTCATCAACAGTACTATTAAGCAGCACCTGCTCTGCAATAAGTTGCTCAGTGATGCCCAGTCTGGGTTCCGCCAGAGCCACTCAGCTCCTGACCTCATTACAGCCTTGGTTCAAACATAGACAAAAGCTGAATTCCAGATGTGAGGTGACAGCGACAGTCCTTGATATCAAGGTTAAATTTGACCAAATGTGGCATCAAGGAGCCCTAGCAAAACTGGAGTCAACGGGTATCAGGGGGCAAACTCTCCAGTGGTTGGAGTCATACTTGACACATAGGAAGATCGTTGTGGTTGCTGGAGGTCAATCATCTCAGCAGTTCCTCAGGGTAGTGTCCCAGAACCAACCATCTTCAAGCTGGTTTCCCGAGGCAGCGGGAACTATAGATGGACTCAATGGATGAAAGTCTGGTTTTCATGATGGACTGGGCCGTGTTCACGACTGTCTGTAGTTTCTTACAGTCTTGGGAAGAGCAGATGACATACCACACTGTGATACATCCAGATAGGATGCTTTCTATGGTGCATCTATAAAAATTGGTTAGAGTCCTTGTGGACATGCCAAATTTCCTTAGCCTCCTGAAGAAATACAGACGTTGTTGTGCTTTCTTGACTGTCACATCACTGTGGGTGGACCAGGACAGATTGTTGGTGATCATCTCTCCCAGGAACTTGGGAACTGACCCCTGTCTGTCCGGAACTCAACGTTGGCCATGCATCACGGACCATCCCCCATGACGTGATGCCTCACAATCTGAGCCATCTCAAGGAAATCCTCCTGGTGCCCTTTCGAATGGTTAAATTTTGGAGGTGTTACCTGTATGGGTTGATGCTGCATACCCTCCACTGCTACGCCTTCGCCTGCCACCTTGGTGGCATAACCTTGGTGTGATGTTTTGTCCCCCCAGTGGCGTAGATTCTCAGTGGAGGGCTCTCTACAAAAGGATCCTCCTCTTTTCCATCATGGATCTGGGGTGGAGAGTGCTGCACTCCGCAATCCTGCACAAACACAGACTGAGTAAATTCACTGGGTGCCAGGCCATGTAGGTTCTGTGGCCTGGAGGAGACAGTGTTTCATATATATGTTAAATGTTTCTGTCTGCAGCCCTTTTGGAAGGGGCTGCTGCTTAAATTTTGGTTGCACTTCAGCCCCACGCTCCTGATCTACAGGCATGCTTTCCGGGGAGGAACAGACAGGTCTAAGGGCCTTCTCGTGACTCAGCTCCTGGGTCTGGCCAAGATGGCCATTAACAGATCCAGGCAGTGGGTTGCAAAGGGGCTCATCGCTCCTGACTGTCTGTTCCTCTTTTATGGTTACACCTGTGTTTGGGTGTCCTTGGAGAGGCAGCACCCGGTGCTCATTGGCACAATCAAGACCTTTCGAGGCCGGTGGCAGCCATGGGAGCTGGAGTGCATCACTGGCCCAGACAACACTATTTTCACTTTGTAAGTTTCTGCTTGGTTCTCTAAGGTTCTGTTCAACTGTTAATTTGTGTTTGATTTTGACAGTACCCCAGCAGGGGCTGTTTCAATATTTGACTTTGTTATAAAAAGTGCAGACGAAGCTTTATGCTGTCTCTAACTCTGTGCTATCCCTATCCTGGGAAAGTTTGATGGGGACAGTGTCAAGGGAGCTTTATGTTCTGTTTGAAATAATAGAAGGAGCTTTATTTTCAGTTTAAAAGAGTAGAGGGAGGTATACTCTGTATTTAAACCCATCCTGTGCCTGTCCTGTCAGTGTTTGAAGGAGACAGTGTTTCAAATAGTAGAAACAGGCACTTCGGCCCACCAGGTCTATGTCAACCAACAAACACCAAATGACACTATTCTCATTTACCTGCACTTGGTCCATAACCTAATGTGCCCTGGCATTTTAAATGTTCATTCAGTTGCTTCTTAAATGTTGCTGGAGTACCTGCCTCCACCATCCCCTCAGGCAGCACATTCCATATTTCTACTATCTTCTGGGTGAACAAATTTCTCCTATGATTCCCTCTGAATCACTTACTCACCTTAAACCTATGCTCTCTGGACTTAGACATGTCTGCCATGCGGAAGAGAATCTCAAGATCTACCCTTTCTATGCCTCCCACAATTTTGTATACCTCAATCAGCCTCCTCTGCTTCGAGGAAGACAAACCTCGCCTATCCAGTCCCTCCTCATAACTGATATTTTCCTTCCAACGCATCTCTGCATCCTCTCCAGTGCAATCACGTCCTTCTGATAATGTAGCGATCAGAACTCCACACAGTATTCCATCTACAGATCAACTAATGTTTTATAAAGTTGTAACAAGATTTTCTTGCTCCTATATTCTACGCCCTGGCTAATGAACGCTCTAGAACCTCACCATCCCAACTGATATCTGTGGCTACAATGTTGTTTTCCTTTGTGAATACAGATGAGAAGTATTAATTTAAGCTCTCACCCACATCCACTGGCTCCACACACAGGTTATCTCTTTGGTCTCTATTAAGTCCCACTATTTCCCTGGTAATCTTCTTACTCTTAATATACTTATAAAATGATATAGGGTTTTGCTCAATCACATCTGCCAAAGATATTTCATGGCCCCTCTTTGCCCTCCTAATTTCATAGCTTCATAGCTAAAGTGCTTAGAACATAGAACTGTACAGCACAGGAACGGACCCTTCGTCTCATGATGTTGTGCCGAACATGATGCCGAATTAAACTAATCCCATCTGCCTGTCCTTGGTCCATTTCCCCCCATTGCTTGCATATTCATGTGCTTATCGGAAAGTCTCTTAAATGCCCCTATCACGTCTGTCACCATCACCACCATGCCATGACATCCTAACTCTTGTAATCAATTCCCTGATCAAGAAAGGCAACTATGCCATACACGTTCTTCATCACCCTATCTACTTGCTTGGCCACTTTCAGGGCACTATGGACTTGAACCCCAAGGTGGATCTTACATCAATGCTGTTCTGGGTCCTGCTATTAACTATAAACTTATTCTTAACATTTGATCTCCCAGAGCATAGCACCTCACACTTACATGTATTAAACTCCATCTGCCATTTGTCCACCCATATCTGCAGCTGATCTATATCTCACTGTATCCTTTGACAACCTTCTACCCACAACTCTACTGATCTTTGTATCATCTGCAAACTTACTAACCCACCTATCTACATTTTCATCCAAGTCATTTATTTATTTCACAAACAGCAGAGGTGCCAGTGTGGATCCCTGCGTAACATTACTAGCCATGATCTCCAGTCTGAAAAACAGCCTTTCACCACTACTCTCTGCCTTCAATTGGTAAGGCAATTCTGAATCTCTGTGGTCAAGTCACCGTGGATCCCATGCATCTTAATATTCTGGATGAGCCTACCACAAGGCACCTTGTTGAAAGCCTTACTAAAATCCATGTAAACAACATCCACTGCTCTAGCCTCATTGATCACCTTTGCCGCCTCCCTGAAAAATTCAATCGAGTTAGTAAGACATGATCTGCCCCAGACAAAGCCATGCTGACTGTCCCTAATTTCACCATGCTTTTCCAAATGCATGTAAATCCTATCCCTAAGAATTCTTTCCAATAGCTTCCAAACTACTTCCAAACTACCAATGTAGGACTCATCGGTCTATAGTTTCCTGGATTATCCCTATTTCCTTTCTTGAACAAAGAAACAACATTAGCTACACACCCGTCCTCTGGGACCTCTCCAGTGGCTGATGAGGGTACAAAGATCTTGGTCAGGGCCCCAGAAATCTCCTCTCTTGTCTCTCTCAACAATCTGAGGTAGATACTTTTGGGCCCTGGGGACATATCCACCTTGATGCTCTTTAAGAAACCCAACACCGCTTCTTTCTTGATCTCAGATTCCCCTAGCATATTAGCATGCTCCACACAAATTTCACTATCCTCCATATCCTCCTTCTCGGTGAATACTGACGCAAAGTACTCATTTCGGATCTTGCCCACGTCCTCGACCTCCAAGCAGAAGTTCCCTCCTGTATCCTACAGTGGTCCTACCTTCTCCCTAATTATCCTCTTGTTTTTCATATAGGTATGGAATGCCTTAGGATTCTCTATAACCTGACTTGTCAAGGTCATTTCACGGCCCCCTCTTGCTGTCCTAATTCCCTGCTTGAGTTCTTCCCTGCTTTCTTTATGTTCCTCATGCGCCCTGTCCGATTTTAGCTTCCTAAACTTTACATATTCTTCTTTTTTCCTTGTAACTAAATTCATAACTTCCCTTGTTATCCAAGGGTCCCTTAACTTGTTATCCTTGTCCTTCTTCCTTACTGGAACATGCTGGTCCTGAACTCTCCCCAGCAGGTCTTTAAATAACTCCCACATGTCAAATGTGGACTAGCTCAATAACTAGCCCATTAGCACTCCCCAGTTCCTTCCCAATACTGATGTAATTTGCACACCCGCTCCCCCCCCCCCAAATTTAGTACCTTGCCACAAGATCCTGACTTACCTTATTCATAGCTATCTTAAAACTTAAGGAGTTGTGATCACTTATTCCAAAATGCTCCCCCACTGAAAGGTCAGACAGCTGGCCAGTCTCACTAGCCAGTACAAAGTCCAGTATGGCCCCTCCTCCAGTTGGACAATTCAAGAAACCCTCCTGGATGCACTTCTGCCTTTTCTAAGCCTCTTGCTCTAAGGGAGGCCCAGGCAATTTCATAGAATAGAATGATAGAATTTCATTTCATAGAATCCCTACAGTATGGAAACAGGCCCTTCAGCCCAGCAAGTCCACACTGACACACCCAGACCGATCCCCGTAATCTACACATCCCTGAACACTATGGGCAATTTAGCATGGCCAATCCACCTAACTTGCACATTTTTGGATTGTGGGAGGAAACCAGAGCACCCGGAGGAAACCCACGGGCAGAAATGTGCAAACTCCACACAGACAGTTGCCCGAGGGTGGAATCGAACCTAGGTCCCTGGCGCTGTGAGGCAGCACTGCTAACCATTGAGCCACTGTGCCATTTGGGTAGGGGCTGAGGCTAGGGTTAGGGTCAATATTGGGGAAATTAAAGTCACCCTCTATGACCACTCTGTTTTTATTGCATCTCTCCATAATCTGGCTATAGATTTGTTCTTAACGTCTCGGTGACTGTCGTGGGGCCTATAGTATAATCTTATCAGAGTGATTGCACCCACCTTATTTTTGCCTCATCGCAGACAACATCCTGGTGCATCTTTGTACCTCTCTGGTGCAATCACATCCTTCCTAGGAACTGCACATGGTATTCCAGCTGTGATCTAACCAAAGTCCTTTACAGCTGCAACATGACCTCCCTGCTCTTATAATATATTTCTCGACAGATAAATGCAAACATTTTACTCTTATATAACTTGCCCTGCCACCTTCAGGGATCTGTCGACATGCACCCCAAGATCTCTCTGTCCCTCTGAGCTTCCTAGTGTCCAGCCATTTACTGAGTACTCCCTTGTCTTGTTACTTCTTCTAAACTGCATTACCTCACATTTATCAGGATTTAATTCTAGCTGTCACAGATCTGTCTATCTGACCAATTGTTTATATCTTCCTGTAACCGAACACCTTTCTCCTCACTGACAAACACCTGGCCACTCTTTGTGTAATCTACAAACTTACTTATCACCCTGCCACACTCTCATCTACATTACTTACGAATATCAGAAACAAGCCACATACTGGGCTCCAGTCACACAAACAGCCTTCTGCTACCACCCTCTGTCTCCTGTCACTAAACCAATTTTAGATACAACTTGCTCAGTTATCCTGGGTCCTACAAGCTTTTACCTTCTTTATCAATTTTCCATGGCCTTACTGAAATCCATATAAATTACACTTACTGCACTATCCTCATCTACACTCCTGATCACCACCTCAAAAAATGTTACTCACAACTCTCTGACAAAGTCATGCTGACTGTTCCTGATGAAAGCTTGTTTCTCTAAATGAAGATTAATTTTCTCCTTCAGAATTTTCTCCAAACTTTGGTGGTGAAGTTGGAGGAAACAGGGCTGGGTGAGTATGGTCTGCAGTAGAGAACGCACATATAAGGACCAGGAGGCCATTCAGCCCCTCAAGCCTGCTCTGCCTTTTGAGGAGATCAAGGCTGATCTGATTAGGATCTCAACTCGAGTTTCCTGTCAGCTCCCTATACTCTTCAACTTTCTTGTTAATCAAGAATCTGTTTAACTCAACCTTAAAAATATTCAATGACTCTTCCACCACTGCTTTCTGGGGTTCCAGAGACTCACAACTCTCCCAGGGAAAGAAAATATTCTCTTCATCTGTGTCTTAAATGGGAATCCCTTATTTCTAAACTGCATTCCCTAGCCCTAGTTTCTCCCTTAACGGAAAACTTCCTTTTCATATCCACTCTGTCAAGTCTCCTCAGGGTCTTAAATATTTTAATAAGATTGTCTCTTATTCTTCTAAATTGTAACGGGTACAGGCCCAACCTAGCCAACCTTTCCTCATCAGATAAAGCCTTCATTCCAGGAATCACTCACATGAACCCACTTTGAACTGCTTCTAATGCAATTATATTCTTTCTTAAATAAGGAGCCAGGGATAATGTTTGTATGAAAGGATGATCCAAGAATATTGAGCAGTTTTAAAGACAAAAACAGGAGATGATAGTGGTCCAACCAAGTTTAGGTATGGCTTGCCATATCCTTTCAGGTCTCTGTCTTTTAGGTTAAAGCAGTAGAGATGAGGGCCGTAGTTAGGGAAATGGCCAGTGTGGGAGAAACGGTTTAAATGAGCTTTAAGGGGAGTTATAAGAGTTTGGGTAAGCAGAACCATCTGCTGAAGGGAAGGTCAGAGTCCAGACAGTTGGGAATCTTTGGAAGTGAAGCTGCAAGTGAATTGAGGACAGTGGTTTCAAGGAACAGATAGAGAAAGATAGATTTGGATTTGGCTTTTTATATGTTTTTGATTTGGATTTGGTAGATTGCCAGATTAGCTGGAGAACACAGCAAGGAATTAATCAGGCACAACTTTATCCCTGGTCAATAGGATGAAAAATTAGGAAGTACTTTTACACAAAAGAAACTCAATTCTGTCGGCAGCAATTCATATTTGATCAATGGTTAAATATAAATCTGAGGTCAATTTTCAAATCAAAACTGGTATAGGATATGATGGATACGCAAATCCATGGTGTTAGCTTCAAGGTCAGCCATGATCTTAGTAAACATGGAATAAGTTCAGGCATTACTGAAAACAAAAATGCTGGAGATCACAGTGGGTCAGGCAGCATCATGGACAGAAAGCATGCTAACGGAATTGAATTGGTCTCCTCCTGTTCATTTACCAACCTAATCCACTCTTGTGAGCTCATTGAGCTTCTTGCAGCACTGAATCCACGTTCTTGGAGATAAAAGGTACTGCAGATGCTGGAGAATCCGAGATAACAAGCATGGGGCTGGATGAACACAGCAGGTCAAGCAGCATCATAGGAGCAGGAAAACTTGACGTTTTGGGCCTAAACCCTTCATCAGAAATGGGGGAGGGGAAGAGGGTTCTGAAATAAATAGGGAGAGAGGGGGAGGTGGATAGAGGAGACATTTCAACTCCCCCTCCCATTCCTCAGATGACATGTCCATCCTTGGCCTCCTGCATGCCACAGTGATGCCACCCGAAGGCTGCAGGAATAGCAAATCATATTCAGCCTGGGAACCCTGCAGCCCAATGGCATCAATGTGGATTTCACAAGCTTCAAAATCTCCCCTCCCCCAACCGCATCCCAAAACCAGCCCAGCTCATCTCCACCTCCCTAACCTGTTTTTCCTCTCACCTCAAGCCACACCCCCATCTCCTATCTACTAACATCATCCCGCTCCCTTGACCTGTCCGTCCTCCCTGGACTGACCTATCTCCTCCCTACCTCCCTACCTACACTCACCTTTACTGGCTCCATCCCCGCCTCTTCGACTTGTCTGCCTCCTCTCCACCTATCCTCTCCTCTATCCATCCTCTATCCACCTCCCCCTCTCTCCCTATTTATTTCAGAACCCTCTTCCCCTCCCCCATTTCTGATGAAGGGTTTAGGCCCGAAACGTCAAGTTTTCCTGCTCCTCTGATGCTGCTTGACCTGCTGTGTTCATCCAGCCCCATGCTTGTTATCCCAGGTTCTTGGAGCTTGGCTTCTGACATTGACGGCCATGGCTTCAGAGTGGAGGATCCCTGGAGATAGCGATCTCACGTCCTCCTCTCCACATTCACAGCTAATGACCTCTGCTGCGATATCTGTTAATTACGGATCTAGCGCTATCCCAGTTATGGGATCATTACTATTTTACCTTACCAGAGTGACTCCCACAGTCGCTTCTAGCAGCTGCTCCAACCACATTGCATGCTTCTTTTAAGAGGTGCACAATTAATTTTAAGTTTAAATCATGCCAGTCCCTCACAATTTTGGGTTCCATACGGAGTCAGATAGCCACTGAACAACACATCTAGTGTTGGCTACCAACTGAAATCGTGTTAAATCACAGAATGGTATTGCTGTGCATTAGAGGTTGCTGCTCTGTGTTCATCCTGCATTGAGTCCTCATGCATGTTTCTGGGAGCTATCAACATTTAGTCTCCACTGAGACTGTATAAAACCTCAGTAAACCCACAGCTGCAGAGCTACCTACGGCTCCACATTGTTGTAGGCGATATCAAGGCAAAGGTGCAGCAGATTCATCAACATACTGCATTGTCTGAAAAATTCCAAATCCAAGTGATTGGAACATATTTTAGCTTAAACCTTTGACAGCCTTTTAACAAATAACAAGTAGCATAACTGGAGGTCACTTTCCTCCTCCAACGTCTAAATTATAGTGATATCAGAAGGTTTCTGGGATGTAGATCATTTCTGTGGCAGAAATCCTTGGGTAAGGTGACGTAGGAAATCTAGGAATAATTTCGGGTCAGGTGCATCCAGAGAATTGGGCAACTACAGATAATTCTCCTTGCTCTCCGCTACAGGGAAGACGTCAAGAACTCTCCTTAGCCACCTCCTTCCAAAGAGCTTCTATCGGAGCCACAATGTGGATTCGGTCCAGCAAGGGGCACAGTGGACATGATCTTCACAGTAGACAATTTCAGAAGATGCAGAGAGCAGCAGTAGCTTATACATGGCCTTCTTTGACTTCACTTTGTCAACTGAGGGAGATGATGGAGCGTCCTCCTCAAATGAGGTTGCCCACAGAAATTAGTCACCATCTTCACTGGCAGACTTTGATACCAGACACCTCTAAACCCTTGAGAAACATCACCATTGATGCCTCCACAAAACTATGCAACTCCACGTGCAGAATAGACGCTCCAGTATCAGTGCCCTCTCTCAGGATACACCTTCCGTCCTCTCTCATAGGATAGATGCTCCAGTATCAGCACCCTCTCTAAGGACAGACGCTCCTGTATCAGCACTCTTTCTCAGGACAGACACTCCAGTATCAGCGCCCTCTCTAAGGACAGATGCTCTAGTATCAGTGCTCTCTCTCAGGACAGATGCTCCAGTATCAGCACCCTCTCTAAGGACAGACGCTCTAGTGTAACTGCCCTCTCTAAAGACAGAAGCTCCAGTATTAGCGCCCTCTCTCAGGACAGACACTCCAGTATCAGTACCCTCTCTCAGGGGAGATACTCCAGTATCAGTGCCCTCTCTCAGGACAGATATTCCAGTATTAGTGCCCTCTCTCAGGACTGACGCTCCAGTATCAGCGTTCTCTCTCAGGACAGACGCTCCAGTATCAGTGTTCTCTCTCAGGCCAACACCCTGCAATTTAAGACACTGGTCATAGTCAAGCAACTGCCCTACCCGAGCCACATTGTCCTCACGTCTGACACATGAATTTGAACCAAGTTTACCACTTGAAGCTCTATCATGACGAGTGGTTGCTAGGATGACAGATGAAACCCATCAAGAACTTCGTCAAATCCTCCCCGAAGAAATGCAACATCCCCATACACTCACGGGAATTGCGTGCCTGAGAGTATCCACTTCGCAGGAGACGCATTTGGAAAGGAGGCAACCATCTCCAGTGTCTCTGACAGGCCCATATGGAGAACAGGTGTAAACTTCCCTTCAAACTCCATCCTGCCACCTCTGGCAGGGTGTGTGAATCCAGCATTGGACTGTTCAGTTAGCTCAGGACTCACAGCTTCTGACTGGAAGGTAGGCATCCTTGACCCTGGGGGACAGCTGTTATGAACCAGATCAAACCCCTTCAAGATACGTTAGGAAGACAGTCTAGATCACAACCTTTTCTTGTTTTCAAAAACAAGTGTGAGATGTTGTGTTCCGGATACAACTTGATTAATCAAACTATTGGGCTTGAAACAGAACATACTTTATTCTTATACTATAGTTAAAAGTATAAAAAAGAAGAATTGGAATAACTTAACTCTATTGGAAAACTTAACATAATCATAGGTTATTTAACTACTATATAGCAACTATCCCAAATTGTAACATCCATAAACACACCCTTGGCAAAGGCATATTCAGTAAAACAGGTTGTCTTACCTGCAATTCTACAGTCCAGGAGGAAAGAACATCAAGAGAAAACTTACAGAAAAAGAGAACTCAAGCATTTTGCAACGAGAGATGTAATGCAGCTTCCAAACCCTAATAGCTATTGAAAGCTAAAACTAAAATCCAGGTTCCATGGGAGCTTGACCCCACCCATTCATGCTGCTTCTATTGTTCCAACGTAAAAAAAAATAGCTACATTGCTGGGCTCAGAGCAGACAGCTCAGGTCAAAATTTACAATACTTTCTTTCAAAAGAAACATGACAGAACAAATTCTTCTCAAAGGCACATCTCGTAACACAGCCTAAGACATCTTGTAGATACAGTCCACAAACAGCCTATTTAGGTTAACAACACCAAGGACAAGTGGAAAGAATTGCATTTTGTTTGGAATTATGCAGAAAGCACAATCAATACTCACAAGATCATCAACTCAGACTCATAGCGGACCAGGCTGTTCTTCTCCTGCACCAGTTTAAACCATTCCTGCATCAGTCGAGGGTCATCTTTTTTTCCCATTCCTGTTGGCAAGCACATTGAAAATCAGGGCCCATAACACATAGTGCCGTACATGCAGAGGTTGAGGGAATGTGTTATCCACAAACACTGAAAAGAACACACCAGTTGTATCTAGGGCGCTCACTCCAACACAGCAACAAGCCTACACTCCAAAAACATGGCACAGTACAACACACTGATCTCACGGAGCTCTAGGTCATCATTCAGTGCAGCCATTAGATAGACATTTAGCAAACAACCCCACTATATCAGTTAAATCCTCTGGTTGCCCCGTTTAATCCTCTCAGCATCTCTATGAAACTCCAGTTTTCAATAACAAGCTCTTCTTCTCTTTATAAACCACTCTGAATCCCTTGGTGAGATTCCAACCAGTAATTTACTCCAAGTAACTGTTATTTTATTTATCAACCCTAAATTTCTCAATTAAATTCTAACTGCAAGATCACTTCTGGGCATCTGTTATTCTACATGTAAGATTCCTGAACCCCTTTCTAAATATTAACCTGTAACACACTTTTCAATATCAATTATTCTATATTTAAACCTCAAACACATGAGATAGATTCCGGACTACTCCCAGAAACCTGTTACTCTATATATGAACCCCCCAAATGACTCAATAAGATTCCGGTCTGTACTTCATTCCCAGGAACCTGTTACCCTATATATAAACACCTGAACCTATCAATTAGAGTTTGGCTTGTAATTCACACCGAGGCATCTGTTATTTTAGATATCAGCCGCCCCGAAACCTTCTATTATATGCTAGTCTGTAACTCAATCCTGGATATCTGCTAAAATAAAACAAAGAACTATGGATGCTGGATTTATATAGAATAACAGATACCAGGACGTGGGTAACAGACTGGAATCTGATCAAAGAGTTTGGCTGGTTAAATGTAAAATAACAGATACCCGGGAGTGAGTAGCAGGCTGAAATCCAATTGAGGGATTTGGTAGGTTTAGGTATAGAATGACATATCTGAGAGTGAATTGCAGCCTGGAGCCTAATTGAGTGGTTCGGGGTGTTCATATATAGAATTACAGATACCAAGGACATCAACAGAAATGCTGAAGAAACGCAGCAGGTCTGGCAATATCTGTGGAGAGAAAGCAGAGTTAACATTTTGAATCCAGTGACTCTTCTTCAGAACTAATAGCAATGAGGAAATGGTGGAATTTATGCTGATAACAGGGGATGTGAAGGAAAAGGAATGAGCAGATAGCTGCAGACAGAGCTCAGAGAGAGAATGGAAATTAGGCAGATAAAGGGATGGTTGATAGTAAGCCAGGGAAGGAGAAATGTTAATAATGGGGACTATGAGTAGGTGAAAATGGGTTGACTGTACTGATAGCAGCCTGCATCATGACAGGGACCTGTGAAAAGAACATGGAATGAAGTTTTTCGGATTCTAAAATTACTGAACTCGAATTTGAGTCTTGAAGACTGCAGAGCTCCGAAGTGGAAAATTACATGCTGTTCTTCCAGCTTGTGCTGAGATTCACTGCAGCACTGCAGCGGGCCCAAGACAGAAATGTTGGCCAGGGAACTCGGTGGTGTGTTGTAGTGGCAGGCAACTGGAAACTCAGGGTCATTTTTATAGACAGAACGTAGGTGCTCTACAAAGTGATCACCATGTCTGTGTTTCATCTCTCCAATGAAGAGTACAGCACATTGTGAGCTGTGAATAGAGTACATTGGATTGAGTGAAATGCAGGTAAATTGCTGCTTCATCTGGAAGGTGTGTCTGGAGCCTTGGATAGTAAAAGGAGGGTTAAGTAAATGGCCAAGTGTTGTACCTTCTATGATTCAATGGGAAAGTGCTGTGGGAGTGTGAGGAGATGTTGGGAGTGGAGAAGGAGTGGAACAGAGTGTCTTGAGGAGCAACAGTTCTTGTGAAATGCTGACAACAGAGGCGAGGGGAATGTGCGTCTGTTGGTGGCATTCTACTGGAGGTAGCAGAAACAGTGGCTCATGTTCCTTTGAATGTGGATGTTGGTGGGACGGTAAGTGAGGACTGGGGACCCTATTGGTGTTATGGGAGGAGAGAGAAGGGGTGAGGGCAGTCATATGGGAAATGGGTCGGACATGGCCAAGGGCCCAACAACTGTGGTGGGGAATCCTCCGCTAAGGGAAAAAGTGGATATTTCTGAGGCTGCCCCAATGGACGCTGACCATGGATATCCACTACAACCCCACCAACTCCCAGTTACCTGGATTATATATCCTCTCACCTGTAGAAGGTGGAACCATCAGAATAGATGCGACAGAAACAGAGAAATTGGGAGAATGGAATGGAGTCCTTATGGGAAGCAAAGTGAAAGAATGCATAGTCCAGGTAATTTTGGGAGTAAGTGAGCGGCACGGTGGCTCAGTGATTAGCACTTCAACTTCAAAGCACCAGACAAACCTTCTCCCTCTCCTCTGTTGTCAGCATTCCCGAGGGACCATTCCCTATGGGTCAGATGGCCCACTCCTCCTCTACTCTCAACACTTTTCTATGGCACCTTCCCATGCAATTATAGAAGGTACAACACTTGGCCATTTACTTACTCCCTCCTCACAATCCAAGGCTCCAGGCACACCCACCAGGCGAGGCAGCGATCTACCTGCACTTCATTCAATTCAGTCTACTGTATTCGCAGCTCACAATGTGCTCTCCTCTTCACTGGGGAGACGAAATGCAGAGTGGGTGATCACTTTGCGGAGCACCTACGTTCTGTCTGTAAGAATGACCCTGAGTTTCCAGTTGCCTGCCAGCACAACACACCACCGAATTCCCTGGCCAACATTTCTGTCTGGGGCTCACTGCAGTGCTGCAGTGAGGCTCAGCACAAGCTGGAAGAACAGCAACAAAAACAGAAGTTGCTGGAAAAGCTCAGCAGGTCTGGCAGCATCTGTGGAGAAAAAAAATCAGAGCTAGTGTTTTGGGTCCAGTGACCCTTCCTCAGAACTAATGGTAGCTAGGAAAATGTCGATTTATATTCAGAAAATAGGGAGAGGGATGGGGTAGGGTGTAAATAATAGGATAGAGCCTGAAGAGAGAGAAGAGCAGTTGGATAGACAAAGGAGTTGATAACGATCTGGCTAGGAGGGTGAACAGTTGTTAATGGCGACTGTTAATAACTAACAATAGGTAGTGTGTGGTGGCAGACTATGTCATAACAAGGCTTGGTGTGTGGTATAGGGGCTAGGACATGCGAGAGTTTAGGCCCTAAAGTTATTGAACTCGATATTAAGTCTGGGGGGGCTGCAGGGTCTCCTAGCGGAAAAGAACAACACCTTCCTAGCCAGATCGTTATCAACTCCTTCGTCTATCCAACTGCTCTTCTCTCTCTTCAGGCTCTATCCTATCATTTACTCCCTAATCCACCCCCTCCCTATTTTCCGCATATAAACCAACATTTTCCCAGCTACCATTAGTTCTGAGGAAGGGTCACCGGACCGGAAGGATTAACTCTGATTTTTTCGTCCACAGATGCTGCCAGACCTGCTGAGCTTTTCCAGCAACTTCTGTTTTTGTTCCTGATTTACAGCGTCAGTAGTTCTTTCGGTTTTCTTGAAGAACAGCACGTCACTGGGGACTCTGCAGTCTTCAGGACTCAAAATCAAATTCAATAATTTTAGAATCTCAACGCCTTCATTCCATGTCCTTTTCCCGCTTGCATACCCTGGGCCCTGTCATGACACAGTCTGCTTTCAGCACAGTCAACTCATTTTCACCTACTCATAGTCCCCATTATCAACACTTCTCCTTCACTGGCTTACTATCAACCATCGCTTTATTTGCCTAACTTCCATTCTCTCCGGGCTCTGTCTCCACCTATCTGCTCATTTGTTTTCTCTCACGTCCCCTGTTATCAGCATAAATTTGACCATTTCCTAGCTACTATCAGTTCTGAAGAAAGGTCAATGGACTCGAACTGTTAACTCTGCTTCCTCGCCACAGATGCTGCCAGACCTGCTGAGTTTCTCCAACATTTCTGTCATTGTCCTGGGTACCTGCTATTCTACATATAAACACCCTGAACCGCTCGATTAGATTCCAGGCTGCAACTCATTCCCAGGTATCTGTTATTCTACTTTTAACCAGCTGAACTCTTCAGTCTGATGTCAGTCTGTTATGCACTCCTGGGTATCTGTCATTCTATATGTAAGCCACCTCTCTTTCTGAACCCTTTGATTAGATTTCAGTCTGTTACTCACTCCCTGGTATCTTTTATTCTACATGAATCCATCCTGAACCTCTCGATTAGATTTCAGCCTCTCACTCAGTAGCTGGTATCTGTTATTCCATACAAAAAACACCCCAAACCCCTTGATTAGATTACAGTTTGTTACTCACTCCCTGCTATCTGTTGTTCTATATAAAAGCCACTCCAAACCCTCACTTAGATTTCAGCTTGTTACTCACTCCAGGATATCTGTTATTCTATATATAAACCAACCTGAACCCCTTGATTAGATTCCAGTCAGTAACTCACGCCCAGGTATGTCATTCTATACATAAACCAGTTGAATCCCTCAATTAGATTTCAGCTTGCTACTCACTCCCAGGTATCTGTTATTTGATATATAAACTAATTCCTCCCCAAACCCCTTGATTAGATTCCAGTCTGTAACTCACTCCTAAGGCCTTTATTATTTGATATATAATCCTCCCTGAACCCCTCGATTAGATTTCAATCTGTAACCTAATCCCAGTATCTGTTATTTGATATCTAAATCCCTCTGAGCCTCTCAATTAGATTTCAGTCTGTTACACTCCCAGATATCTAATAGCCTGTGTTACTCACTCCCTGGTATGTTATTCTATATACAAACCATCCCAAAACTCTCAATTAGATTCCAGTCTGTAACTCACTGCCAGGTATGTAGTTCTATATGTAAACTGGCTGACCACCTCACTCCCAGGTATCTGTTATTCTATATATACCCCCGCACTCGAATCCCTTAATTAGATTCCAATCTATTACTCACTCCCATTATTCTATATATAAATGAGTTGACACTTTCAATTATATTCCACTCCTGCTGCTTAATCAAATGACTAAACATTATTCCTCAGGTAGTGAGTTGTATCATGCTCCTAACTGACGCACACTTGAGAATGCACCCACACAACTCACAAACAAGCACATATCATTCAGTCGCACTGCCACGTCATGCATATGCACAAACTATCACACATGAAAGTACCTTTTCTTCCTCAGGAATGCCCCCAGTTCTGGATCCAAATTAGTAGACAGCTTCTAATTAGATGACTAGATATGAAACTTGGCAATTGACACTCTCCCCTCAGGCCAGCGATGATTCACGAACTTAGATTTCTGATTGATGTTTCAGCGTGCTGTATTGCTGACTATGCTTGTCCTATTCCAGACTATTGGCCATTGCACCCTATCGTCATGCATTAAATACATCACTGCCTTAACTTATACTTTGTGTCTGAAATGCTTAAGTATAATATCAGTGTTACAGAAGGGTGAAATAGCAATGTGATAATACAAGGACTGCAATGTCAGTGTTATAAAGCGAGGCTTGTAGTGTCAGGGTTATAGTGTGAGGGATGTAATGTTATGTTATAATGCAAGGGGTGAAACATCATGTCATAGGTTGAGCACTGTAGTGTCAGAGTTATAGCGTGAAGGCTGTAATGTCAGTGTTATAGTGTGAGGACTGAAAATGTCAGGGTTATAATGTAAGGACTGAAATTTCAGTGTTATAGTGTGTGGACTGTAATGTCAGGGTTATAGCGCGAGGGCTGTAAGATGTCAGAGTTAAATACAAGAGTTATAATGTCAGTGCTATAAATTCAGGGCTGTAGGCTCAGATATTTGGCAAGTAGGCTATCTCATGAGCCCTTGAGAAATGGCAGGTAAGGACGAAATCCGGGACTGTTGTCCCCTTTTCAGTTTCTGTCAAATATCGTTGGCATAGGATAATGGTGGAATTACATAACCCACTCTGACAATCCCATCTCCGCTGGTTCCGTTGTGAGGTAATTAGTTTAAATGACCCCTCTTTCCCACAATTTCACGGTAGTTCCCCTTCTGTAAGTAGCTGTGTTTTAAGTCTAACAGTGGAGCTGTGAATCACAGAGTGGACCTCAGCTCCAAGCTGGGCACCAGAAACGCTTGCCAGTACTGAAAGACCACCCTAGTCCTGCCTGCCTCTGGAGCTTGGCGGGCTGACTCCAGCCCCTGCTTCAAGGGGCTCTTATAGTATTTAACTACAAATTTCCAAATAGCGGCAATTCAAGACAACAACTTAAAACAACTTGACAATATCACAGAATTGTTCCAGTGCAGAAGGTGAACATTTGGCCCATCATACCTGCACCAACCCTTCAAATGAGCATCACTATCTACAGTGCCAATCTCTTGCCTTTTCCCCATAATTGTGCATACTATTTCAATCCAAATAACAATGCAATGCCCTCTTGAATGCTTCCATTGAACCTGCCTCCACCACATTTCCAGGCAGTACATTCCATACCCTAACTAATCCACGTCTGAAAAAAGATTCTTCTCACATCACGCTTGCTTCTTTTGCACACCACTTTAAATCTATGCCCTCTCCTTTTTGTTCCTTTTCTGATAGGAAACAGCTTCACCCTATCTACTTTATCCGGCCTGTTCGTGGGTTTGAAGACCTCTGTCAATTCTCCTCCTAACTTTATTCTCTTCAAGGAGACCAGTCCCAAATTCTTCAACTTATCTTCATCACTCAAGTTTCTCATGCCATGGAACCATTCTTGTAAATCACTTTCCGCATTCTCTTCAATGTATTCATGTCTTTCCTATAATGTGGCCCACACAACTATACACAATATTCCAGCTGAGATCTAACAAGTGTTTTATACAAATTCAACATCACCTCCCTGCTCTTGTACTCCACTTGCCTATTAATAAAGCCAAGAATGCTGTATGCTTTACTTACTGCTCTCTCCACTGTCCTGCCACCTTCAGTGATCTGTGCACATAGCAACCAAAGTTCCACTGTTCCTGCACCCCTTTTCAAATTGTACTTCCTATTTTATTGTCTTAAGTGTTCTTCCAATCAAAATGTATCACCTCACACTTCTCGGTATTGAACCTCACCTGCCACCTGTCTGTCCACTCCGCCGACTTGTCAATGCCCTTTTGGAATTTCACCCTGTCTTCCTCACAGTTTACAATTCTTCAAAGTTTCATGTCACCTGCAAACTTTGAAACTGTCCCCTGCACACCGAGATCCAGAGGTCCTGATACTGACCCCTGGGGAACCCCATTACAACCTTCCTCCAGCCAGAAAAACATCCATTGACCATTGCTGTCTGTTTCCTATGACTTAGCCCATTTTGTATCCTTTACATTGTCCCTTTTATACCATGACCAATAACTTTTCTCATAAGTCTGTTGTGTGGCACTGTATCATATGCATTCTGGAAATCCATGTATACCACATCAACATTACCCTCAATGACCCTTTCTGTTATCTTGCTATGGTTTCAAACTACTACCGATTTAGGTAATACGTTCTGAGTTGATCTATTGAGCTTCTTTCTTTCATTGGAACATTTTGCTTGATCTACTGGTGCTTCCAGGGCCTTATAGGGACAGGCCATTTGATCATAGGTAGCATAGAATTATTGCTGATTCTTGACATCTCTATTTAATCGATGAACTGTGATCAACAATCTTTGTTTATAATATTTTTGGGACTGCATGTACATTAGGCATCACACTCTGGGTTAAGTTGTTTGTTTTTAATTTGTAGCCTGAAATTTGCACTCAAATTTGCAGTTTCCTTAACCTGCAGCAGTTACGCTCTGATTGGCCTGAGCTTGTATTTAACCAACAACAACTGCAAATAGTGGCCTTAGAGATCAGAGGTCTATTTTTGCTGAGCATCATCTGGAATAAGATACCTGTCATAAAGAGGTATTCCATCCAAATGACCGAAAAACCCTATCTCTTTACAAAGGAACCTCATTTTAATGTCATACCACTTTGTACTGTAATAATATCAGACTTAGCACCACCCTAATGCATAAAGTCCTGGCTATAGTGTCTAATCCATTTGCTTTCTCAGCCCCTACCCTCTGCTGATTCTTGCTCAACAGTTGCTGATTCCATTTGGCTCCTGAATTCACTTCTTCAGGACACAGTTTGAAAGGCTCGGAGTCTCCACTGTCAGCTGACCGAGGCTTGAGGTTATTGTGGCTGCAGCAAATGGCGAGGAATGGGGGTTCACAGCCAAAGGGAAATATTAGGCCATTCAACAAGGTGGGTGTTTGCAGAACTGAAGAGAAAAGCTGGATGCATGAAACAAAGCTCAGTCAGTGAGATGCAATCAAGCAGGTTGGGGTGAAGTGTTACTGCAGATGGGATGAAGTGAATCACTGCGAGCAGGCATCGAGGCAGAGTACAGTCCCTGGCAGGTACTTTAACACTCTGGTCTGTGCCATGAACCCAGTTCACAGCACCGGCAAAATAATGGGCCCTTCACAAGCTCAAAACCCACATGCTTCCCAGTGGAATGGGATCCAAGGGCTACCATGTGACCTCAAAGAGAAACTTTTCTTATCTCTCTCCTTTACTGTGCCCTCCCCTTCTCCATTAACTTACTTATCTCTTCATTTACTGACCCTCCTCCTCTCCATTTATTTCCCCCTTTCTCTCCAACCACTGCCCCTTCCCCTCTCTGTTTTATTCCCCTTTCCACCAATGCTCCCTCTGCTCAGTTTCATTGCCCGAGTGGGAACCTCACCTGAGTGACATTGCTCATTATCTTTGGCCATTCGGCCCACTATATTTATTATGATTCTAGACTAACCTACACCAATTCCTGCTCAGTCCCACTCATTTTCTAAAATGTTCCATCTTCCTTCACTGGTAGATATTCAACTACATGAATGTTCACTGGAGAGCTTCACTGATCCTTAGCCACTGATCACAACAAGGGATCAGTCAGGAATGACCAAGCCCATGTGTCAGCAACACAGATTGTAGCTTCAGACACTCCATATGTGGAGGTTGGGCTGGAAACAGAAGCAGGCATGAGCCAGTATGTGCAAAAGGGAGCTTACATATGGGAGAGACTGGGGTGTGTGGATAAATGGTAGGCACAGGAGGAATTAGAGACTAAGGAATCAATGATATCCTGGGAAACAGGAGATTGTGGGAGTGTCAGGGAGAGTCAGGAAGAGGAGACAGGGATAAATGGGAAATGGAGTGGGAGAGAGCAGGAAATGGGAGAACGTGAAAGATTCCCAGGATTATTAAGCAGGAGGAAAGAGAAAGGTTCAGATGACTGAAGAGGGAACTGGCACATGTCAGTTGAGAATTGGGTTCAAAGGAATGGGTTGAGATGGAGGTTAGCGAGAGGGGTGAGTTTCAGAGTAAGGGTGCTATTGAGGGTTGGAATTGACATGCCATCCCACCAGACCCTTCTCAAGGACCTGTGAAGTTGTCCCAATCTCCCTCAAACTCTGTCCCACTAACTTGGTGCCCTCATCCCATTCACTTCAGTTTGTTCCACTTCAGTCTCACTAACCCTCAGCCCCTCACAAGTTTTTGGTTTGAATTTGCATTTGACCAGGTGCCCAAAGGAAGTGTACTGAGCCTTGGGCTCCAGGAAGCCCTGGTGGTTATGGTATTCCTTTGCGGCTTGCTCTACGTTACCTCGGTCGTGGGTACAGCAGTGGCAGAAGGAAAGAGGTCTTCGCCGCGGAGCTCCAACAAGGGCCTCAACTTCAACAAGAGAGGTGAAAGAGAAGCAAAGCACAGGAGCAGAGTGTGAGAGGGACAGAAGAAGAGGGCGAAGGAAAGATTCTAATAATGTGAGGGGAGGAGAAACAAATGGGAAGAAATGACAAGGGAAACAAGAATAGGATGAGATAGTGCCACTGTTTGCGGCAATCCTGAAACCAATAGCAGATACCAGGCATGCAGTCCAGGGTTAATCAACTAGACACCTACAGGGTGGCCTATGATGAGAAACACTGTCCAGTTTTCAAAACCTCAAATGTATGTTTACCAACCTGCTCAAGGGACTTTCAGAGTGGGCCACAGCATAACCACAACAACCCACTGCATCATGGGAAACTGGGGCAAGAGCCTACACAATAGTGCACCAAAGCTGAAACACTGTCACAGTAACCATGTCAACAGTCAGTCTCAGCACTTCACTTTCAAACAGAGTGCTAACAGGAGTGAGAGCTAGAGAGAGAAAACAAGAAAGTAAATCAGACAGTAAATGAGACACAGGGTGGGTGCAGGGTGAAACAGAGAGATCCATACAAAGTGCGTGAGAGAGTCAGACAATGCGAGAAAAACAGAGAGACAAACAGTGCAAAAGTCAATATGAAAAGCTCAGCACCAAATAAAGCAGAACCTCAAAGTTAACAATCTCTGGAAACTGATATAGGGGAAATGTGATTAGAGAAATGAATGTGAGGCTGAAAGACTGGTGTGGAAATAGTGGGTTCCAGTTTGTGTAATACTGGTATCAATATTTGGGAAAGTCTCTACCAACGAGGCAGTCTCCATCTGAAAAGTACAGGATCTGGTGTTCTTACTGAGTGCATAATACAGGGAAGATTTTAAATTCAATCATGAGGAAAAGGGATCAAACTTGGGACCATGTGATAAATCAAAGAAAAGATGTAAAGCAAGTGTAAAAGATATTAATATGGGAAATTATGGATAGACTGTGACAGGAAGGGATAGAGAGTACAAATCTAACAGAAAAGCAACAGATTATGTTAAAAGTTACAAAAATAATAAAAGGACAAAGCTCTGTATCTGAATACACATAACATTCAAAACAAAACAACTGAACAGAAAGCACAAATAGAAGTGAATAAGTAGGATCCAGTAACCATTACACAGGATGACCTGGATTGGGATCTGAATGTTGAAGGGTGCAGGATGGTTAAGAATGACAGGATGCTAGGCTAAACCAGCAGTGGCTCTGTCAATTAATAATGGAATTAGCACAATCGGGAGGGTTGGCCCATGTTAAGGAAAGTAAGATGATTACATAGAGATAATAAGAAAAATAATAAAGGCGAGAGGTCACTTGTGCGATAACAAGGTGTGGAGCTGGATGAACACAGCAGGCCAGGCAGCATCAGAGGAACACAAAAGCTGACGTTTCGGGTCTGGACCCTTCTTCAGAAATGGGGGAGGGGAAGGGGGCTCTGAAATAAATAGAGAGGGGGGAGACGATGATAGAAGGTGGATAGTGGAGCCGATAGGTGGAGAGAAGACGGACAGGTCAAGGATGAAGCCAGTAAAGGTGAGTGTAGGTAGGGAGTTGGGATGGGGGTTGGTCAGTGAGGAGGGAGGGGCGGGTAGATGGGAGGGAAGACAGACAGGTCGAGGAGGCGGGGATGATGCTAGAAGAGGCGAGGTGAGTGTAAGTAGGAAGTGGGGGTGGGGGTTGGTCAGTGAGGTGGGAGGAGCAGATAGGTGGGAGAAAAGGCAGACAGGTCAAGGAGGCGAGGATGAGACGGGGTGCTGGTCTTGGGATGAGGTTGGGGGTGGGGAGATTTTGAAGCTAGTAAAGTCCACATAGAGACAATAGGGTTGCAGGGTTCCCAGGCGGAATATGAAGTGCTGTTCCTCCAGTTTTCAGGTGGCATCGTTGTGGCACTGGAGGAGGCCCAGGATGGACATGTCGTCCAAGGAGTGGGAGTGGGAGTTGAAGGGGGAATGGGGTTGAGAAACATATCAGCCATGATCAAATGGCAGCGCTGATTCTATGGGGCAGAATTATGCTCCTATGTTTTACACCTTAAAGTGGTGAGTTGGCATATAATGGACCATGTAGATGATAAGGGTCTTATGAGATATGAAGTGTAAGGGGAGACAGGTAACTTGGCAGGGACTATAATCAGGAGTTGGGGTGGTGGGTGGTCAAAGGGTCTTGACAACTTGGATGATGATGGGATATATCTTCTTGTGGGAGAAAGTAGCCCATTCCTGCTGAGTAGCCTAGTCTTGCCTCTAACTCATCTGCTTGTATGAGACAATGAAATTGAGAGACACGTAGGGAGAAAGACATGAGCACAAGAGTGAAATCGAGTGACAAGAGATAGAGACTGAGACTGTGAGGGACAATATGGAAGAGAGTCAGTGGCAGAAAGAATAAGTGAGAGAGGTAGTGTGAGAGTGCAAGAAAATGAGGCTGAGTAAGACTGAGAGACGGATATAGAGATGCTGTGAAACAGTATGAGAGAGACAGTGAGAGCCAAAGAATGAAGCAGAGAAAGCATGAAAGATACAAAGAGACAGAGAGGCTAAGTGAATGAAAAAAAGCATTTGAGACAGGAATGTGTGGGAATGAAAGACAGCAAGAGACAGGCAGAGAGAGAGTCAGGGAGAATGTGAGTGATGCATCATGAAAGAGTCAGAGGGTGAGAAAGCAATAGGGGGAGAAAGATTCGCCAGGGAATGAACCAGAGTAAGTGTCAGGCAGAGCTGTAATTGAAGATGCAGTAGGGACAGAGGGAGATGGAAAGTTTATGAGTAAGTTTCGTTCAAGAAGAAAGGAACGAGAGGTGGAGAGACAGGATATAGATGTGAGAAGGGAAAGGTATAGAAGCACAGAATCATACAGTACAGATGAGGCCCTTTGGCCCATTGAGTCTGCAGTGGAAGAGAGAATGAGGAAGAGTAAGATATTGAGATATTGATTCTTCATAACACCACATGTACAGGTCAGAATGCAGGGCCCTGTTTGTGTAACGGTTAGTCTGTCTCAGGTACCATTGTTAAATCAGATTAGTTTATTAGAACTCCAGCAGCTGGGGCCTGTACAGCAGGCGAATTATTCTATCTAGAGCAAAAGAAATTTGTTCGCCTGAGCCAGTGTGGCAATAGGAAAACAGATTCCACAAGAAAAGCAGAATCAACTTCTGTCATTGATCATGTTAACAGTGCAGAACCACAAAAGATAAGTCAGCCTCACTGGTTAACGAATGCAGCCACTACTTGAGGTGGGAGGTAAAAGGGTGTGAGAGTGATGGAGAAGGTACTGTGAGACAGTAATTAAAATAAGCATTTGAATTAATACAGAACATCGGGAATTTATAGTCTTCTTTTAAAGCAAGCAAACAAATGGCTGGATTCTAATAGTCATGGCTTTGAATTGCTTTAACACTGATCAGTAACTTTCGCATTGACCGGCCCTTTACCACGAGCCACAGAGAGCAGCAGGATGATCAAAGAGCAGCACTTTAAACATCCGCTGGCACCCCTGCAATTGGCAGCTGCTTTCCACTCTCATTGCCTCTGTCTTGTGGACTCAAATACAAGATGGGCATCACCGTTCTCATTAATACGCAGGCTACTGAACAATGGGCCCATCACAACTCGGAATAGAGCTCCATCTGGCAAAATACACGTGTCAACTTCACCTTAGCCAATGACAGGAGGAGGAACTGGAATCCAGGAACAATCCCAATGTTGGAACAGAGTGTGGACAGTGATGGGGTGAAGGGGGAATCCAGGAACCATCCCAACGTCGGAGCATAGTGTGGACAATAACAGGGCGAGGAGCAGGAATCCAAGAACAATCCAAACGTTGGAGCAGAGTGTGGACAGCGATGGGGAAGATGAGGAATCCATTACAATCCCAATGTCAGAGTGGAGTGTACACAGTGATGGGGTGAAGGAGGAATCCAGGAACAATCCCAATGTTGGAGTGGATTGTGGACAGTGACAAGAGGAGAAACAGGAATCCAGTTACAATCCCTACATCGGAGCGGAGTGTGGACAGTGACAGTTGGAGAAATCCAGGAACAATCCCAATGTTGGAACAGAATGTGGACAGTGATGGAGAACAGGAGGAATTGAGGAACAATTCTAAAGTTGGAGCAGAGTGTGGATAGTGACTGGGAAGAGGAGAAAACCAGGAAAAATCCCATTGTTGGAGTGGGCTGTGGACAGTAATGGGGAAGAGGAGGAATTCAGTTACAACCCCAATGTTGGAATGGAGTGCAGAGAGTGATGGGGAAGAGGAGAAAACCAGGAACAATCTCAATGTTGGAGCGGAGGGTGGACAGTGATGGGGAAGAGGAGGAATCCAGTTACAATCCCAATGTCAGAGTGGAGTGTACACAGTGATGGGGTGAAGGAGGAATCCAGGAACAATCCCAGTGTCGGAGAGGATTATGAGTGGTGATGGGGAACAGTGGGAATCTATGGACAATCCCAATGTCAGAGTGGAGTGAGGACAGTGATAGGGAGGTGGAGGAGTTTAGGAACAATCCCAATGTTGGAACGGATTGTGGACAGTGATGGGGAAAAGCGGGAATCCAGGAACAATCCCGATGTCGGAGTGGATTGTCAACAGCGACAGGAAGTGGAATCCAGGTCCAATCCCAATGTTGGAACGGAGTGTGGACAGTGATGGGGAAGTGGAGCAGTCCAGATATAATCTAGAATGTTAAATATCTGAAAAAAGCAGCATATTGTAGAGCTTTTTGTCTTCTAGTCATCAGAACAAAGATGAGAATGCCACATTTAAAAAATAACATCAAATTATAAGTTAGAAAAAGAGAGTGGCGTTTGATTGGCAGGTTGACTTGGATTTTCTGAGGCATTGCTATGGATGGGGCAGCACGGTGGATCAGTGGTTAGCACTGCTGCCTCACCACACCAGGGACCAGGTTCAATTCCAGCCTCCGGCAACTTTCTTTGTGGAGTTTGCACATTCTCCCTCTGTCTGCGTAGGTTTTCTCTGGGTGCTCCAGTTTCCTTCCACAGTCCAAAGATGTGCAGGTTATGGTGGATTGGCCATGTTAAATTGCCCACTGTGTCCAGGGACGCGTAGGTTAGGTGGATTAGCATTGGGGAAAAAATGCAAGGTTACAAGGGATAGGGTAGGGGGGTGGATCTGGGTGGGATGCTCTTTAGAGAGTGGGTATGGACTTGCTAGGCTGAATGGCCTGTTTCCACACTGTACGGATTCTATGAAATAGCAACAGAGATCTACTGCTTCCTGAGCTCCTGGGTCATGAAACATTCCTCAAGGCTGAAACATCTAGGTTGTGATTGCACAAAACAGGTTCCTGGTTAGGAATGGATGTTGCTTTCAACAAGTGCAATGTGCCATGTTACAAACTCAGCTAGCTGTAGTGTAGGTATTAATGCACTTAGGATTACTCTGCAAGCACTGAATTGCAGAAGTACGTCTAACAGTTGACATTTCATATTGTGTTGAGGCTGGGTAGGTCTGTACTCTACCACAGCCAAAGGAACTTGCTGTTTGACTCAATCAGCTACTTGCTACAAAGTAATGCCTCCATATCAGGCATCAGTCAAACTCAAACATGAGGGGCTCAATTCTTTGATGGGTAGGATGTCTGTTTGGGCTGAGGACAGTTTGTGGAAAGCACCACTCATATCACCACTTCACAACATCATCATGAAACATCCTCCTGAACTTTTTGTTCAAGTCACTCAAAACTTGCCAACCAATCAGCACGCTCTTCTGTAAAAGTTGTGGTGATTCTTTGAAATTTGGTATTCTTGTGGTTGTCCTGACGAGTGCAAAACAAATAGCTTTAACAACACGCATCTCTTCAAAGAGATTTGAATTCAGTCCCACCATGCAACTGAAATTTAAATTCATGCAAGGAGCATGCTCACAGTGTTAACTAACACAGACATGTAGGAATGAAATCTGGATACCACTCACTGATGTTAATGATACTGGTCCAATGTTAAAACATTCAGGGTTCTGTGCTGCAATTGAAAGGTCAAATAAAAACAGCTGGACAGATATCTTGCTATAACAGCACTGTCCTTGCCTCTCTTCACTACCAATCTTCCTCCATCACCCTCCCTCAATCCACAACATCCGTCCATCCATCACCATTTGTCCATCCACCACCACCCATCTCTCCACCATCATCCATCCATCCATCCAACATCATCCGTCTCTCCACCATTCCTCACTCCCTCCATGACCATCTGTCTCTCCATCACCCTCCCTCCCTCCACCAGCATCCGTCCATTCATCACCCTCTGTCCATAAATTACCATCCGTCTCTCCGATGTCATCCGTCCATCCACCATCTGTCAATTTTTATCATCTGTCCATCCACAACCATCCGTCTCTCTACCATTCCTCCCTTCCTCCATGACCATGTCTCTCCATACCCTCCCTCTCTCTACCACATTCCCTCTCTGCCATCATCCATCCATCCATCCACCACCATCTGTCTCTCCATCATTCCTCCCTCCCTCCATGACCATCTCTCTCCATCATATTCCCTCCACCACATCCATCCATCCACCACCACCTGTCCATACACCATCCCTTCCTCCATCACACTGCCTCCACCACCCGCTCTCCAACCACCACAACCCTCCTCACGTCAGCCCTCTCTCAACCACAATCTGTCTCTCTGTTACAAGCCATTCTTCCTTACGGGCCATCTCTCTATAACTGACCATACTAACCTTTATTACCATTCATTCTACCAGTACCAGCCATCTCTTTGTTACTATCCATCTCTTCATTACAATCTGTCAACATTCACCTCTCCATTACAAACTCTAATATTTTCTATCTCTGTTACCTTCTATTTCTTCATTACAATCTCTTCATTAATCTCCATTTCTCTATTATCAATTCTCTCTACTAACTGCCATCTATCCATTACAAACTCTGTACGACAATCCATCTCTCCATTACTGTCCATTTCTCTGTTACTTTCTAACGCTTCATTACCATTTATCGCTCTGTTACCATCTGTCTCCAATATCATCTGTCTTTCTGATAATATCTGTCCCTCTCTGTGTTACCACCCAACTCTTTCTTTCACCACCCATCTCTGTAGCAGTTCAAGAATGTGCCTTACCAGAATTTTATCAAGGGCAACTGAGGATGGCCAACAAATCTCATGAAGAAATTTAAAAAAAATTCCCTTTCTTACCGTAAGTATTACAATTCATTTCCCCATTACTATCCAGTCCTCTACATTACCAACCAGCACCCCATTACAAACTGTCTCCAGTATCTTCCATTTCTCCCAGACTTCACACACAGTTTTTAATTGATTGTCCTATTCGAATGGCACTCAGGTCAATAACAGTGTTTATACAAACCAAGGGGCTGTGATCCGCTGACACAGACCCACCCAGGAACTGACCCTTGACATAAGGGGAGATCAGCTGACAAGCATGTGACTGATTACTGTGTTTAGAGACAGCAGGCTTCTATCCTGCTCCTACCAAGCAGGATCCCTCTTAGTTCATTAGACACTGGACCAGCCAGGGGTGAGGACGCAGCCACTAGAACCAGCTGAAACTAAAGTGAAAGGGATGCAGCCAGGGAGGGAACTGACAGGAAAGGAATTAGAAAGAGGGGTGAAAGTCAGCAGGTTAGGAATGCAGAAGGACAGCCATACGTACCACCCAGATGCAAGTCGAGGATTTCACTGTAACTAGACTCTCCCCAATAGTCTATAATAAGATTAGAAAGAGTTAATGTACAGTGCCAGGCAACAGGCAATAAAGAACATGCATACACACATATACATGCTACAGAAGAGGCAGCTCAGAAATCCAAACTGGACATAAGCAGCAGTCTTCTCCACCAAATCTTACGCCACATACTATTGTCCATGGGCAATGCATTCCTGTCCAGTGTGTCACTCCTCTGTGACAGTGTGTTACTCCCCTGTGACAGTTTGTTACTCCCTCTGTGATAGACTTTTACTCTCCAGTGACACTATGTTACTCTCTATGACAGTCTGTTATTATCTCTGTGACAGTGTGTTACTCCCCTGTGACAGTGCATCACTCCCCTGTGACAGCCCGTTACTCCCCCTGTGACGGTGCACCACTCCCTGTGGCAGTGCATTACTCTTCCTGTGACAGTGCGTTACTCCCCGTAACAGTCCATCACTCTTTGACAGTGCGTTACTCACATGAATGTGCATCACTCCCTGTGATAGTCTATTATACCCTTGTGACAGTGCGTCACTCCGCCTGTAACAGTGCATTACTCCCTCTGTGACACTACGTCACTCCCCCATGACAGCCTCTTACTCTCCTGTGATGGTGCATCACTCTTCGTCTCAGTGTGTTACTCCCTGTGACAGTGTGCTACTCCCTGTGACAGTGCAGTACTCTTCCTGTGACAGTGCATCACTCCCCTGTAACAGTGTGTTACTACCCCTATGACAGTGCATTACTTCGTGACAGTGCATCATTCCCCTGTGAGTGTGTTACTACACATGACATTGTGTTACTCCCTGTGACAGTGCATCACTCCTGTGACAGTATGTTACTACCACTGTGACACTGTAACTCCCGTGACAGTCCATTATTCCCGTGACAGTGTGTTACTACCCCTGTTCCAGTGTGTTACTACTCCTGTTACAGTGTGTTACTACCCCTGTGACCTTGAATTGACCAAGTGATTGTACTGAGGATATGTTTGGTGATGTGGTTTTGCCAGGTGATAGAATGGACTGCCTATTATTCCAGTTTGCTCTTTTTTACGCTGGCCTCTTGTGAATGCTGCACTATCTGGGCTGCCTCATTGATCAAGAAACATGCAGACAATGAAAACAGTGAGAGAAAAAGAAAAACTGGCCAGTCAGAAACCCATCACAGTTTGGAGCTCAGAATGAGAGTGTTTGTGAAGTAGCAGAGACAGGTGGTCATGTACAAGCTGACAGTCAGTGTAATCTGTTTGGTGATAAATCCACTCCTGAAAACATTTAGCCCTTTCCACCTTTAATACTGACCAGAAGGAAGTCGATGAGGAGCAGCCCACAGCTGCATGGCCGAGTCACTTGAGGACAGCATGACTAGTGTGTGTGGAATACACAGTTTGACAGGAAAGAAAGGGCTGACTTTCCAGTGTGGCATCTCCATCCAATGTGTGTGGTGTGGGCACCTTTGTGATACTTTTGTGGTTGATCAGCTCACATTAACTGTTGAGATTCATGTGAAAAATAGCATTTAGACAGAAAAAGTCCAGGAAAGGTCAACACCTCATCGGGTAAGGTGAGAAATGATCCTGTCAGAATAAGAAGAACAAGGTGCTGAACAAATTTCCTTGACTCTTGTATCACCCTTTTCTGTAGCACTGCGCAGTGTTGCAACTAGAAACACCAGCTCTGAACTCAGCACCACAATGGACATTGGAAGGAGAAAGTGAATGGACAGAGGAGCTGGAAGAAAATAACACATTCATCATGCTACCCA
The DNA here is from genome assembly GCA_024137785.1 of Ginglymostoma cirratum. Taxonomy (NCBI): domain Eukaryota; kingdom Metazoa; phylum Chordata; class Chondrichthyes; order Orectolobiformes; family Ginglymostomatidae; genus Ginglymostoma; species Ginglymostoma cirratum. Next base: position 59,545,704 of record JAHRHZ010000020.1, on the reverse strand, counting down.
CAATTAAAACACTTTGCTGTTACAAACTAAAGTTCACTGACACTTGGCCAGGTCAGCGACTGACGTCTGGTGGAAATGAGAGACCTTGTACAGGTTAGGGATTGACCCTTTGACAAGACAGGGATTGACCCCTGGATGAATCAGAGTTTGACCCTTGGAGGGGTAGGGTGTGACGCAGAACAGGTCAGAGAATGACCCCGAGTGATCGGGTCACCTTAATGGCGGATTGGGAAGACACATTTCTCAAAAATGAACAGTGTATTCCCTAAGTTGTGAGGTATATTGCCAGCATCCAGTCCATCCTTAACCTGTAGGAAGTTAATGTGTCTTTATCAGTTAAGCTTGCAAGCTGGCATGGCCCTTTGTAGACATACAGAGAAAAGGGACAGGTACCTGCTTCTCCACGGAGAGCTTTCTCAACAGCTACACCTCTCTCCTCCAGCTGACGCTGCTTCTCCTCCACCTGCTCGAGCTGTCGTTGAATAATCTGTTGAAACAAAGCAGCTAAATCAGACTGACTTTGATAGTGACTAGTACATCCTCTACCATGCGATACCATCATTGAGAAAGGTAAAGTGTGCATAGTCCTACCAGACCATAGGGCTCCTCTCTCATGACAGACAACTGATGATGGTTTAACGTGAGGGTCACCACAACACATGTGAGGGAGGGTTGAGAGGGAGAATCCTATATGGTAACTTCAGCAGGTATGTGAATTGAACCCATGGTGTTGGTATCACTTTGCATCACAAACTGGCCGTCTGGCCAACTGAGCTAAACAACCTTCACATCATAGATGTGGTATGCCCTAGTGCACATAGTGTACCATTATGGATATAGTGTGCTCGAATGTAACATAGCAGCGGCACAGTGGTTCAGTGGTTAGCACTGCTGCCTCACAGTGCCAAGGTCCTCGGTTTGATTCCAGCCTCAAGTGACTGTCAGTGTGGAGTTTGCACCGTCTCCCTGTGTCTGTGTGGGCTTCCCTTCACAGTCCAAAGATGTGCATGTTACGGTGGATTGACCATGGTAAATTGCCCATAGTGTCCAGGAATGTGTGGGTTAGGTGGATTAGCCATGGGAAATGCAGGGTTGAAGAGATGAAGTGGGGGTCTGGGTCTGGGTAGGATGCTCTTTGGAAGGTCACTGTAGACTCGATGGGCCGAATGGCCTGCTTCCACACTGTAGGGATTCTATGACCCTAGTGCACCATTGTGGGTATAGTGTAGCCTCGTGTACAATTGTGGGTATAGTGAACTCTTATGCAATACAGTATACCATTGTGGGTAAAGAATACCTAGTGTAACATACTGTACCATCATTGATATAGTGTGCCTGAGTGTAACATAGTGTACCGTTATAGATATAGTATACCCTAGCGTAACATGGCGTACCCTAGTATAATGTACAGTACAAGAGTGGATAAGGGGAATTGGCTTTTTAGAAGGCTTTTTGTGAAATCCCACACAGAACATTAGTAAACAAAAGTAAAGTGTATGGCATTAGGTGTAATATACTGGGCCAGATTGAGCAGGATGTACTTCAGCTGGAACGGGGCCTTCCCATTTGGGTGACACAGGTAGGCTGGCATTGCTCACTGCACTGATACCTTCACCCAGCTTGGTCCCTGTCATGGGAGATTCCAGGTCTTGCTTACTGACCTGTGCCCTGTGCAGCCTCTTCAGCTCCTCCTGCTTGGCCTGTCTCCGAGCTGCCCTTTGCACCCTCCGAGTCAGCTTGGAATTGAGCTCCTCCTCAGTGTAGGGTTTCTGAAATTAGAGAAACAAGTTTTCACCTCTGCTCAACAGCTGAATATGCAAAAATACCATGAAATATTGGTATGTTCTTCCCCAGCGAGGAGCACAGAGATACAGCAAACTACTAGACCCACTTAATACGCAGACTGAATATACCGTTGGATCCACTTCTAAATCTGCACTTAGTCAAAAACATATCCTGTGTCAGGGGCACATTACTAAATTCACTCATAGGTAGTCATCATCAAGTCTGATTGTGTCACTGGTCATGGTCTCAGAGAGTCCTTGTTTGCCTGATCAGCCTGATCCAACAGCCACATCTCTGACCACATGTTTGGCAGGTGTTTCTGGGAGGTGGAACTGGTCCCTGGCCTTGAAATCATTGCATTCCTTTCTCCAGTTCCTTTTCCATACTTCCTCTTGCCGACGGATATTCACAAAGAATTGTGGTCCTTTACAAAGAAGCTTCCAAGTTGGTCTCATCTGAATGGTTTCATCTGTGATGCTTTGAGATCTATGTTGTAAAATCTTGTGGGAAGCCTATAGGGCGTCTTTGAAATGTTTCCTTTGTCCTCCTTTCATTCAAGTTCCTTCCTTGAGCTGGGTGAAGATGATTTGCTTTGGCAGTTGGAACTCAGGCATCCTAATCATGTGGCCAGCCCAGCACAGTTGGCTTCAGATTATCATGGCCTTGAATCTGGTGCTGTTAGCTGCTTCAAGGATGCTGATATTAGTATGCCTGTCCTCCTTGCTGATGTGGAGAGTCCATCTCAAAGCTGATGGTACTTCTCAAGGGTCTTGAACCAGGTATAGATGCCACCTCAAGTTTTGAAACCATACAGAAGCATGGATGTCATAGTCATTGAAGATTTTCATCATTTGGCGTCTGAAGGTGACTCTCACAGATTGAATGCAATGTTGAATCTCTGCATCAAGGTTAGCCTTAGATGACAGGTGGCTCCTCAAGTAGGGGCAATGTCTCTCATTTGGGAGGAATTCTCCATTTATGTTGAGGAGGGATGCAACGGAGCTTGCCCTGTGATGGGTTGGTAAAGAACTTGAGTCTTCTCGAGGTTGAGGCTGACTCCAATTTTTCAGTATCCTGTGACTACCAGTGATAAGTATATTCATGCAACACACATGACTGGATCAATTGGCAGGATACAAATGGATAAAGCAATCTATTGGATTCACTTGAGGTAACTAACAGAATGGATCTGCTGCTAGAAAGCATGGACAGTAAATCACTAGATGTGCTAATCAGATATGTTTTACAGAACTAGGTGACCACAACAAGACAGGGTGGTATAATGAAGGAAGCACAGCAATGCCAGGATTGGAGAGGTGATGGCCTAGGGGTGTAATCACTGGACAGTTCATCCAGATGCCTGGTAACGTTCTGGGAACCTGGGTTTGAATCCTGCCATGGCAGATGGTGAAATTTGAATTCAATAAAAGAAATTCAATAAAAGAGTTAAGAATCTAATGATGATCATGAAATCATTGCCAATTGTTGGAAAAACCCATCTGGTTCACTAACATCCTTCAGGGAAGGAAACTGCTATCCTTACCTGGTCTGGCCTACACGTGACTCCGGACTCACAGCAATGTGGTTGACTCTGAACTGCCCGTTCCGCAATTGGGGATGGGCAATAAATGCTGCCTAGCCAGTGACGCCCTCATCCCGTGAATGAATAAATTTAAAAAGTCACCAACTGTCTTAAAATGATTAGTGGTTATTACAAATGGGAAATCAGCAAAGGATAGCCCATTGGCCAATTTCTTCCTTTTTGTCCTGATATCCATTTTCACAACATCTGCCTTCCCTCCCGTCCCAAAGAGATCACAGCTTATCATACTGTTCATCTCACTATGCCCATCACACTTTATCCTGCAGATTTCTCCCCCTTCCCTCCATTTTTATAACCAATATCCACAGGAAACATGAGGAATGAAACTTGTTGCTGCAGTTCATTCAGAGGGTTGATGTCTGTGAACTCTCTCCCATAGAAAGTGGTTAAGACAGAGTCATTAAATGTTTTTAGGCAGATGCAGGTAGATTCTTGACTAAGGAAGCAGTCAAAAGTTATCAAAAATAGGAGTCTTCTACAGAAACTCAGTTCTGTGGTTTCTATTTTTATACCATTAATACCTACTTTGCTTAGCGATCACTCCTCTACTACCATTAGCTCTCCCTTTGTCTTTTACTTGGCACCCTCATCATCTGATATCTTCATTCCAAGTTTTAGACAAAGCATATGATTATCCTTACTGGGATAAGGTATAATATTTTAATTTCATGGTAAGACCCAGAAGCCTTGAGACTAAAGGGACAGTGTACTTCCCTCAGCCTCAGTCATCACAGAAGGGGTGAGCAATTTCAGCTATGAGTTAAGGTTGGAAAAGTTAATTATTCTGTTTTGAATGGGGAAGGTGTCAAAGGTGACTCCCGAGAGGTTTCCAAAGAGACATGAGAGAAAAACGCTTATTTCTTGTAAACCAGACATTCTAAACTGGTAGAGGATCAAGAGGGGATTTATATGTTTCTTTAGCTCTGTTTTACCACTCGAGACTGGTTGGGATATAGAACATTCTTCTGAAAAGAAACCGATCCTTGCACAATTGTAAAAAAGTTGGACTACAAGAATGAGGGGCTTACAGGGTTACAGACCTAGAGTGGGGAAGTGGGAAGAATTTTTTTCTGTTTATTTTTGGGATGTGAAAGATGTAGACGAGACTGACATCTGCCACCTGTCTGTAGTTGCTCTGGTGAATGAACTTTCAAGGAGCCATCATGGCTATGATGGACACTATTTCAGTGCTGTGAGCTTTTACAATTTTATTAACTCAGGGAAACCACAAAGCACAGTGAGATGAGGAACCCGGTAACAGAAAGCATGATCAAGTTGAATAATATAGATGCACTTAAGGGAAAGCTGGATGAATATATGAAGAGGAAGGGAATAGAAGGATCTGTTGACAGAGTGAGATGAAAAATGAGGGTCATGTGGAGCAAAATAGGCATTATAGGAAGAATGTGGAAGCATTGGAAAGGGTGCAGAGGAGATTTACCAGGATGTTGCCTGGTATGGAGGGAAGGTCTTATGAGGAAAGGCTGAGGGACTTGAGGCTGTTTTCGTTAGAGAGAAGAAGGTTAAGAGGTGACTTAATAGAGACATACAAGATGATCAGAGGATTAGATAGGGTGGACAGTGAGAGCCTTTTTCCTCGGATGGTGACGGCTAGCACGAGGGGACATAGCTTTAAATTGAGGGGTGATAGATATAGGACAGATGTCAGAGGCAGGTTCTTTACTCAGAGAGTAGTAAAGGCGTGGAATGCCCTGCCTGCAACAGTAGTAGACTCGCCAACTTTAAGGGCATTGAAATGGTCATTGGATAAACATATGGATGATAATGGAATAGTGTAGGTTAGATGGGCTTTCAGATTGGTTTCACAGGTCAGTGCAACATCGAGGGCCGAAGGGCCTATACTGCGCTGTAATGTTCTATGTTCTAAAAACATGGAACAGAACAATTGTACTGTTCTTGTGTTTTAACTTCAATGTGAGTTCAGATTGGGTACAGTGTGGAGTGGTTTCAGTGTGCTTTTAGGATTGCTTGTGTGCTGCTTCCTGTTCACTGCTATCTCCTACTACTAATACACATTCTATATGCACTCTACCTTGTATGTATATGATCTCCTGAAAGCCAGAGCATGAGGAACATAGACAGACTTAAGGAGGAAAAAAGAAGCAATTTAAAACAGCTCATGAAGAACAGAATAAGAAGGCAGTGCATGACAAATCATATCATGCAACAACTGGCACACCATATCACACACCAACACACCTCACCATATTACACACTAACTGACCATGTTCAGTGTGTGATACAACTTCATCATATCACACACTAACCGAGCATGCCATGTCACACATGAACACACCTCACCATAACTCACACTAAACTATCTCTCCATATCTCACACTAACCAAACATAACATATCAACAACTAACACGCTTACCAATCTTCTTAATGGAATATATCTTTGTAATGAAATATCTCTTAAAGTGCTGGTTACACAAAATTAAGCAGGAATGTAAATTGAGAAAAGGCTGCATGGATGCTTCAAGATGATTAGGAAAGGCTGAGTGAACATAGTATGAATAAGTGTAAAGCTTTTCACTCTAGTGAAAAATCAATCAAATCAGAAATGGTGAGATCACAAGCGTGGGGCTGGATGAACACAGCAGGTCAAGCAGCATCATAGGAGCAGGAAAACTTGACGGTTCGGGCCTAGACCCTTCATCAGAAATGTTCATCCAGCCCCACGCTTGTGATCTCGGATTCTCCAGCATCTGCAGTACCTTTTATCTCAAATCAGAAATGGTTATGGTTTGGGAAGTGTGGACATCCAAAAAGATCTGGGTGTCTTTGTCCATGAGTCACTATAAGCTATTTGGCAGGTGCAGCAAAATGAGAGAAGTGTGCGCCAGGGCTTCTTCAATGTTAGGGGATATGAGAACCAAAGTAAAGATGTCTTGCTGTAATTGTCTAAAAAGCCATAGAAGGGGTGCAACATTGGTTCACCAGATTAATCTCTGGGATGGAGGATTTGCTTAATGAGCTTGTGTTCTCTATAGTTTCAAAGAATAAAAGGTGATTTCACTGAAATGTATAAAAAGAATAGACGCGGATAAGATGTTTCCACTGGCTGATTAGTCCAGTCGCAGGGGAGGTAATCTCTGAATAAGCGTCAGGCCATTTAGTATTGAGATGAGCTTAAATTTCTTCACTCAGTCATAAATCTTTGGAATTTTCTAGTCTGAGGGCTGTGGAAGCTCAATCTTTGAGAAGTTCAAGACAGAAATCAGAGATAACAAGGTGTAGAGCTAGATGAACACAGCAGGCCAAACAGCATCAGAGGAGCAGGAAGGCTGACGTTTCGGGCCTAGACCCTTCTTCAGAAATGGGGGAGGGGAAGGGGGTTCTGAAACAAATAGGGAGAGAGGGGAGGCGGATAGAAGATGGATAGAGAAGAAGATAGGTAGAGAGGAGACAGACAAGTCAAAAAGGTGGGGATGGAGCCAGTAAAGGTGAGTGTAGGTGGGGAGTTAGGGAGGAGATAGGTCAGTCCAGGGAGGACGGACAGGTCAAGGGGGCGGGATGAGGATAGTAGGTAGGAGATGGGGGTGGGGCTTGAGGTGGGAGGAGGGGATAGGTGGGAGGAAGGTCATGTTAGAGAGGCAGGAACGAGCTGGGCTCGTTTTGGGATGCGGTAGCGGGAGGGGAGATTTTGAAGCTTGTGAAATCCACATTGATACCATTGGGCTGCAGGGTTCCCAGTGGAATATGAGTTGCTGTTCCTGCAACCTTCGGGTGGCATCGTTGTGGCACCGCAGGAGGCTCAGGATGGATATGTCGTCTGAGGAATGGGAGGGGGAGTTGAAATGGTTCGCGACTGGGAGGTGCAATTGTTAAGTGTGAACCGAGGGTAAGTGTTCTGCAAAGCGGTCCCCAACACTCCGACACCTCCTCCTATTGCCCCCTTGATCATGACCCCACCCCCGACCACCAAACCATCATCTCCCAAACCATCCACAACCTCATCACCTCAGGTGACCTCCCACCCACAGCCTCCAACCTCATCGTTCCTCAAACCCCACACTGCCCACCGCCTCTTTCCCAAAATCCACAAACCTGACTGCTGTGGTTGACCCATTGTCTCCGCCTGCTCCTGCCCCACCGAACTTATCTCCACCTATCTCGACTCCATTTTCTCCCCCTTGATCCAGGAACTCCCCACCTACATCCGTGACACCACCCACACCCTCCACCTCCTCCAGAACTTCCAATTCCCCGGTCCCCAACACCTCATCATTACCATGGACGTCCAGTCCCTATACACCTGCATTCCCCATACAGATGGCCTAAAGGCCCTCCGCTTCTTCCTGTCCCGCAGGCCGACCAGTCCCCCTCCACTGACACCCTCATCCGTTTAGCCGAACTCGTCCTCACCCTCAACAACTTCTCTTTCAATTCCTCCCACTTTCGACAGACAAAGGGGGTGGCCATGGGTACCCACATGGGCCCAACCTATGCCTGCCTCTTTGTAGGTTACGTGGAACAATCACTCTTCCATAGCTACACTGGCCCTAAACCCCACCTCTTCCTCCATTACATTGATGACTGTATCGGCGCCGCCTCGTGCTCCCACGAGGAGCTCGAACAGTTCATCCACTTCACCAACACCTTCCACCACGACCTTAAGTTCACCTGGACCATCTCTAACACCTCTCTCTCCTTCCTGGACCTCTCTGTTTCCATCTCTGGCAACCACCTACAAACGGATATCCATTTCAAGCCCACCGACTCCCACAGCTACCTAGAATACACCTCCTCCCACCCACCTTGCTGCAAAAATGCCATCCCCTATTCCCAATTCCTTCGCTTCCGCCGCATCTGCTCCCAGGATGAGGCATTCCACTCCCGTACATCTCTGATGTCCTCATTCTTCAAGGACCGCAACTTCCCCCTGTCAGTGATCGAGAACGACCTCGACTGTGTCTCCCGCATTTCCCGCAACTCATCCCTCACACCCCGTCCCCGCAATAACAACCAAAACAGAATCCCCCTCGTCGTCACGTACCACCCCACCAACCTCCGGATCCAACGCATCATTCTCCGACACTTCCGCCATCTGCAATCAGATCCCACCACCAAAGACATTTTTCCCTCCCCACCCTCATCTGCTTTCTGGAGTGACCACTCTCTCCGGGACTCCCTTGTCCGCTCCACACTCGCCTCCAGAACCACCACACGTGGCACTTTTCACTGCAAACCGCAGGATGTACTACACCTGCCCCTACACCTCCCCCATCACCCCCATCCCAGGCCCCAAGAAGACTTTCCACATCAAGCAGATGTTCACCTGCATATCTGCTAATGTCGTATACTGCATCCGCTGTACCCGTTGTGGCCTCTTCTACATCGGGGAAACCAAGCGGAGGCTTGGGGACCGCTTTGCAGAACACCTACGCTCGGTTCGCACTAAACAACTGCACCTTCCAGTCGCGAACCATTTCAACTCCCGCTTCCATTCCTCAGATGACATATCCATCCTGGTCCTCCTGCAGTGCCACAACGATGCCACCCGAAGGTTGCAGGAACAGCAACTCATATTCCACTTGGGAACCCTGCAGCCCAATGGTATCAATGTGGACTTCACAAGCTTCAAAATCTCCCCTCCCCCAGCCCAGCTCGTCCCCGCCTCCCTAACCTGTCCTTCCTCTCACCTATTCCCTCCTCCCACCTCAAGTCCCACCCCCATCTCCTATCTACTTACATCATCCCACCCCCTTGACCTGTCCGTCCTCCCTGGACTGACCTATCTCCTCCCTAACACCCACCTACACTCACCTTTACTGGCTCTACCCCCGCCTCTTTGACCTGTCTGTCTCCTCTCTACCTATCTTCTCCTCTTTCCATCTTCTATCCGCTTCCCCCCTCTCCCTATTTATTTCAGAATCCCCTTCCCCTCCCCCATTTCTGAAGAAGGGTCTAGGCCCGAAACGTCAGCCTTCCTGCTCCTCTGATGCTGTTTGGCCTGCTGTGTTCATCTAGCTCTACACCTTGTTATCTCAGATTCTCCAGCATCTGCAGTTCCTACTATTTCCAAGAAAGAAATCACCCAGTTTCTGGAGATTAATGACATCAGGTGGTATAGGGATAGTGCGGGAAAGTGACATTGAAGAGACAATCAGCCACAATCATGTTGAATGTTGGAGCAGGCTGAACCATCTCAATGGTCTGTTCTTGTTTCTAAATGTCTACCACTGCTTCTGTACTGTGTTATCTGCTTAATAGATTTCCTAGTTCAATATGGCCAACTCTGTCATCATTCTCTCTGATGTGAAACTTTGTCATGTTATGACTGTTCTTGTCCTTCAAAATATCTTTGCTATAAGGTCACTAATTACTCCTGTCCAAATGGTGGGTCCCTTGATCAGAAACAGAGCTCCTGTGAATGAGGGACACACCTCAAAACTCCAGGTAAACCTGACACAATGTGCCAGGTGAGCTCACAGCATGTGCAGTGACTGCCGGTTACTGGTTGAATACCCAGTAGAGTGGCATTTGGATCAAATCCAACTCCACAAGGGCCTGAAATTCCACCCCAAGTACATGCATTGGTTATCATATTGTACCCAGTTATTTCAAACATCATGCCCTCCTGTTTTCACAAAGGCTGTGAGTATTCCAACAGAGTCTTCAGTTCAAAAACAAAAACAGAAATTGCTGGAAAAACTCAACAGGTCTGGTAACATCTGTGGACAGAAAGCAGAAGCAATATTTTGGGATAACAAGGTGTAGAGCTAGATGATCACAGCAGGCCAAGCAGCATCAGAGGAGCAGGAAAGCTGACGTTTCGGGCCTAGACCCTTCTTCAGAATAATTTTGGGTTCAGTGACCCTTCTTCAGAACTGAAACGTTAACTTTGCTTTCACTCCTCAGATGCTGCCAGACCTGCTGAGTTTTTCCAGCAATTTCTGTTGTTGTTTCTGATTTCCAGCATCTGCAGATTTTTTTTTTGTTTAGAGTCTTTAGTTCTGTCTTTTGACTATTTTCCCTATTGGTAGATTCTAATGTTTATATATTTTGTCCCACCTGGTCACAGTCTGGAGAATATTCACTGCGGCAGTAACCTGCACAATTGCCTCATCTTTTCTAACTAAACTTCCTCAATTTCTCCTCATTTGCAGCCCCCCACTATTTAGTTTGGCCCCCGCCGCTGGCTGGCTGGGCTGGAAACTTAGTGAGACTGATGCTTCTGTCTTTGAGTGACAAGAGTCACAAAGGTGTTTTAGAGGTACCCAAGAGAAACACAGACAGAAACTGTAGACTTATTGAAGTAGGAGTCAAGGCTGGAAGAATGACAGATCAGAGGAGTGACCGAGCACTAATGGCTTGGAGTGGGGGTTTGGAAAAGTAGAACACCTGAAACAGGAGATTTCTTAAAACAAAAATCGCTCATGGGATATGGACATTACTACCCATCCCTAGTTGCCCTTGAGAAGGTAGTGGTGAGCTGCCTTCTTAAACTCCTGCCGTCCACCTGCAATTGACAGAGTCCAGAAAACTGTACGTAGTTCCCTTTATCGCTCTGGATGCCCTCTGGTTACTTGCTTTTTCTTTTTATGGAAGTGAGAAACAGAATCAAACACATCACTAGGCAGCTGGAGGAGAGTAGACGGAGAAGAGATTATCACAAATTACAGCAGGGACAGTGATAGTGGGATTAAACAATCTGTGGGGCACAAAGAGGACTGACAATCCAAGCTAATTTGTTATGTTATTTACAATCCATAACCAGCTGGGATTTTGTGGAGACACAGTGGGGAAACATAGAACTGCTTACAGAGTTCCAAACACTGCAACTCCCCAAACAGTCTCAGGTGGACAATGGGACAGGGTCCAGCACAACTTGAACCTGAAACCCGTACACTTGGCTACAAAGAGGCACAACATCTCCTCGTGCACCAAAATACAGCAGCCCAATTCCCCAGTACGCTGTCTACTGCTCCCCAATACATCAGTACACTGCCTCCTGGTTCCCCATGCCCCAGTACGCTGCCTCCTGTTCTCCCATACCCTAGTAAGATGCCTCCTGTTCCCCCATACCCCAGTACGCTGCCTCCTGTTCCCCCATAACCCAGTACGCTGCCTCCTGTTCCCTCATACCCCAGTAACACTGTCCCCTGTTCCCCAGTACTCCAGTAAGACTGTCTCCTGTTCCTAAACCTCACTACACTGTTCCTGTTCCCCAATACCCCATTACACTATCTCTGGTTCCCGAATACCCCAGTACGCTGTCTCCCATTCGCCGATACCCCATACACTGACTCCTGTTGTCTGGTGCCCCAGACCGTCTTCTGTTTCCCAATTCCCCAGTACTGTGCCCTGTTCCCCAGTACTGCAGCACACTGACTCCTGTTCCCCAATATCCCAGTACACTGACCCTGTTCCCCAATATCCCAGTACACTGACTCCTGTTCCCCAATACTGCAGCACACAGACTCCTGTTCCCCAATATCCCAGTATGCTCACTCCTGTTCCGCAATATCCCAGTCCACTGACCCTGTTCCTCAATATCTCAGTATGACGTCTCCAGCTCCCCGATACCCCAGTATGCCGTTTCCCGTACACTGTCTCCTGTCCCTGACAACCCGGTACACCGGCTCCCATTCCCGACACCCAAGTACACCGTCTCCTATTCCTCAACATCCCGGTACACTGACTCCTGTTCCCTGATACCCTGGTACACTGACTCCTGTACCCTGATTCCTCAGTACACTGCGTCCTGTTCCCCAATGTTCCAATACACTGTCTTGTGTTCGTCGATACTCCAGTACACTGTGTCCAGTTCCCCAATACCGCGTATGTTGTCTCCATTTCCCCAATATCCCTGTAGGCCATCTCTGTTCCCCAATACTCCGGTTTGCTGTCTTCTATTGCCTGATTCCACAGTACACTGTCTCCTGTTCCCCAACACACGAGTGCACTGTCTGCTGTTCCCCAATACTCCAATACTACCTCCTGTTCCCCAAATCCCCAGTACACTGTCTCCTGTTCCCCGAATCTCCAATACACTGTCTCCTGTTTCCAATACCCCAGTACACTGTCTCCTGTTCCCAATACCCCTGTACAAAAACAGAAGTTG
>JAHRHZ010000020.1:59490030-59533214 GCA_024137785.1 Ginglymostoma cirratum | reverse complement strand
ACTGTCTCCTGTTCCCAATACCCCTGTACAAAAACAGAAGTTGCTGGGAAAGCTCAGTAGATCTGGCAGCATCTATGAAGAAAAAATCAGAGTTAATGTTTCGGGTCCAGCGACCCTTCCTCAGAACATACCTGCTGAACTTTTCTAGCAACTTCTGTTTTTATTCCTGATTTACAGCATCCACAGTTCTTTCGGTTTTTACCCAATGCTGCAGTACACTGTCTCCTGTTCCCTGATACCCCTGTACACTTTCTCCTGCTTCCCCATACCCCTGTACACTGTCTTCTGTTCCCCGATCCCCCAGTTCACATTCTCCTATTGCCCAATGTCCCAGTCTATTGACTTCTGTTCCCGAATATCCCAGTCTATTGACTTCTGTTCCCGAATATCCCAGTACACTGACTCCTCTTCCCCAACATCCCAGTACACGGACTCCTCTTCCCCAACATCCCAGTACACGGACTCCACTTCCCCAACATCCCAGTACACGGACTCCTCTTCCCCAACATCCCAGTACACTGACTCCTCTTCCCCAACATCCCAGTACACTGACTCCTCTTCCCCAACATCCCACTACACTGACTCCTCTTCCCCAACATCCCACTACACGGACTCCTCTTCCCCAACATCCCACTACACTGACTCCTCTTCCCCAACATCCCAGTACACGGACTCCTCTTCCCCAATATCTCAACATACTGACTCCTGATCCCCAACACACCAGTACACTGTCTGCTGTTACCCAACACACCAGTACACTCTCTCCAATAACCCAATACACCTGTACACTGTCTCCTGTTCCCAATACCCCTGTACAAAAACAGAAGTTGCTGGAAAAACTCAGTAGGTCTGGCAGCATCTGTGAAGAAAAAATCAGAGTTAACGTTTCAGGTCCAGTGACCCTACCTCAGAACACACCTGTTGAGCTTTTCCAGCAACTTCTGTTTTTGTTCCCGATTTGTAGCATCTTGCAGTTCTTTCCGTTTTTACCCAATGCTGTAGTACATTGTCTCCTGTTCCCCGATACCCCTGCACATTTTCTCCTGTTTCCCGATACACCTGTATACTGTCTTCCGTTCCCCAATCCCCCAGGTCACATTCTTCTATTGCCCAATATCCCAGTCTACTGACTCCTGAACCCCAATATCCCAGTACACTGACTCCTGTTCCCAATACCCCTGGACACTGACTCCTGTTCCCCAATTCCCCAGTATGCTGTCTCCTGTTCCCCAATTCCTCAGTACGCTGTCTCCTGTTCCTTGACACCACAATTCCCCAGTACATTGTCTCGTGTTCCCAGAATCTCCAGTATACTGTCTCCCTTTCCCAGATACCCGAGTACACTGTCTCCCCTGACTCCACAATACCGCAGTACACTGTCTCCTGTTGCCCGATATTCCTGTACACTGTCTTCCATTCTCCGATCCCCCACTACACTGACTCCTGATCCCCACTACCCCTATGCACTGTCTTCTATTCCCTGATGCCCCAGTAGACATTCTCCGGTTGCCCAATACCTCTGTACACTGACATCTGTTGCCTAATACCCCTATACACTGGCTTCTGTTGACTGATAACCATGTACACTGACTCCTGTTCCCCACAACCCCAGTACATACGTCTCTTGTTCCACAATACCTCAGTACAGTCTTCTGTTCCCGGATACCCCAGTACACAGTCTCCTGTTATCTGATACACTGTACACTTTCTCCTGTTATCTGATACACTGTACACTTTCTCCTGTTATCTGATACACTGTACACTTTCTCCTGTTGCCTAACATCCCAGTACACTGTCTCGTGTTCCCAATAACCACGTACACTGTCTCGTGTTCCCAATAACCACGTACACTGTCTCGTGTTCCCAATAACCACGTACACTGTCTCGTGTTCCCAATAACCACGTACACTGTCTCGTGTTCCCAATAACCATGTACACTGTTTCCTGTTGCCCAAAACCCTTGTATAAAGTCTCCTGTTGCCCAATACCCCTGTACACTGATACCTGCTGCCCAACATCCCTCTATACTTACACCTGTTGCCCAATATCCCTGTATAGAATCATAGAATCCCTACAGTGTGGAAACAGGCCCTTCGGCCCAACAAGTCCACACCGAACCTCGGAGCATCCCACCCAGACCCATCCCCCTATAACCCACCTAATCTACACCTCCCTGAACACTACGGGCAATTTAGTATGGCCAATCCACCTAACCAGCACATCTTTCGACTGTGGGAGGAAACCCACACAGACACAGGGAGAATGTGCAAACTCCACACAGACAGTCGCCCGAGGTTGGAATTGAACCCGGGTCCCTGGTGCTGTGAGGCAGCAGTGCTAACCACTGTGCCACCATGCCGCCCCGTATACAGACTCCTGTTGCCCAATACCCTTGTACATTGTCTCCTGTTCCCCAGTACCCCAGTACACTGCCTCCCTTTCCACAAACATCCAGTTCACTGTCTCCCATTTCCCAAACACCCAGTACAGTGTCTCTTGTTCCTCAATACACCAATACTCTGCCTCCTGTTCCCGAAAACCATACTACACTGTCTCCTGTTGTGCATTACCCTATTACACTGTCTCCTGTTTACTAATGCACCAGTACACTGCCTCCTGTTCCCTAAAATCAGTGTTGCAAAGTTGTGTACAGTAATCATGAATCGGAAGGCAGGAAGCTAGAATTTGTTTGTAAAAATAATGACAAGGAATAAGAGTGCATGGTTCCTTTCAGAGGTAAAGTGCTTTTCCAAGCATAGAGATTTGTACAGAAAAGCATGTGTCTGTATGTACTGAAGGCATACAGCCAATTCTGAAATTGAAACATACATCAATTGGCTGTGTGATTAGAAACCTTAGACTTATTTTGCTGTTTTAGCCAAAGGCTGGAATCAGCCAACTATTTTAAACCAAGCACTTGGCAACTGAAAGCCAATTGAATTTAAATCTGATGGTTTAGACAACCTCAGACCAATGCTATTGTAAAAAAATTGATATGTCGCCCAAGGTATATAAGGAGAGGGTTTTTGAAAATCAGTATGAGAACCAACCGCCATCTGGGAAATAAGCATTTAGCTCTCACAAGAAATTGCCGGGCACTCTAAGCAAGCACCATCTTGTCCATAAAAGGAACCACTGCACTTTCAGCTAAGAGTCCTCACAAAAGATTTCATGCAGAAAACATCTCTTACGGCCTGATCAGTGGAAGAAAGGCATTTATGACTTGAGGATAGCAGAAGAAAGGCATGTAGACTTTGAGAGACTGAGTTTTAATTTATTGTCTCATTACTTGAGTTTAAATAAATAGGAATTGTGTTAGTTGGAATAGCATACCAGTAGACTTTAGTTCCATTAGGGAATAGTTAGTAGTTAAGGCAAAATTATTCCGTTTGTTAGTAATTCCGTTTGTAATTCTGTTAAATTGTTCACTGTTGGAGTTAAATAAATAAATTGTTACTTATAAAGTGAATATCAAGGATTTTCTTTCATTTAACCTCCCTTTCTCTGTAACAGTTTAACAGATTAGGTGATGTGAGCTTTTCTGGGTGTTTTGGGTTTAATTATTAGAAGGGGACCTCTACTCCCACTATAACAGATTGGGAGCTTGTGTTTCAATTTTAATTTTCAGAGGCGTTTGACCTCCCCCTCCCGGCTCAAGTCCGGGATCTGAACAGATTTGGGGATTTACACAGACTTGGGGATTAGTGTCCTACATCTTTAAATAAAACTTAGGTGAAAAAAGTCTGTTTTATTTTGGTTACTTGTGGTTGGTTAACTGAAAAGTGTGGGAAATGGCTCTTAACATTGCTAAAGAGGTTCTGGGATTTGAAAATGTTTACCAAATTTTTCAAGAATTTAAAAAACTGAGAAAGGATATACTTTTAGAATAGCAAACAGAATTGGGTTTAACTAGGGACAAGAGGAAAATGGAAATTGTAAAGGAGTTAGTCAAGCATTTAGGTACACCAGAGAAACAGGAAAGTGCAGGGGAGCTAAAAAAAATTAAATTGCAAATAAGACAATTGGAGTTAGTGAACGAAAGGGAATTGAAACAGTTTGAATTATGGTTACAAGCAGAGGAAAAACAAAAAGAAGGAATGTTTGCTTTGGAAAAGGTGAAGTTGGAACTAGAAGCAAAAAGACTTCAAATGGCAGAAGGAAAAGTACATGATAGAAGTGAGGATGAGCAAACTCATCGTAGCCAACAGCCTGGTAGGGATATATACAAATATGTCCAAGCATTACCAAAATTCAATGAAAAAGATGTAGAAGCCTTTTTTACTTCCTTTGAGAAATTGGCTAGGCAGGTGAATTGGCCAGAGACTGTGTGGGTAATGTTAATTCAGACCAAGTTGGTAGACAGGGCTAGTGAGGTGTTTGCAGCGCTGTCAATGGGAAGTGTCAGGAGAATATGAAGCTGTAAAACAGGCTATTTTGAGTGCCTACGAATTGACACCACAAGCACATAGACAACAGTTCAGAAATATAATGAAGGAACCAGGTCAGGCTCATGTTGAGTTTGAAAGAATTAAACATAGCAACTTTGATACATGGATGAGAGCATTAAAGATAGAAAAGGCATATGAGAATCTTACACAGATTATTCTGCTGGAGGAGTTCAAAAACTCACTTCCAGAAATGATAAGAACTCATGTTGAGGAACAGAAAGTTCAAACAGCGAGAAGAGCTGAAGTGGCAGATGAATATACATTAGTGCACAAATTGAAATTTAGCTTCTGACAGCAATTTCATTCCATGAGGGATAGTATTAGGAAGGGGAGGTCGAACCTTTCTGATAATTAAAATCGAAACACAAGCCCCAAATCTGTTACGGCAGAAGTAGAGATAACACGGTGTAGAGCTGGATGAACACAGCAGGCCAAGCAGCATCAGAGGAGCAGGAAAGCTGACATTTTGGGTTGAGACTCTTCAGAAAAATTTTTTCTGAAGAAGTTCATCCAGCACTACATCGTGTTATCTCAGATTCTCCAGCATTGGCAGTTCCTACTATCTCTATGGCAGGAGTAGAGTACCACTTCTAATAATTAAACCTGGAACACCCAGAGAAGCTTGCCTCATCTCACCAATTTTCCAAATGCCTTCATCTTATACCCTTGATGACCTATTAATTTCTTCACAATCCAATTGGTTCTAGGTTGTCAAAACCATCAGATTTAAATTTGATAGGACTTTAGTATCTAAGGGCTTGGTTTAAATTAATTGGTTAAAATTGAAAAGCCTTGTCTTGCTAAAATGCTGCTTGGCTGTTCAATTTCAATTTGGGCGCTCTCTGTGCACCTACACTTTAAGCTGCTGATCAGATCTCCATTTTAACTCTAAGCACTGAAAAAACACAATCTTTTAAAGGGCTTTCCCCCCATTTTATAATTTTACACAGACAAACTTCACAACAATAGCAAGTGAGAAAAAGGGAGATCCTTCAATGAAAAACAAAAAAGTAGATCACACTGTGAATAGTTTAACATGGGTACAAAAAGAAACCCAAGAGGGTGTAAAAAGGTGAAAGGCTTCAGGTGTTTTCACTGTAATGGAGTGGGACATGTAAAATAACAGTGCCAGTGGTTTCAGAAAGGCACTGGGAAAAAGGATGCGGTAAGACAGGATAAACCAGTGGGATTAGTTGAGGTAGTGAAGGAAATCCCAAAAGAAGTCTCGGGGCTGCAGGACAGTGCACACTCTAGTCAGGGGCTGGATAGTGAGATGGTGCCTGATCTCTACAAAGACTTCACCTCTGTGGGTAAGGTTTACTCAGAAAGAACAGGGGGAGAAGGTAAGAAATTTAAAATGTTGAGAGATTATGGGAGTTAAGCAGACTCTCATAATAAGAGATGAAAGTATTTGCACTCTTCCTGAAATTTTACCTGAGAGAGTGGTAACTTGTGGAAAAATGGAGAGATTTAGCATTCCCGTGTGTAAAATCAGGTTGGAAAGTCTAATCAAGACTGGGGAAATGAAAGTGGAAGTGATCGAAAGAGTGTCTATTCCAGGAATACAGTTTGTTCTTGGAAACGACCTAGCAGGATCAAAGGTGGGAGTGAAGCCCCTTGTAGCGGAGAAGCCGAAGGAAAACCAGGGAACTGAGGAGTTAAAAGATAAATACCCTGGAATTTTTCCAGACTCTATGTTAAGAAGATCGCACAGCCATAAGTTACAGCAAAAAGGAAAAACCAAAGAGAGAGTTGAAGAAGGTGAGGTCAGAGAAACAGGTATTAGTTACTGCCCCTCAGAGTGAGGAACCAAATCGAAATGATTTGGATTTTGATGTGCCTCAAAATAAGTCAAATAATGACTAAGTTCTTGGAGAATGGCTTAGGATAGTGAGCGATCTGTCTCAGGAACAGAGAACTGAACTGCAAGTCTTGGTGCAGCAATATGAAGACATATGTAGGAACAGAATGGGGAGCACTAATATTATAGTACATGACATTGAAGTAGAGAATGCTGTTCTGTTAAAACAACACTTCTACAGGCTTAATCTTCTCAAATCTGTACAGGTACAGAAGGAAGTGTATGCAGTTTTGGTTACCACACAATCAGAAGGACGTGAAAGCTTTGGAGAGAGTGCAGAGAAGGTTCACCGGGATGTTGCCCGGTCTTGAGGGCATTGGTTATGAAGAAAGGATAAAAAGACTAGGATTGTTTTCACTAGGAAGACAATGGCTGAGAGGAGCCCTAATAGAGGTCTACAAAATTATGAAAGACATAGATAGGGTAGATACTCAGAGGCTTTCTCCAGGGTCATAGTTTCAATTACAAGGGGTCACAGGTTCAAGGTGAGAGGGGGAAAGTTTAAGGGAGATGTGCAAGGGAAGTTTGTCGTGCAGAGAGTGGCAGGACAATGGAACATACTGCCAGAAGGGGTAGTGGATGCAGGCACACTGGCAACATTTAAGAGGCATCTGGATGGTGATAAGAATAAGGAGGGAATAATGGGATACTGACCGAATAAGGGCAGAAAGTTTGTTTCTTAGTTTACAGTTTAGTATAAATGATGATTAGCACAGGCTTGGAGGGCCAAAGGGCTTGTTCCTGTGCTGTTCTTCTCTTTTGTTCTTTTGAAGTGGAAGCGATGCTCCAAGAAGACATCATCGAGCCAACTCAAAGTGATTGAAGTTCGCTGATCATGTTGGTTCCCAAACCTGATGGTACTCAACGATTCTGAGTGGATTATTTGAAGGCCAATGTCATAAATAAATTGGACTCATACCCAACTGCAAAGCTGGTGGACTGTGCAGAAAAAGTTGGACAAGCTGCTTAAATCACAAAGTTAGACTTACTTCGTGGTTACCTTTGTCAGAGAGTGCGAAAGAAGTTTCTGCATTTGTAACCCCAAATAGGCTATATCAATTTAAAGTAATGCCCTTTGGAACGAAGAATGCAACAGCCACATTTCAAAGACTTACGAACAAAGTTGTGCCAGGATTGACTAACTGTGCCATCTACACAGATGACTTAGTGATCTTTAGCTAACCATGGCAAGATTACATGGTGCATTTGGCAGAGCTGTTTGACAGTCTATGGGAGACAAAACTGGTTATAAATTTAGTGAAAACTGAATTCGCGAAGGTAGAAGTGACGTTCTGAGGACACAATTTCAGACATAGAAGGATGACGGCGAGGAATGTGAAAACGAAGGCCATTAAGGAGTTTGGGTTCTGAGGAAGGGTCACCGGACCCGAAACGTTAACTCTGTTTTTCCCTTCACAGATGCTGCCAGACCTGCTGAGCTTTCCCAGCAACTTTGTTTTTGTTCCTGATTTACAGCATTCGCAGCTCTTTCAGTTTTTATTAAGAAATTTCCAAGACCATCCTTGAAGAAAGAGGTGCTTCGATTTTTGGGACTGAGCAGATACTACTGGAAGCATGTACCAAACCTTAGCGGTATGGTGGCTCTGCTGATGGATTTGCTAAAGAAGAACACAAAATTTCAGTAGACAGAATAATGTCAAGGGGCATTTGAGAATTTAAAAGCCGTGTTAACCACTGCACCAGTTTTAGCCATGCCAAATTTCTTGAAACCCTTTAAAGTCGCTATTGACGCCAGCGATGTGGGGGTTGGAGCTGTATTGTTGCAGGAGGATGATGGTGGAATTGAAAGGCCAATCAGTTATGGTTCAAAGAAACTCACCAGAAAAAATACTCCACCATTGAAAAAGAGTTATTGAGTTTGATACTAGCCTTACAACATTTTAATGTTTAGGTTACAACACTTTGGAGGCGTTTTGTATATGGACCACAAGCTCGCATCTTCTTGGAAAGATTTAAGGACAAGAATAACAGACTATTTCATTGATTGTACATGTTGTGGATCATGAAAATATAATTGCAGATGCGATATTGCACATTTAAAAGAAAATATGTAGATAAGATAGAACTGGTACAGTCCAATGTTAGATATGTACGCAGAATTAGTATGAAAGGTGTAACTTTAGATTACTGATCTATTTATATCATTATAGTGGTGTTAAGAATTACAAAAAAGCCATCTTTTCATAATTTTCTTAAAGGGGAGGTGTTACTATGTTGTGTAGAGTAATCATGAATTGGAAGATAGTAAGGTGGAATTTGCTTGTTTAAAAATGATAAGGGAGAAGAGTGTGTGGCTTCTTTAAGAGTTAAAGTGTTTTTCTAAGCTTAGAGACTTATACAGATTGGGGCCTTGTGCTTCAATTTTAATGATCAGAGGGGTTCGGCCTCCCCTTCCATAACACCAGTACCCCAGAGCACTGTCTCCCGTTCCCCAAAACCCCAGTGTACTGTCTCCCGTTCCCTAGTGCCTCAGGACATGGTCTCCCCTTCCCCAACACCTGGTACACTGTCTCCCATTCCCCAACACTCTGGTACACCATCTCCTGTTCCCCAACACCCCTGTACACCGTCTCCCATTCCTCAACACCCCGGTACACCGTCTCCCGTTCCCCAACACCCTGGTACACCGTCTCCCGTTCCCCAACACACCGGTACACTGTCTCCCATTCGTTAACGCTCCTGTAGACTTTCTCGTATTCCCCAATGCGCCAGTACACTTTCTCCTGTTCCCCAGTACCCCAGCACACTGTCTCCTGTTCACTACTACACCTATACACTGTCTCCTATTCTCCACTACCCCAACAAACTCTGTCCTGTTCCCCACTAGCCAGCACACTTTCTCCTGTTGCCCAGTACACATTCTCCTGTTCCTTAAAATTTGAGTACACCGTTCCCTGTTCCCCAATATCCATCTGAATCTGACTCTGAACCTAAAAAGGAACTTGAGGGCCCTCCTGTGGCGCAGAGAAATTGTCCCTATCCCTGAACTGATAGTACTAGGTTCAAGGCCCACCTGCTCCACAGGTGTGTAGTAACATCTCTGAACAGCTTGTTTAGAAAAATGTTAGTTTAAAAAAAAGATTAAAACACCACCCAATCCTGATCCTTATGTGGAGCATAATCCTGATTCTCAACCTGATTCCAATCCTAAACCTGATCCAGAGGCCCAAGTCATTCCAGTGCTTGATCAGCATTTACTGGACTATGATTTATACAATACTGACTAGCCTGGCCCAGCTCAGGACCAGTCCAGCACTGATGACGAGCCCAGCACTGGCCAGCCCCAGGTCAGTCCATACAAAGACCAGTTAGACCTGGGTCAGCATTTGCGTAGATACACACACACGCACACACACACACACACACACACACACACACACACACACACACACACAGAGGATACCTCTCGCCTTGACCACTGGGAATTCCTCTCCAATACATCATCGCTTGACAAGTCTGAATCTTCTGATAAGCTCAGGTGCTGCCCAAGCTGGAGTCCTGCAACCGAAAACGACAGAAACATCAGAGGGTCAGTCTGGGTTGACAGCTAGCTTGGACTGAGGGTCATTCCTGGTCAATGTGTGGGATTGGGTCAGTGTGGGCTGGTTGGGTAGGTGGGGGTCAGTGGGGATCAGTGGGAGGCGGGGGGGTCAGCAGGAGTCAGTGGGAGGGGCGGAATCAGTGGGGTGTCAGTTGGCAGGGTCAGTGGTAGTCAGTGGGGGGAGTCAGTGGAGATCAGTGGTGAGCAGTGGGGCGGTCAGTGGGTGTCAGCCAGGGCTGTCAGTGTCGGTGAGTCGGGAGTTGATGAGGAGTCAATAGGGAGGTAAGTGGGAGTCAGTGCGGGCGCAGTGGGAGTCAGTGCAGGCATCAGTGTCTGTTAGTTGGGGTTGGTGGGGAAAAAGTGGTGGGGGGGTGGTGGTCAGTGAGGGACCAGTGAAGGCGCTTCAGTTGGAGTCATTGGGGGGAGTGGGGTCAGTGTGGGTCAATAGGGGCAGGGTAAGTGGAGGCAGGGTCAGGAGTGGGGTCAGTGAGGGGTGAAGTCAGTGGGGATCAGTGGGCTCTTTGTCTACTGCCGTGCGGATGCTTCTTACCTGCTGCTGTGTGGAGGATATTCCTCGAGTGTTTGCTGCTGGAATCAATGGTGTTGCTGCTGGACGGTGTACTGGAACACGGTGTCTCTTCCTTCTTCTTCCTGTCCTTCCTGTAACTGGAGAAGACCGATTTCCAGAGAGATTTGGGTTTGGGGAGATCCTCGGCTGGGCCGCTTGCCTTCTGAGACTGCCTACTGTCGCTCTTTGACTTCTTCTCCTTTTTGCTCTTTCGTGGTGAAAATAAAGAAGCCCTCTTCTTGATTTTACCAGTGGAGTCCTCCGAGGAGGCGCCGGAACCTTCAACGATGGACTCCTGAATGGCCGTGGGGCTCAGGAACCTGTCTCCCAGCGTCTCCTGCTTGTGACCATTCGTTAACCTGATGCTCAAGGGGAAGGTGGCATCACGCCAGGCTGCCTCCTGAGCTCTTGCCTGTCTTGGCCCACTCCTCACCTGGCCAGGGGAGTCTTCACTCATTTCCATGTCTCTCATCTTCCTCAGCTGCTTCTCCATAGCATCCCTGAGCACCTGGCTCTTTACAGACTTCTCTCGAGCCCTTATTCTTTCCTTGGCTATCTCTTTGGCCTCTGGTGTGATGTATGACAAGAGTCTCTGTTTTGGAGTTGTTAGCTTTGAGACTGCAGCCTGGGCTAAGTGCAATGGAGAGACTTTCTCCTGTTTGGGCTGGCTGCTTGGGGGTGTATAGAATTGTTCCTGGACGCTGGTATCGGGTGTCTGGTCATCGTATGTATCTTCTACGTCATCAGCAAAGGGAATCTCGTCAATGCTGTCTGCAAGGGACTTCCTCATACTGTCAGGCTGACTGCCTCTTGCTGCGTCATGAGCTGGCCCTAGTTGCTCACTACTGACCAATGCAGGGCTGCTCTCGGTCCCACTCATCCTCCTCTCCCGGATCTTCCTCCGTCGGAGGGTTGCGGGCTCTTCATCAGCAGGAGGTGGAGGAGGTGGGCTAGACGGTGGAGTTAACATATTGTCCGAGTTGTTCAGGCTCACACTGGCTGCTGTCCTGGTGTTGCTCAAGCTTCCATTCAGACCAAGCCCAGAGGTGCTGCTCAAATCGTGCTGAGCACCATCTGAACTCTTGGGATCCAGCCCAGTAGAGGGGCTTGGGGTGACAGATGCCAGGGGCTGTTCCTCCATACCCGATATACTGGATGTATGAGAGGCTACTGGTGGACTTGCTGTGTGGCTCCTGTGCTCCTCAAACATCTCGTCTGGTGTGAAAGATTGAGGAGAGGCTGACCCAGTGGTGGACAAGGTGAAACTGGTTTCAGAGCCACTGGTTTGGTCTACAGGGCTGACCCCCAGATTCCTCCTGAGTTCCATACCCCTCAGCCAGAACTCATCAACAGGGTCCTTTTGGGAGAGCTTGTCTCCACCCAGGTCAGCCAGTCTTTCTGTCACCTTGTTGTGTGACTCCGTGCTAAGGGTGATGAGTGGGGTGGATGTGAGGATACTGCACACAGGCTGAGTTTTCACTGGTGACTGAGCTTTAATGGGAATTGTTACTTCGGAACAGGTTAGTGGTTGGCAGCAGATAACTGATGGGGCAGTACCAGGACTCTGTGGCAGAGAGATAACAGGGGATGGGGCACTGCTCGGGCTCTGTGGCAGAGAGATAACAGAGGATGGGGCACTGCTGGGGCTCTGTGGCAGAGGACAAGGATGGGATGAGGTAGTGCCAGGGTTCTGTGCCAAGGGGGTATGAAGGGATGGCCCACTGCCTGGACTCTGTGCCTGAGGGGTAGGATGAGGTGGGACAGTGCCAGGGCTCTGTACCAGAGGGGTATGAGGGGATGGGGCAGTGCCAGAGCTCTGTGCCAGAGAAAAAACAGTGGGTTGAGATTTCACTGGCGAACAAGGTGATGAGGTTTCTGGGTAGCATAGAGGTTGTGATTGGACAGGAGGGTGGTCAGACAGGGGGGTGCTCACTTCCTGCGATGATGTCATTCTCTTTTCAGAGTCGAGTGGCGTCACAAAGGGATCCCTGGGAGACGGGAGGTCAAGCTGCTGCTGAAGAGGTGAAGAGAACAAGCATTTCAATCAGAAATACACAGGACAACTATGTACATACAGTCACAATCATAATACACCAACAGGTGCACAGGCTACAGAGTAAACCTTACTCTTCTAAACTGTAAGCAAAGTTCTGTCTACACTGTCCCGATCAAATGCTCTGAGGACATGGACAGCATGGGGTTAGTCACAGAGAAAAGCTCCCTTTACATTATCTGCAACCTATATTCCCAACAGAGGTATAGAATTGGGTTAGATACAGGTTTCTGCTTCCTCTACACTGTTCCCATCAAATACTCCTAGGACAGGAACAACATGGGGTTAGATACAAAGTACAGCTCCTGTTACTCTTTTAAATGCAAAGTAAAGCTCTGTCTGCGCTGCCCCCATCAAACACTCTCAGGACAGGTACAGCAAAGGGTTAGATACAGAGTAAAGCCTACTCTGCACTTTTCAACTAGAAGTAAATTAGAAGCAAGTTCCCTCTACTCTTTTAATCTGAAAGTAAGCTGAAAATATAGTCTTCTTGAGACTGTCCCAATCAAACATTTCCAGGGCAGGGACAACACAAGGTTAGACACAGAGTAACATTCTTTCCACTCTCTCCCTCTACACTTTCAAACCAAAGGTAAAGGTCTCTACATTACCCCCACCAAACATTCTCAGGACAGGTACAGCATAGGGTTAGATACATTGTAAAGCCTCCTTGACTCTTATTGAAAGTAAACTGAAAATGAAGCATTCTCCGCTCTTTTAAACTGAATGTGAATCTCCTGTAATCTTTTAAACTGAAAGTAAAACTTCCTCCACATAATTTCCATTAAACACTCCCAGGAGAGGTATAGAATGGGGTTAGATACAGACTAACGCTCCCTCTACACTGTCCCCATCAGTCTCTCAGGATAGGAACAACATTGATATAGATACAGAATGAAATTCTCTCTAGACTTTTGAAGTGAAAGTAAGGCTCCCTCTATACTGTCCCTACCAAATACTCCTTGGACAGAGACAGCCTGAGGTTAGATACAGAGTAATGCTGCCTCTATATTGTCCCCTCCAAAACACTCCCAGGACAGGAGTTAGATACAGAGTTAGATACAGAGTAGGACTTCCTTGATACTGTTCCAATCAAACACTCCTAGGGCAGTGACAGCATGGGGTTAGGTTCTTCTACTCTCTCCTTCTACTCCTTTAAATGGCAAGTAAAGCTTTCTCTAGTTAGATACAGAGTAAAGCTTCCTCGATACTGCCCCCACCAAACACTACCAGGACAGGTATAGCATGGGGTTAGAGAGAAAACAAAAATTCTCTCTACTCTTTCAAATTGAAAGTAAAGTCAAAGTAAACCTCCCTGTACTCTAATAAACCAACATCAAATTCCCTCTACACTGTTCCCATCAAACATTCCCAGGACAGGGATAACACTGGTTCTGACACACTGTCTTATTTTAGAGTACGTTTTACCTCTCAAAATGTCCCCTGCTCACTGCTGGGTTCAGAGGTGAGGCACAGACTATTGAAAGATAAGTGTATAAAGATTCAGAGTAGCCAGGCCAGTTTGGAAGAGAAAGGGTGAATCTGGGTCTGTTCATCGTACCTCAGGCTGGCTTTTCTGTGTCCTGTCAGACAATAATTGAAGATCCAAACTGCTCACTGAGTGCACTCCCTGTGCTGGTTTGAATCCACCTGTGAATATCAGACACATCAACTTAGATTGAAATTGGAACTTTTAAGGGATTCAGTGAACTCTGAGGACATGTCCAGAGAAGCTTCAAGAGACCTTGCAGGGTTTTAATGAGATCACAGTGGGTATTGAAATTTCACAGGAGACTGATAAAGTCTTGCACAAACCTGCAGAGATTGTGGATGGATTTGGTGAGATATTAGAGATTGATGAGATTTCAGTGAAGACCATAAGAAAAAGGAACAGGAGTAGGCCGTTTGGCCCCTCAACCCTGTTCTGCCCTTCGAGCCTGTTCCGCCATTCAAATGGATCATGGCTGATCTGACATTCCTCACGTCCAATATCCTGTCCTTTCCCCGTTACGCTTGACTCCCCTATTGAACAAGAATCCATCTATCTCCATGTTAAATATACATGAGTACTCTGCCACCACAGCTCTCTAAAGTGAACAGTTCCGAAGACACTCAACCCTCAAAGAAGAAATTCCTCCTCATCACAATCTTAAATTGACACTCCTTTATTCTGAGACTATGCCCTCTGGTTCTAGACATTCACATGAGGGGAACTGTCTCTCAGCATTGACCCAATCAAGCCCGTTAAGAATCCTATATGTTTCAATGAGATCACCTCATTCTTTTAAACTCCAGTGAGTAGGGTCCCAACCTGTTTAGCCTTTGTTCTTAAGACATTCTCCCCATAGCAGGGATCATCCTAGTGAACCTTGTCTGAAATGCATTCAATCAAATGATACCTTTCCTTACATGAGGGGATGAAAACTGCTCATAGTACTCCAGATGTGGTCTTACCAGCACCTTGTACACTTACAGTAAGACTTCTATATTCTTATACTCCAACCTGTTGAAATCAGAGCTAATATTCCATTAGCACTGCTGATTGTACTGCTGCATCTGTGCGCTAGCTTTCTGTGTTTCACATACAATTACTTCGAAGTCCTTTTGTGTTGCAGCTTTCTGCAGTTTTTCTCCATTTAAATAATACTTTGATCTCCCTTCCAAAATGAACAACTTCATATTTTCCCACATTATACTCCATTTGCCAACTTTTTGCCCACTTACTTAACCTATCAATATCTCTGTGTAAGTTGTTTGTATCCTTCATGTTGTTTCCTGTCCATTAACCAATTCTCTATCTACACTAATATCTAACCTCCAACACCAATGGCTCTTATGACTTAACCTGTTATGAGGTACCTTGTTGAATACCTTTTGGAAGTCCAAACATGACATATCTACTGATCCACTCTAGTTGAAACTTCTTCAACAAACTCTTAATGAATCAGTCAGACATGATTTCCCATTCATAAAGTATTCTGAACTTTCAGGTGTCAAAGAGAATGTGGAAAATTTTGGTGAGCTTCAAAGAGTTTGAAGTGACTGGGGAGTAGTCTGCTGAGATTTGAGGGACTTATTGATATTTTGGAGGGTTCTGACACCCTCTCCTAAATGGGCTTGATAAGAAATTGGAGCATCTGGATATGACTGAAAAGCAGTTTGAAATCCCAGTGAGTTTTAATAAATTCTGACAAGAACATTGTGGAGTTGATAAGATCCTTAAAATATCTGACTTCTTCACATTCACAAGGGCAGCTTCACAGGTGAAGCTCTTAGCACCCTACCCAAGTCTATCATAGAAACAAAATAGCCAGATCCTGGAAATCTGAAATAACATTAAAAAAATTCTGGAAATAAGAAACATCGGCGGAGAGACAAACAGAAATAGTCTTTCATTTGGTGATACTGTCTGAAGTAACTGCTGGTAGGTGTTATCACCCCCAGTTATGCCTTGCTTTATGTGGGATATCATAGAACTTAGAACATTACAGCGCAGTACAGGCTCTTCGGCTCTCGATGCTGCGCTGACCTGTGAACCCAATCTGAAGCCCATCTAACCTACACTATTCCATTATCATCCATATGTTTATCCAATGACCATTTCAATGCCCTTAAAGTTGGCGAGTCCATTACTGTTGCAGGCAAGGCATTCCACGCTTTTACTACTCTCTGAATAAAGAATCTACCTCTGACATCTGTCCTATATCTATCACCCCTCAATTTAAAGCTATGTCCCCTCGTGCTAGCCGTCACCATCCAAGGAAAAAGGTTCTCACAGTCCACCCTATCTAATCCTCTGATCATCTTGTATGTCTCTATTAAGTCACCTCTTAACCTTCTTCTCTCTAACGAAAACAGCCTCAAGTCCCTCAGCCTTTCCTCATAAGACCTTCCCTCCATACCAGGCAACATCCTGGTAAATCTCCTCTGCACCCTTTCCAATGCTTCCACATCCTTCCTATAATGCGGTGACCAGAACTGTACGCAATACTCCAAGTGCGGCTGCACCAGAGTTTTGTACAGCTGCAACATGACCTCACGGCTCCGAAACTCAATCCCTCTACCAATAAAACCTAACACACCATACGCCTTCCTAACAACCCTACCAACCTGGGTGGCAACTTTCAGGGATCTATGTACATGGACACCGAGATCTCTCTGCTCGTCCACACAACCAAGAATCTTACCATTAGCCCAGTACTCTGTCTTCCTGTTACTCCTTCCAAAGTGAATCACCTCACACTTTTCTGCATTAAACTCCATTTGCCACTTCTCAGCCCAGCTCTGCAGCTTAT
Source organism: Ginglymostoma cirratum (assembly GCA_024137785.1). Classification (NCBI taxonomy): domain Eukaryota; kingdom Metazoa; phylum Chordata; class Chondrichthyes; order Orectolobiformes; family Ginglymostomatidae; genus Ginglymostoma; species Ginglymostoma cirratum. The sequence continues at coordinate 59,516,427 of JAHRHZ010000020.1, read as the reverse complement.
CTACGTCCCTCTGTAACCTGCAACATTCTTCCGCACTATCCACAACTCCACCAACTTTAGTTTCATCTGCAAATTTACTAACCCATCCTTCTACGCTCTCATCCAGGTCATTTATAAAAATGACAAATAGCAGTGGCCCCAAAACAGATCCTTGCTGCACACCACTAGTAACTGAACTCCAGGATGAACATTTTCCATCAACCACCAACCTCTGTCTTCTTCCAGCTAGCCAATTTCTGATCCAAACTGCTAAATCACCGTCAATCCCATGCCTCCGTATTTTCTGCAATAGCCTACTGTGGGGAACCTTATCAAGTGCTTTACTGAAATCCATATACACCACATCAACTGCTTTACCCTCACAGAAGAAGGCCTTTCAGCCCATTAAATATTTGCTAGTCATGTCTTGTTGCACTCCTACTCAGGCCCAAACCCTCCCCTCTTTTTCTAGTTCTTTAATGACTTTTTTCTAACTTTCATTCTGAATCACAACATTTTATCAACTATATTTTCAATTTCCAATCTTCTCTCAACTTCACCTGATCCATTTCTGACTTTTCCCTTTCCTTCCTGGACTACTGTATCCAATTTCTCCCATGAGCCCAACAACTCCCACAGCCATACTGACACAACATTTCCTCACACCCTGCTTCAGCTCAGAATTCTAATCTTGTAGGTTCTCTGGCTCTGTGATAACATGGCAATTTTCTAGACCCATATTGCTGGTATGTCTTCCTTTAACTTCAACTTGCTTCATAAGAGCCTCAATGTTCTTTCAACTTTTTGCGATTCCATTTCTCAGTCATTTCCCACCACACCTTCAGAGGAGTTTCTGCTGAGGGTCTTCATGTGACTGAATCCTGATCCACTGATTTTCATACACATGGAGCAGGAGGGACAGTGTGTCCCAAATACCTTGAGGGTCAGTGTGTCCTTGTTTGTGGGATGAAGTTTCTTGAGCATCCCAATCTCTGGTGCACAATGCAGAGCCTCATGATTTATTAAGCCAACAGATTTGTTCATGTTGATGAGGACAGCCTTGCTTTATGCCTTATCCTCACCACAGATCTCGAGAAGACATTTCTGGTCTGAAACATTCATTCTGTTTCTGTCTCTCCATCAATGCTGGATGACCTGTGGACTGTTAGCAGCCTTTTCTGTTTTAACTTTCAGAACCTATTCCAGTGTCAGGTTTGGTAGAAAACACCTCCTTTTACTGAATAACAAAGGTAAAAGGCACCATTTGGAATCCGGACCCAATCTTCAATCTTTTGCAACTAAATAATCCATTCCCTACGATTACATTCTGGTTTAACTATACTGCAGGTCTTGAGTGACTTGGAACAGGAATTCAAACAACAAGTCCTACTGTCCGATCATCAAGGTCCCTTACATAACCTTCACGACAATGAACTGCATGCCATCTGTATCCAGCCTTCAGGAAGTTCCTTACAATGTGCTTTTCCCAATTAGCCTCCATTACACAAACTAATTCGAATCACAGAATTCCCTCCTCTCCTAGTGCCAGTCTCTCACGGTGTCCTGCCTGCACTTAGTGATTTTCACCCCGTTTCTTGCTCATGTGTGTCCGACTGCATTGACATGCTCTCCCCCAGTGTCATGGATCTGAATGCATCAGCACTGTCCTTACTCCTTTGCATCTTATTCAGAGACACATTCCTAACTTGCACTTACAACAGGCCAGTAAGTGCAGGGACGTGGGACAAAGAAGAGACTGAGATACGCATAGCACAGTGTAAGAGCAGGCAGGGGGAAGTTGCAGGAATCAGAGAGACTGGAGTTCTGGAGTGCATTTACTTCAATGGAAGAAGTATAGCAGGTAAGACAGATGAACTAAGAGCATGGATTACTGCATGGAATTATGATGACATTGCCAAAACGGAGACATGGTTAAAGATGGGGCAGGACTGGCAGCTTAACATTCCTGGATATCGGGATAGAAACAGAAACAAAAGGGGTGGGGGAGTTGCACTGCTGATTAGGGATCACATCACAGCTGTGTTGAGGGAGGACACATCGGAAGAATCTTGCAGTGAGGCGTTATGGGTGGAGCTGAGGTAGGGTGAAATCACAATGTGGGGAGTTTTCATAGACCTCCCAACAGCCCAACAGACAGAGGAGCAGATCGGTAGTCAGGTACTAGAAAGTTGTGAAAAAAGCAGGGTAGTTGTGGTGGGTGACTTCAACTTTCCTTTTATTGACAGCGACTCCCTTAGAGCCAGGAGCTTGGATGGACAGCAAGTTGTTAGATGTGTCCAGGAGGGCTTTTTGAGACAGTATGTTGACAATCCAACCAGAGAGGAGGCTATACTAGATTTGGTATTAAAGAACGAGCCAGGACAGGTGATTGATGTTTCAGTAGGAAAGCATTTTGGGCTTAGTGATCATAACTCCATAAGATTTTGGGGAGTCACGGACGAGGACAGGGTGGCCCTCTGGTGAGGCGTTTAATTGGGCAAGGGCAAATTACATCCAAATTAGACAGGAACTGGAGAATGTGGATTGGGAGCAGTTATTTGAGGGCAAATCTACATCTGGCATGTGGGATTCTTTGAAAGACCAGTTGATTAAAGTGCAGGACATGCATGTCCCTGTAAAACTGAAGGACAGGAATGGCAGGATGCAAGAACCACGGATGACAAGGGAAATTGTAAACTTAGTCAAAAGGAAAAAGGAACCATACGATAGGTCGAGGCAGCCATACATTGATAAAGCCCTTGAGGAGCATAGAGAAATTAGGAATTGATTTAAACGCAGAATTAGGTAGGTTAAAATGGGCCATGAAATATCTTTAGCAAATAGGGTCAAGGAGAATCCCAAGGCTTTTTATGGAGAAATTAGAAGAAAGAGGGTAGCAAGGGAAAGAGTAGGCCTCCTCAAGAACAAAGGAGGGAAAAAATGGGTGGAGCAACAGGAAGTAGGAGAGATCCTTAATAAGTACGTTGTATCACTATTCACCAAGGAGAAAGATGTGACTGATGTTGAGGTCAGGGGTGAGTGTGTGAATACTCTAGAGAATGTCGATATATTAAAGGAGGAAGTTTTGGGTATCCTAAATTGCATTAAAGTAGACAAGTCCTCAGGGCCAGATGGGATCAATCCCAGGTTTTTTCAAGTGGCAAGGGAAGAAATAGCTGGGGCACTAGCAGATTCCTTCACGTCCTCCTTGACCACAGGCAAGATTCCAGAGGATTGGAGTTTAGCCAACGTTGTTCCCTGTTTTAAGAAAGGGTTCCCTTTTTTAAGAAAGGAAGCAGGGATAACTAAGAAATTATGGGCCAGTGAGTCTGACATCTGTGTTGGGGAAGCTCTTGGAGAAGATACTGAAGGACAGGATATATGCACATTTGGAAGAAAATGGACCAATTAGCGACAGGTAGCATGGGTTCGTACCGGGAAGTTCATGTCTCACCAAACTGATTGAATTTTTTAAAGAGGTGACAAAGCTAATTGCTGAAGGAAGAGCTGTAGATGTAGTTTGTATGGACTTTAGTAAAGCGTTTGATAAATTCCCACCTGGCAAACTAAAATCACATGGGATTTGGGGTGGGCTGGCTAGATGGATACAAAACTGGCTTGGTCATAGAAGACAGAGGATAGCAGTGGTGGAGTGTTTTTCACAATGGAGACTGGTAACCAGTGGTGTTCCACAGGGATCAGTCATAGATCCTCTGTTGTTTGTAGCATATAGATAGAATCCCTACAGTGTGGAAACAGGCCCTTCGGCCCAACAAGTCCACACCGAACCTCAGAGCATCCCACCCAGACTCATCCCCCTACAACCCACTTAACCTACACATCCCTGGACACTACAGGCAATTTATCATGGCCAATCCACCTAACCTGCACATCTTTGGACTGTGGGAGGAAACCGGAGTACCCGGAGGAAACCCACGCAGACACGGGGAGAATGTGCAAACTCCACACAGACAGTTACCCAAGGTGGAATCAAACCTGGGTCCCTGGCACTGTGAGGCAGCAGTGCTAACCACTGTGCCGCCGTGCTGCCCTTATATAAATAATTATATAAATAATTATATAATTTATGTAATATAATATTATATAATTAAATTCTATAAATAATCTGGAGGAAAATGTGGGTGGTCTGATTAGTAAGTTTGCAGATGACACGAAAATTGGTAGAGTTGCTGATAGTGCCAACAATTGTGAAAGGATACAACAGGATGTAGACAGATTGGTGACTTGGCCTCAGAAATGGCAGATGGAGTTTAATCCAGACAAATGCGAGGTGATGCATTTTACAGGATCAAATTTAGGTGTGAACTACACTGTAAATGGCAGAACCTTTAATATACAGATGGATCTGGGTGTGCAGATCCGCAGTTCCCTAAAAGTGACAACACAGGCGGACAAGGTGATTCAGAAGGCATATGGCATGCTTGCCTTCATCGCCTGGGGCCTGGAGTACAAAAGTTGGCTAACCATGTTACAGCTAAATAAAGCCTTTGTTAGGCCACACTTGGAGTACTGTATGCAGTTTTGGTTGCTGCATTACCAGAAGGAGGTGGACGCTTTGGAGAGAGTGCACAGAAGGTTCACCAGGATGTTGCCCGGACTCGAGGGCATCGGCTATGAGGAAAGATTAAAAAGAATAGGATTGTTTTCACTGGAAAGATGGTGGCTGAGAGACTTGATAGAGGTCTACAAAATTATGAAAGGCATAGATAGGTGGATAGTGAGAGGCTTTTTCCCAGGGTTGAAATTTTAATTACAAGTGGGGGGGCACAGGTTCAAGGTGAGAGGACAAAAGTTTAAGGAAGATGTGCGAGGAAAGTTTTTCACAGAGAGTGGTAAGAGCCTAGAATGCAGTGCCAGAAAAGGTGGTGGAAGCAGGCACATTGGCGACATTTATGGAGCATCTGGATGGTTACATGAATAGGGAAGGAATAGAGGGATACAGACCAAATAAGGGCAGAAGGTTTGTTTTTTTAATTTAGTCAGGGCATGATGATCGGCACAGGCTTGGATAGTTGAAGGGCCTATTCCTGTACCGTAGTTCTCTTTTGTTTGTTAGTTTTTGTTTTATTATCATCTCTCGTTCCACGGTCTGTACGACTCTGACTCAGTTTGGCTAGGACACTACCCATACCTATGATCTATTCCTATGTTAAACAGATTGATTGATGGTGATTGACAGGCAGATGAGTGTCACTGAGGGTTTACCTGGAGTTCCAATCTCACCACAGGCTTCCTCCTTCTCCCGCACTAACTGCTCCAGCTCCTGTGTGTAAGAAATCAAGTTCTCGGCCTCTGCATCCGATGCAATATCTGTCGACATGAAAGACAACTGTGAGCAGCAATGTAGTGTGAGGGTCAGTGTGACCCTGTTAGTGTGAGGAACAGTGTGTCTGGGTCACCCTGAGGGACAATGTGACTGCAGGGCAGTGTGTCCTGGTCAGTGAGGGGCAGTGTGACTGGGTCAGTGAGGGGCAGTGTGTTCCGGTCACCCTGAGGGCCAGTGTGTCTGGGTCAGTGAGGGACAGTGTGTTCCAGTCACCCTGAGGGACAGTGTGTCTGGGGACAGCAACATTGTGATGCACTCTAGGTCTTGGCTGATGATTGGATTCCTTGCCTGAAGCTGACGACACGTGTTTGATTTGTGGGAATGGGACATCCCTGTCCACATTTATGGTCAATCCATTGTTCTGATAAGTGACACACCATTTTCAACTGCTGCACTCGGTTTGGTGAAGGCGTTGCAGAGTTATAGGAGCTGTAAAGGTTCATTGTGTAACCATTGTTACTAATTCAGAGTTACCACTGACAGACCACTATGCTCATAACTGCGAACCAACAAGAAAGTAAAACATACCTGACGTCATCTTTACCAATCTGCCAGCTGCAGATGCATCTGTCTATCATAGTTTCTGTAAGAGTGACCAACGCACCGTCCTTGTGGAGGCAAAGTCCCTGCATTCACATTGAGAATAACCTCCATTGTGTTGTGCGGCACTATCACCATGCTAAATGGGACAGACTTCGAACAAATCCAGCAGTATAAAGATTTTGAGAAGATTTGTAGCTCAGGTTGTGGATGAGGTTGTAGACTTGCTCACTGAGCCAGTGTGTTTGGTTGCAGATGTTTCATCACCCTGCTAGGTAACATCATCAGTACAGATCCAGTGAAGTGTTGGTGTTCTGTCCGCTTGTTATTTATATGTCCCGGTTTTCTGGGGTGGTTGGCATCACTTCCGGTTCTGTTTTTCAGTAGTTTGTATATCGGATCCAGTTCAATATGTATGTTGATGGAGATCCGGTTGGAATGCCAGACCTCCAGGAATTCCCTGGCTTGACTCTGTTTGGCTGTTGCTATTATGGATGTGTTGTCCCAGTTGAACTTTTGTCCTTCTTTGTCCGTGTTTATTGAGGTCAGTAAGAATTGCTCGTGTCTCTTGGTGACTAGTTGGTGTTCGTGTATCCATATTGTTAGTTTTCTTCCAGTTTGGCCTATGTAATATTTTTCACAGTCCTTGTATGGTATTTTGTATATTATGTTAGTTTTATTAATTGTGGGTATGGAATCCTTTACGTTCATTAGTAGCTGTTGCAGGGTGGGTGTTGGTTTATGGGCTACCCTGATACCTAGGGGTCTGAGGTGTCTTGTGGACATCTCTGATATGTCTCTCATGTACGATAGGGTGACTAGTGTGTTTGGTCATGTAGTGTCTTGTTGTGGTCTGTCATGGAGGTAAAGACATATTATGCTTTTTGGGTATCCATTTCTTTTAAAAACCCTGTATAAGTGCTCCTGTTCTGCTTTACTGATGCCGGATTGCTGTAGTGTGTTGTGGCCTGTTTGGATAATGTCCTTACGCAGCTCGCTTTATGGGGTTTGGGTTGGTTGCTGGAGTAATTAAGTAACTGGGCCGTATGCGTGGCCTTTCTGTATCCGCTAGTCTGGAAAGTTCCCCGTTGTTCTTAATTTCTAACATTATGTCTAGGAAGGGTAGTCGGTTATTGTTCTCTTCTACTTTTATGAGTGAGGATGTTGTTTATGTGTCGGTGGATTTCTTCTAGTCTTGTGTGTTTGACAATCACAAAGGTGTCATCTACATAGTGGACCCAGAGGTTGGGTTGAATAGTGGGGAGCTCTGTTTGTTCTAACCTTTGCATTACTGCTTCCACTGTCAGTCCTGATTTTGGGGATCCCATTGGTGTTCCGTTGATTTGTTTGAATATACTGTCATTGAAGATGAAGTGGATTATGAGGCACAGATCCAGCAGGTTCAGGGTGCTGTCCTTGTTGATGCTGTGTCCTGGGTTGCCTGCCTTCCTGATTCGTCCAGCAGTGTGGAATTGTCTCTTTGGCTAGGTCAATGGTTATGGATGTAAATAGTGCTGTTACGTCGAAGGATATCATTATCTCATCCTCTTCTATTCTGGTGTCCTTGATGATGTTGAGGAATTCTTGGGAGGAGTGGATGGAGTGGGTAGCGTTCTCAACTAAGTATTTCAGTTTCCATTGTCGTTCTTTGGCTATATGTTGGCATGCCTGGTAATGTGACAATGGGTCTCCCCAAGGTACACAAGCCAGGGGTCCCCCTCAGACCCATTGTCTCACTACCAGGCATATCAACATATAGCCAAAGAACGACAACGGAAACTGAAATACGTGGTTCAGAACACTATTGGAATAAAACTCACAAAAGAAGGTGAGAACAATAACCGACTACCCTTCCCAGACATAATGGTAGAACTTAAGAACAACGGGGAACTCCAGACTAGCGGATACGGAAAGGCCACAAATACGGACCAGTTACTTAATTACTCCAGCAACCAACCCAACACCCATAAACGGAGCTGCACAAGGACATTATTCAAATGGGCTACAACACACTGCAGCAATCTGGAATTAGCAAAGCAGAACAGGAGAACTTATAGAGAGTTTTTAAAAGAAGTGGATACCCAAAAAGCACAATCCATGACAGACCACAACAAGAAGACACAACACGACCAAACACACTGGTCACTCTATTGTACATGACAGACATATCAGAGACGTCCACAAGATTACTCAGATCCCTAGGTATCAGGGTAGCCCACAAACCAACACGGGGAGGCGATGGCCTAGTGGTATTATTGCTAGACTGTTAGTCCAGAGGCTCAGATAATGTTCTGGGGACCTGGGTTCGAATCCTGCCGTGGCAGATGGTAGAATTTGAACTCAATAAATATCTGTAATTATAAATCTAATGATGACCGTGAATCCATTGTCGATTGTCAGGAAAATCCCATCTGGTTCACTAATGTCTTTTAGAGAAGGAAACAGCCATCCTTACCTGGTCTTGCCTACATGTGACTCCTGACCCACAGCAATGTGGATGACTCTTAACTGCCCTCTGGGCAATTAGGGATGGGCAATAAATGCAGCCAAGCCAGCGACGCCCTCATTCTGTGAATGAATAAAGGAACCACCCTGCGACAGCTTCTAATGTAAAGGATCCCACACACACAACCAATAAAACTAACGTAATATACAAAGTACTATGCAAAGCCTGTGAAAAATATTAACAGGCCAAACTGAAAGAAAACTGACAATAAGGATACACGAAATAACACAGTGTGGAGCTGGAGGAACACAGCAGGCCAGGCAGCATCAGAGGAGCAGGAAAGCTGACGTTTTGGGTTGGGACCCTTCTTCAGAAATGGGGGAGGGGAAGGGTGCTCTGGAATAAATGGGGAGGGGGGGCAGTGCTAGCAGATAGATAGTGGAGCGGATAGGGTGGGAGAGAAGACGGACAGGTCAAGGAGGCAGGGGGATGAAGCTAGTAAAGGTGAGTGTAGGTAGGTTGTGGTTGGGATTGGTCAGTGAGGTGGGAGGAGCGGATAGGTGGGCAGGTCAAGGAGGCAGGGATGAAGCTAGTAAAGGTGAATGTAGGTAGGTAGTGGCGGGAGGAGAGGATAGGTGGGAGGGAAGACAGACAGGTCAGTGAGACGTGGTTGGGGGGGAGCTGGTCTTGGGATGAGGTCGGATGGGGAGATTTTGAAGCTAGTAAAGTCCACACTGAGACCACTGTGTTGTAGGCTTCCAAGGCAGAATATGAGGTGCTGTTTCTCCAGTTTCCGGGTGGCATCATTGTGACACTGGAGCAGGCCCAGGATGGATACGTCGTCCAGGGAGTGGGAGGGGAAGTTGAAGTGCTTTGCGACTGGGAGGTGTTGTCGTTTGTCACGAACTGAGCGTAGGTGCTCTACAAAGCGGTATCTGAGCCTCCGCTTGGTCTCACCGATGTAGAGGAGGCCACATCGGGAACAGCGGATACAATAAGCCACATTAGCGGATGTGCAGGTGAACATCAGTTTGATGTGGAAGGTTTTTTTGGGGCCTGAGATGGGGGTGAAGGTGGAAGTGTAGGGGCGGTTGCAGGAAAAGGTGCCGGGGGTGGTGGGGCTAGTCGGGAATGGGGAGCGGATGAGAAGGTCGCGGAGAAAGCAGTCCCTCTGGAAGGCAGGTAAGGGTGGGGAGGGAAATATATCCATCGTAGTGGGGTCAGATTGCAGGTGGCGGAAGTGGCGGTGAATAATGCTTTGCATCTGGAAGTTAATGGGTTGATAGGTGAGGACAAGGGGTACACTGTCTTTATCTTTATTGCGGGGAGAGGCTGTGAGGGCTGACTTGCGGGAAACACAAGAGATGCAGTCAAGGGCGTTTTCGACCACTAAAGTGGGGGGAAGTTGCGGTCCTTGAAATATGAGGACATCTGGGATGTTCGGGAGTGGAACACCTCATCTTGGCAGCAGATGCAGTGGAAGAATTGGGAGTAGGGGATCGTATTCTTGCAGGTAGGTGGGTGACAGGAGGTGTAGTCTAGGTAGCTGTGGGAGTCGGTGGGTTTGAAATAGATACCAGTTTCAAGGTGGTCACCAGAGATGGAGACAGAGAGGTCCAGGAAGGAGACAGAGGTATCAGAGATGGTCCGGGTGAACTTGAGGTTGGGGTGGAAGGTGTTAGTAAAGTTGATGAACTGTTCGAGCTCCTTGTGGGAGCACGAGGTGGTGCCGATACAGTCATCGATGTAACGGAGGAAGAGGTGGAGTTTAGGGCCAGTGTAGCTGCGGAAGAGGGACTGTTCCAAGCATCCTACAAAGAGGCAGGCATAGCTTCGGGTTCCCATGCAGGTTCCCATGGCCACCCCCTTAATCTGTAGGAAGTGGGAGGAGTTGAAGGAGAAGTTGTTAAGGGTAAGGATGAGTTCCGTTAAGTGGAGAAGGGTGTCGGTGGAGGGGTCTGGTTGGGCCTGCGGGAGAGGAAGAAGCAGAGGGCTTTTAGTCCATCTGCATGGGGAATGCAAGTATACAGGGATTGGATGTCCATAGGGAAGATGAGGTGTTGGGGGCCAGGGAATTGGACGTTTTGGAGGAGGTGGAGGGCATGGGTGGTTTCCCAGACGTAGGTGGGGAGTTCCTGGACCGGGGGGAGAAAATGGAGTTGAGATAAGCGGTGATAAGTTTGGTGAGGCAGGAGCAGGCAGAGAAAATGGATCGGCTTCGGCAGTCGGGTTTATGGATTTTGGGAAGATAGAAACGGGCAGTGCGGGGTTGGGGAACGATGAGGTTGGAGGCTGTGGGTGGGAGGTCACCTGAGGTGATGAGGTTATGGATGGTCTGGGAGATGATGTTTTGGTGGTCAGGGTGGGGTCATGATCAAGGGGGTGGTAGGAGGAGGTGTCAGAGAGTTGGCGCCTGGCCTCGGCGATGTAAAGGTCAGTGCCATACCACAACTGCGCCACCCTTGTCCACAGGTTTGATAGTGAGGTTAGGGTTGGAGCGGAAGGAGTGGAGGGCTGCCCGATCTGTGGGGGAGAGGTTGAAGCGATTGATGCTGCGACCGCAGTTGGAGATGAAGAGGTTGAGCCAGGGAAGGAGGCCTTGGGGTGGTGTCCAGGAGGATGGGGTGTGTTGGAGGCGGGAGAAGGGGTCTACAGAAGTGGGGGGGGAGGGTTAGACTCGCGGTTAAAGAAATGAAGGTGGAGGCGGCGGAAAAACTGTCCAATGTCTAGGTGTGAGTGGTATTCATTGACGTTCGGCTGGAGGGGGATGAAGGTGAGTCCTTTACTGAGGACTGACCGTTCGTCCTCTGTGAGGTGGAGGTCTGGAGGGATGGTGTAGACCCGGCAGGGCTGGGGGCTGGCGTTGGCTGTAGAGCTGGTGGCTTTAGGGGTGGTGGGTGGAGCTGTGTCGGCAGTGGGCAAAGCGGCGTCAGCGTCGGGCAGAGCGGCGGATACATGAACACCAACTAGTCACCAAGAGACACAACCAATTCTTACTGGTGTCAATAAACAAGTACAAAGAAGGAAAAAAATTCGATTAGGACAACACATCCATAATAGAACGAGCCAAACAGAGACATACCAGGGAATTCCTGGAGGCCTGGCATTCCAACCGAACTCCATCAACAAACACATTGAACTGGACCCAACGTACAAACCACTGAAAAACAGAACCGGAAGTGGTGCCAACCACCCCAGCAAACCAAGGCATATAAATAACAAGCGGGACAGAACACCGACACTTCACCGGAGCTGTACTGATGATGTTACCTAGCAGGGTGATGAAATATCTGTAAGCAAACACACCGGCTCAGTGAGCAAGTCTACAACTTCAAATCTAGCAATTCAAGACTGGGCATCTGTGAGGTACTGCAGGAACACTGTATTCAACAATAATCTGAAACCCAGCAAACTCCCCATTCTACCCGTGCCGTCACGTCAGGGGATCAGCCCTGGTTCAATGGAGAGTGCAGGAGCGCATGTCAGGAACAGCACCAGGCATACCAAACAATCAGGTCAACCCGGTGAAGCTACCAAACAGGATTACTTGCACACCAAACTTCATAACCTCTGCAGTCCTGCCATATCGAGTCATGATTGGTGGTGGACAATTAAACAGCTCACTGGAGGATGAGCCAACACACTTGTTTACGTCAGTCTCCCAGTGATGGGGTATTCACAAACCTCTGAGATAGGAAAATCCAAAGATGCTTTCAGTAAGATATTTTTCCATTTCTCAGTGATATTTCCCTAATCCAAACCCTATGTCACCTTGTTCTAATTTCCTTACCCAGGGGAAACAACCAGTTAGTGTTGACCCTGAGAAACCCTTAAGAATCTTGAATGTTTCACTCAGATCACCTCTCATAAACTAAGAGAGTATCAAACTATTTACTCAGCATCATATTGTAGGATGACCCCGTTATCGCAGAGAACAATCTAGTGAACCTTCGCTGTACCACTTCCATGGCTAGTATATTCTTCCTTAAGTTTGGAGACTAGAAGAACTGCACACAATATTGCAGGTGTGGTCTCACCAACATCCTGTACAATGCAGTAAGAGCTCTTTATTCATGTACTCCAATCCCTTGTAATAAAGGCCAACATATCATTTACATACTCAACTGTTTGCTGTATTTGCACGTCTGTTCAAACATCAACTTCCAAAAGGTTCACACCTTTGAAAAATATTCTGTTTCAATGAGTGAAGTAAATGACGTTGCAATTGCCCAGATTATGGTTCACCTGCTCTGTTGTTGCCCTTTCACTTGCAGCCTCTTTGTGTTCCCATCACTCACATTTTCACCAACCTATTTCCAGCAAACTTATATCCATTACTCTGTGCTGTCAATGGCAAGAAGTTCACAAAATAGATATCATCTGCAGAACATTCAGTGTATCATCTTTGAACCCTTTCGTTTGCACCTGAACCTCGATCTTCCCAGACTCAGTCACTCAGCATACCGAGATCGAACGCTGCTCCATCATCATCTTCCTCATCCTCCACGTCGTCATCCTCAACTGGGCTTATTTCCACCTCTATCTGCTGTTCTGGGGATGCAACACAGAAAGCAGAAGAATTGAAACACTGCCTCAGTCACAGTCCAGCCAGTTGAAAAGATTGCAGCATATCTATACCTCTGATACTACTCTAATACATTCCTCAAAAGAGCTCCATTCCTAACAGGGCATGTTCATCATCAAACAATACAAATTGCTTGCAAAAGGTCCCAAGAAGCTTACAAAGATTGTTATACAGAAGGATTTTGACATCAAGCCACAGAGTGTGATATCAGGTCAGAATACCAAAAGTATGGTCAAAATTTTAACGAGTGTCCCAAAGGAGGAAGACAGGCTGAGCATTTAAAAGAGAGAAAATTAAAAAGTCGAGGCAGCTGACAACATGGACTTTAATGCAAGAGCCATTCAGGCAGCCACATGCCAGATGTCAGAACTCGTGGAGTCCTTCAAGCGCTCAAAGATTTATAGGGCTAAAGAAGGTTCCAGAAAGCAAAGTCACATGGGAAACAACAATGCAGCATTTGAAACAAAAGAATGGATTGCAAAGAAGTTTCACCACTGGCCAAACCAGGAGCATGTTACTGGCAAGTCAAATTCAACTACTTTACCCTAGTCTCCAATGCAGTCCTCACAATCCTTAACAGTATCCACAAATCATCACTCCCCAAAGTCAAAACAAACTAATCGCCTGACCCTATACCACTTAGTATGACCCCTGATTCCAACAGCTTTTAATATCCCACCCAGTCTAATCCCATTCTCCCCTTCACTCTATACTGCTCAGTATAGGGTGCACTCACTGCAACACCCTTTAATATCACACCCCATCTAATCCCACTCTCCCAATCACTCTACACACCCGATACCTCTCAGCATAACCTCTCAGTCCCAAGTTTCTTTCATATCCAAGTCTCATCCCACTCCCCCCTCACTCCCCACACCTATACCACCCAGTATAGCCCCACTCCCAACACCCTTTAATATGCCACCCAATCTAATTCCACTCTCCTTCTCACTCCTTACATCCTACACTACCCAGTATAACCTCTCACGCCCAACACCCTTCAATATTCCACACAGTCTAATCCCACTCTCCTCACTCGCTACACCATTTAATAATCCAGTTTAATCCCAGTCTCCCCCTCATCCCCAACATCTTTTAATATCCCACCCTATCTAATCGCATTCTCCCCTTTCACTCTGGAACCCTTTACTATCCTAGTCAGCCATGTTAAATTCTCCTTTACTCTCACATCAGTGGAACAATATCTCCCGTGTTAACTCATCTCTTAATCTTCACCCATCCACTCAGACTCTCTTTCTGTCGGAGACCCACTGCCTCCTCTTCATCGTTATCCTTCTGTCTGTCTGAAACACCCTGTTTCTCTTTGTCTGCAGCTAGCTGAATTCCATCCTTTCTTCTTCCTGTTTGACATTGCTTCTCACGCCAGTTACTGTGAGCGCAATTATTTGATTTTGATATTTTCAGTTTGAAAGTCAGTAAGCAAAGCAACATTCCTTCACATATTTACATGCCAAAAGTCAAACTTGAGAGGTGTATAGCAAGCAAAGTAGCATTTTGTGGACTTGATATGCTCTGAGAGGGAACATTTTCTCACTCATCTTGTCCTCAGCCAATTTCTCAATGACATCCTCAATCTCTTTTCTTAGCCCCAAGTCTAAGTGAGCTCTGACTCTCTCCCTCCCTGCCTAGTCTCCCAAAAACCTGGCTTAGACATGCTCACTCTGACGAAGATGCCCTGAAGATGTGCGACAGAAGCAGAGGGAAGCAGCTTCATGCCCAGACTTTCCTTACAGAAACAAAACTACCTCTGGACACGGAATCCAACCATGCTCGAACTGCTTCGTTCCGAAATGGGGGAGCGTCAGAGGCTACATTGAGAAAAGAAATAAAAATCCAATGAATGGATGAAATGAATGGGAGATGTTCTATGTGAAATGAAGGAAAGTGAAGTAATTGCTGACACTCTGGGTGCTCACATTTGATAAACCCAAATCCCAGCCAGCGACACCTTGGTCACATGGACTTCAGCAACAATACTAAAGAAATATTCATCACCCCAACACCCCCCTAATATAAATAAGAGTCAAAGGATACTCCACCTTCCTACTCTCCTGTCGCTGTCTTGGTTTTGATTCTCCTAGATAAGCCTACAGTTTCTCTTAGTGTCTTTGTTGGTATTCTCTGAAGCCAATATCAAGATCTCTCTGCTGTCTCTTCATGAACAGCGTTTCCGGCTGACCCATGCTGCCACTGACTGTGCCCTGTACACCCACCTCCAAGACCATTGCCTGGGGGTGATCTTGTCAATCTCCTCCCTGTTAACACCCCTGCCCTATTTCTGCATCCGTGGGCTCTGCCAGTGGATCAGGTCTCGTTGCCCTCTCCACACCCCTGTTCAGAATGTAAACAAGCTTCCTTCTGTCCTTTGTTCACTGTAGATGAGTACTGCAAGCATCATGGCCTTGATGGAAACCTGGCTGAGGGGCGATGGTATCTCCCTCTAGCTGACGTCTAAATGTGTTACTATGTTCCAAAACTCGCCTCACCCAGGCTGCTCAGGTATTGGTGCAGCTCTTACCACCAACCCACACCTTGATCTATCCTTTCACTGCTGCAGTGCTTTCACCTCCTTTGGGAAAATCACCTTGTTCCACCCCTCATGTTGAAAATTATTACTTTCTACCATCTTTTAATTTAATAGATTAATTGTACATAGGTTGTGGCCACCAACCTGAGTCCCTAAAAATAGACACTGAATTGAATATGGGTGTTGGGTGAGGAGATGCAAGCTTCTGATGTGTAATTCTGTAAATAAAAATAGTAGTGTGTAAAGACTGGCTCCTCCTATCCTTCAACAACTGGCATTCCATGATATAACATGGTATCACAGGATGATTGCCCACACATGAAGGTTTTAAGCTAAGATTAAAAATTCAGACTGAAACCTACAATCTTAGTGGTCAATGCGGAAAGCAAGTTTAAATAGTTGAGGTACGATTAAACACCAGGTTTAAGAGCCAAATGTCTACTCCCTCGACCACCGATGCTCAGTAGCAGCAGTGAGTGTTATCTATAAAATGTGCTGCAGAAATTCACCAAAGATCCTTAGATAGCAAACCCATGACCACAGTGGTTCAAGAAGGCAGCTCACCACCACTTTCTCAAAACAGGCAAAAAGTGCTGGTCGAGCCAACAATGCCCATATCCCACAAATGAGAAAAAACAAAGTGTAAGACTGAAGTGGATATGGCGATATGGATTACAACTCAGATATTGCTTTGACATTCACTTTAGAGTCAAAGTCAGGGAGATCTAAAGCTCAGAAAAAGGCCCTTAGGCTCAATGAGTCTGTGCCAGTCAAAAACAAACACCTAACTATTATAATCCCATTTTCCAGCACTTGGCCCATAGTCTTCTTTACCTTGGCATCACACGTTCACACCTAAATACATCTTAAATGTTATGAGGGTTTCTGATAACCAATAGTTTCCCCACCACTGACTGGCCCGTAGTTTCCTGATTTATCTTTTGCTCCCTTCTTCAATAATGGTACTACATTAGCTGTCCTTCAGTCCTCAGGGACCTCTCCTGAAGCCAGAGAGAAATTGAAAAGACAGGACAGGACAGGATTTCAATTTGAGATTTAGTGTAAAATAAAAGGGGGGCTTTGAGCATTGAAACGTCTCCGATAAGGTAATTGGTCACGATGGTAAGAAAATATTTATCAAAAACGGCAATCGAATTGTCAAGGTATAACCTGGGGAAACAAATTGGGAAATGACAAAATCTGAGTCTGAGCAGCTGTTGATGTATGGGATATGGGTGTTACTGGTGAGGCCAACATTTAATGTCCATCCTTAACTGTCCATTAAACTGAGTTGGAAATGGAAATTCAGAGTCAACCCCATTTCTGTGGTTCTGGAGTCACATGTAGACCAAACAAGATATGCATGGAAGACTTCCTTCCCTAAAAGACATTATATACCTCAAATGCCCAAGTGTTTTGTGTTGAACACCTTCAGAAACAGAACATGTTAACTGAGGGTCTGATGGTTGTAACGTGAGTGATCCTTACACACAGACAGACTGTCATATGCACAGCTGATTGTCCAGGCTGGGTCCAAATTGTCCAAACAATGAGACTGAAGGGAGAGATGTGACCATTGTGGGGCTAGCAAGAAAAACAATTGGCCAGGCTAAATACTGGGAATGCCCAGGACGATAGCCAAAGAAGTAAGGGCCATGCTTGAACAGAAGGAGGTGAGAACATGGAGACAGCGCTCAGTGCTTTCAGAGAGTGGGCCAGGATGTGATTCTTGCCACAAAAAAAAACCCAATTGAGAGGATGCCAGAACTGTTATATGAGGAGACTGGGCCCTGTATTCTCTGGAGTTCAGAAGAACGAGATGCAATCTCATTGAAAGTGAGATTTCATCTAAAATTGTAAAGATAGGATAGATGCAGGAAGGACATTTCCATGACCAGGGAGTCTAGAGCCAGGAGATACAGTTGCAGAATAAAAGGACTGAAATGAGGATAAACCTCTTCACCCAGAGGGTAGTTAATGTTTGGAATTCTCCACCTCAGGGACCTCTGGAAGCTCAGTCATTGAGCAGGTTCAAGACAGAGATTGAGAGATTTCTTGTTACTAATGACATCGAGGTATATGATGATAGGGCAGGACTTCTTTGAAATTCATCCACAGGATGCGGGCCTCACTAGCAAAAGCAACATTTATTCCCCACCCTAATTGCTTAAACAGTAGTTAAGAATCAGCCACATTGCTGTAGGTGAGGAGTCACATGCAGGCCAGATCAGGTAAGGAGGGCAAACTGCCTTCCCTAAAGGACATTAATGACAATTAATAGCGTTTTCATGGTCACAAATCGGCTAGCTTTTAATTCTTGATTTTTAAAATTCAAATTCCACCATCTGCCATGAAGGAATTCAAACTCATGACCTCAGGACAATAGCCTGGAGTTCCGAATTAGTAGCTCAGTGACATTACCACTATCTCCCCTCAACATGGCATCAAGGTAATTTTATCAGCCATGATCTGGAATAGCAGAGTAGGCTGCAGGGGTTGAACAGCCTAATTGTGCTCTTATAGTCCAATGCGACACCTTATTAAATGCCTTTTGAAATAATTGCCTGGTTTCTCTTCATTTAAAACCTGACAGTCGGAATCTGGTCTTATGATTTTCTCAACATCCTATTACCACGTCCTCTAGAATGGATTGCAAATTCCTAAAGACTCATGTCAGGCTGTAGTTTGTCCTGCCCAACTTCCTTTCTCTGCACTGGGAATCTAAGTACAATCAGTCCATCCACTAACAGAACCTGAGGATGTACGCCGTCAGGTTTTGGGGACTGATCAGCTTTTAGCCTCAGTCATTTCTTCAGGGTGTTTTCTTTAAAATATTATTCCTGGAAGTTCCACACTCTGACTGTAAAAATATGCCCAGAGTTAACAGGAAAAATATACCTGGAGTGACAGTAAAATGTATAGAGTGTGGTAGTAAAATGTAAAGGAGGGACAGTAAAAATCTACCTAGCAGGACAGTAAAAATGTATCTAGAGTGACAGTAAAAATCTACTCAGAGTGACAATAAATATAATTGACAATAAAAATCTACCCAGAGTGACTGTAAAAGTCTACTCAGAGTACTTGTAAAAATGTACACTGTGTGGCAGTAAAATCTACCCAGACTGAGAGTAAAAATCTACCTGGCGTGGGACTAAAAATCTACCTGGCGTGACAGCAAAAAAACTACCCTGAATGACACTAAAATTGTACACAGTGTGGCAGTAAAATATACCGGAGAGAGTAAAAATCTACCTGGAGTGAGGGTAAGAATACACCCAGAATGACAGTAAGAATACACCCATTGACAGTAAAAATGTACCCAGAGTGACAGCAAAAACATATGCAGAGTGACTGTAAAAATCTACACAGAGTGACAGTAAGAATACACCCAGAGTGACAGTAATAATATACCTAGAGTGACAGTAAAAATGTACACAGTGTGGCAGTAAAACGTACCCAGAGTGAGAGTAAAAATCTACACGGAGTAGGAGTAAAAATCTACCCAGACAGATGGTAAAAATGTATAAAGTGTGGCAGCAAAATATATCTGGAGGGACAATAAAAATCTACTTAGAGGAACAGTAAAAATGTATCTAGAGTGCCAGCAAAAATCTACCCGGAGTGACAGTAAAATGTACCCGGAGTGACAGTAAAAATCTACCCAGTGTGACAGTAAAATGTATAGAGTGTGGCAGTAAAATATATCTGGAGGGACAGTAAAAATGTATCTAGAGTGCCAGCAAAAATCTACCCAGAGTAACAGTAAAAATGTACACAGTGTGGCAGTAAAATGTACCCAGAGTGACAGCAAAAGTCTGCTCAGAGTGGGAGTAAAAATCTACCCGGAGTGACAGCAAAAATGTATAGTGTGTGGCGCTAAAATATATCAGGAGGGACAGTAAAAATATACCCCGAGTGACTATAAAAATATACACAGTGTTGCAGTAAAATCTACCCAGACTGAGAATAAGACATACCCACAGAGACAATAATATTCCCAGAGTGACAGTAAAAATCTACCCAGAGTGACTGTAAAAATATGCCTAGAGTGACAGCAAAAATGTACATAGTGTGGGAATAAAATGTACCCAGAGAGAGAGTAAAAATCTACCTGGAGTAGGAGTAAAAACCTATCTAGAGGGACAGTAAAAATGCATCTAGATTGACAATAACAGTATACCCAGAGTGACAATAAAAATCTACCCAAAGTGACAATAAAAATCTACCCAGAGTGAAATAAAAATCTACCCAGAGTGACCGTAAAAAACGCAGGGTGACAGTAAAAATGTAGCCAGTGTGATGGTAAAAATGTATCTGGAATAAAAATTGTCTTTATGATTGGTACGACTCCCACCAAAGGCTTCAACTCTGATTTGTTATATTGATAAGAGATTTACAACATTCATCTTTGATTGCACTACCTCGGTTACGGCCTATCATTTTTCAATTAACAATCTGTCCAACAATGTCACAATCCTTTGAGGGCCTTTAAACTGCTCCCACAAACACCTTCTACTTTTTATCATTTCTCATTTCTGCCAACAATAAATCACAGCCATCCAATTTCAGAAACTTCTTTGCCACTGTCCTCTCCATGTCCTTAATTATCTCCCCACACCTCACCCCACCCCCGTTTTCCAATTTGTGTTTTTGAAATGTCAAGTGTTACGAAGTTGTGTACAGTAATTGTGAAGTGGAGTGCAGGAAGCTAGAATTTGTTTGTTAAAAAATGATAAGGGAGAAGAGTGCGTGGTTCCTTTAAGAGATAAGGTGCTTTTCTAAGCTTAGAGATTTATACAGGGGAAAAAATGCGTCTGTATGTAGCTGAAGATGTACAAGCAGTTCTGAAATTGAAACATGTATCAATTGGTTATGTGATTGGAAACCTTAGGCTTGTTTTGAGTTTTGGCAACTAGCTGGAATCCGCGAATTAACTTAAACCAAGTATTTAGTGACTGAAAACCAACTGAACTTAAATCTGATGGTTTTGACAACCTCAGACCAATGCTATAGTAAGAAAATTGACATGTCATCAAAACTATAAGGAGAGGGTTTTTGAAAATTGGTGTGAGAGCAAACTGCCATCTGAGAAATAAGCATTTAACTCTCACAAGAAATCGCTAAGCTCTCTAAGAAAACACCATCTTATACATAAAAGGTACCAATACACTTATAGCTAACAGTCCTCACAGAATATATCACAGAGAAAACATCCCTGACAGCCTGATCAGTGGAAAAAAAGCATTCATGACTTGACAGCAGCAGAAGTAAGGCACGTAGACTTTGAGAGACTAAATTTTAACTTATTTCCTTATTACTTGGGTTTATATAAGTGGAATTTGTTTTTATTGGAACAACGTACAAGTAGAATTTACTTCAGTTAGGGAATAGTTAGTAATCGGGGGGGGGGGGAATTGTTTGGATTGTTAGTAATTCTGTTAATTTGTTCACTGTTAGGGTTAAATAAATAAATTGTCACTTATAAAGTGAATATCAGGGATTTTCTTTTATTTAACCTCATCTTCTCCATAACAGTTTAACAGATTACGCGAGGTGGGCGAATTTCTCTGGGTGTTTCAGGTTTAATTGTTAGAAGGGGACCTCTACTCCCACAATACAGATTGGGGATTTGTATTTCAATTTTAAATGTGAGAGGGGGTTGGCCTCCCTTTCTTAAAAGAAGTACTTAGGAATATTTAGTTCTCCATGTTGGTGTCCATGGAGCTGTACCTATCATGGCTTTAGATCAAACTTATTTTATCTTGATGTGTGCCATTAGTTATTGGAGCTTGGTGCAAAACATTGTGTGATTTCGAATGATGGACGTTTAATTTTGATTCTTTACCATTTTCTCTGAGGAGCTAATGCACTATTGCTATGAAATGCTGTCACACTTCACCACACTGCTCTGTGGCTTTGCTCTATAGATTCTTGGCAAAGATGGACCCACCTGGAGCTCACAGCCTTGAACATACTGATGTGGCCACCTCTCACCTGCAATCTTTATCTATATTTGTTGCAATTAAGTAATTAAAGTTAGATATGAAGTCTATTCAGGTGCATCATATTTGGTTTCAAATCAATTACTTGTAATTTTGGATCTGGAATACGCTGTCTGGGAATGTGATGGAGGAACTGCCCATTGCACCTTTTGGGAGGGCAGTGGATGATTATTTAAATAGAAACAAGGTGCAAAGGGATGGGGAAAAGGCAGTCGATTGGCACAAAGGCATGATGACCATTTGGACAGCTGCAGCAGACATGAGTGGCTGCCTGTGTTTTAACAATTCTGAGTTTCTATGAGATTACAGGTACACTAAATCAAATAAGAACACAAAGAAAGTTTTGGAGGAAAAGCATGGTATCTCCTCTCCCCTCCACTCGCTCTGCCTGTGGTGCACACTGTTTACAGCCACTTGAAGTTCATTGCCAAGGGCTACTGAGAAATGGCACTGAGCAGTTTGCAGTCACCTGTAGGAGAAAAAGCATCAGATCCTGACACAGACCACTTTCAGCCGGTAATATCCCACTCCTACACAGCGTAGCCTCTGATCATCATGTGCGGGTTCTCACTACCCGTCAGTGTTGGCTTCTCCCAGAAACCTCTGCTGCATCATTACCTTCAGGAGGTGCAGATCTTGCTGTGTCTTCCCCTTCCTGGCCTGTGATGTGTGTCCAATGAACATCGGCCTTGATTTCCAAAGGGTCGATGGGACTGAGGATCTGGCGTATTCGCAGACCCGAAGCTACTCGACGTGGCAGAGTGAGGGAGGGAATGAGCAGGATTGAGACCAGATAACAGGATGGAGAGGGAGAAGAGACAGAGAATAGACAGATACAGAACAGACTGTGAATGCAAGAGCTACAAACAGCAAAGAAACCCATTCCCAGAGACAGGGAGCTGAGTCTAGGAGCAAAGGGAGGGGAGTGTCAGATCAGAGGGAGGTGGGACTGGGAGGAGAGGAGGTGGTGGGAGTTGGAGGAGAGGGAGGTGGGAGTGGAGGAAGAGGGGGGTGGGAGCGGGAGGAGAGCGTGGGTTGGGAGCGGGAGGAGAGCGTGGGTTGGGAGCGGGAGGAGAGCGTGGGTTGGGAGCGGGAGGAGAAGGGGGTTGGGAGTGGGCGGAGAGAGGGGTTGGGAGCAGGAGGAGCAGGCGGAGCGGGGGTTTGGGAGCAGGAGGAGAGGGGGTTTGGGAGCAGGAGGAGAGGGGGTTTGGGAGCAGGAGGAGAGGGGGTTTGGGAGCGGGAGGAGAGGGGGATTGGGAGCGGGAGGATATTGGATTCCAGCCCAACACTGTTGTAGCAGCAATGTCTGAATTACCTTTTGTCCAGCTGAAGCAATTAAGGGCTGCCTATAGCATGAACTGTTTGTGAGATTAGTTACTGAGGGGAGCAGCAGGATTAGTTGCCTAAGGGTTAGATCATGCCATGCTGATGGCCTAGTGTGCTGGAGCATATAGGAACTTCAGTATAGCAGGGGTCCAGAGCCACACAATTGCAACCTCTTATACCACACTCAAATCTCCAGCAATACAGCATGATGTTTTTTCTCATCAAACATTACAGCCAAACTCTCTGGCAAGGAAAGAGTTAATGAGAACAGCAAAGGAGCTTTCAGCACAGCCAAATATGGAAACGCAAGAATGAAAACTTGCTAAACAGCAGCCAGATCAGGCTCCATTACAAAATGGTCAGTGTTCTGTAATGGTCAGTGCCCTGTGATGGTCGGCACCCTGTGCGGTCAGTGGGATGTGACAAATGGTGCCCTGTGACTATCAAGACTCTGTGAAGGTTAGTGGCCTGTGACGGTCAGTGCCCTGTGACGGTCAGGGCCCTATGATAGTCAGTGGGCTGTGACTGCTGCCACTCTGTGATGGTCAGTGCCCTGTGACAGGAGGTGCCGTGTGCAGTCAGCGCCCTATGATGGACATGGAGATCCTTGTTGAGTGGTGTTTTTGGCGGTTCTGCTTTGCTGTAAGCTCCTGTCCTCAGTTCTTGCATACACTTAGCAGCCTACAGGAAATACAGTGCACTCCTTTTAATTCAGTTCTGTTCACAGGCTTTGTGTAAGCAAGAGATCACTCCTCACTTTCTAGGGATTTCGCTCTCTGAGGAGTTTCCCTTGGTTTTCATTGCTTTCTGTGGCTAGGCTGATTAACAAGACAAGACTCCAGCTCGAATTCTCACCAATAGTTTTGAGCTAGGTGGTTCCTGTTTAAAAGGAGCAGATTGCATCTCATCCGCTGTGCACTGGGAGGGATGCAAAGCAGATACCTCTGAATGAAGGGTTGTCCTCTTCATCAGACAGCTGATGGAGCCAGAGCCCAAACTGGAGCTCCCTTTCCCAGGGGCAGTACTCACCCTCTTCATACACAAAGACAGACACAGCACACCGTCAAACACAGAGGTACACAGCCACCCAGGCACACCATCAAACACCAACACAGAAACAGACACGTACAGTTGAGCACAGTGAGACACAAGGATATAGGCACACACAAAGTCACAAACACAGTCACAAGCACATAGTCATGCACATGCAAAACAGAAACACACATTGATACAGTCAAAAACAGACAGACACAAGTACAGTCACACATGGTCAAACACAGAAACACAAAGTCACACATAGACAAACATAAACAGACATAAGTTCACAGTCACACAAAGAAAGACAAGCACATGGAGAAAGGACAAATTTATAGCATTGTACAGGTGCAGGCAGACACAAACAGACAATCAAACACGTGCACGCATACACAGTCACACAGACAGACAGTCAAATGTACCGTTGCGTATAGTTACACACAATAAAATCACAAATGCATACAGACACAGTCAATACAGAAAAACAGACCAGCACAGGGATAGCCATAGGCATGCACGCACACACATACACAAACACACACACAAACACACACACAAACACAAACACAAACACAAACACAAACAAAGAGTGGGGCAGAGGAAAACAGGAAGTAGTCAGTGCAGGAAATTCAGATCAGCCGCTCCAGACAAAAGATGGAAGAGTGTTTGTTGAAACAGATTCTAACTGAGTGGGAGTTGAAAGGAGCCCTTTGTTTTGTCAATCTGCTCAGAATGCAGCATATTTCTTCAAGTGAATCTGGCCAGAACAGGGACTGGGAAATATGGTGATTGCCGTATTTGCTGTCATTTGCCCCCTTCTTGGCCACTGCATCATCATGCTAATGAGGCAGGACATGAGGCAGTTTCAGCCTGTCTCTGCCCCAGTCCCACTCTCTACGGTTCCCAGGACCTGTGTAGACAGGGTTGTTAAGCTGCAGCAGTGAGACTGCATGTGGTTGACTGATCAGGCACTGGAGGCAGAGGGCACAATGCAGGCTGTGTCAGCCTCCATCACTGCCTTTGGGCACCAACTGAGCCAGCCATAACTGCAGATTACTATCGGGCCAGAACTGGTAGTGAGAACTCCACCATGAGGATGGAATGATCTCAATCTCAGTCAGAGCAGAGTGGAGTTGGAGGAGTGACTGGAACTGCCAACCCATCCAGCTTCCTACTCCACTCTGACGAGGGGGTGCCAACCCCTCTCTGCACATCACATTCAGCCTTTACAGATAGCCAGTCTGCCAACACTCTATCGGATGGACTGATGGAGAGGCTGTGATCCACCAGGCTCTGGAACACTGACATCCCGTTCATGCATCTGTTTTGAGGACACCATCTTTGAAAAACAGACTGCAGATTCTTCCCAATCTCCCCTGTGACCTCAACAAATGACAAATAGTAACTCAAGAGCAATTCTAGGAGGTCAATCTCAAACTTCCTTAATTCACCGTGTCCTCAGAGTTATCCTGAGCCACAATTTATCTCGAGTTACAATTTATCCCTAATCACCATTTATCCTGAGCCACAAGGATATGGAGAAGAATTATTGCAGAAACTACATGGGAAGACGCCACAGTGTACAACTCGACACCTCACCACCCGGAGATACGGGAGGATTATAGTCAGTTACACAAAATTGCCTGCACAGGAAACCAACAGACACTACTCATTTTAATGCCCCAGAGTAACTCTCTCCCTCCCGCAGAGTAACCTCCTCCCACGGAGTAACTCCCTCCCTCCCACAGAGTAATCTCCTCTGCAGAGTAATCCCCACCTCCTGCAGAGTAATCCTCTCTTTGCCAGATTAATGCACCTTGTCTAAGAAAAACCCCTCTGCCCACAGAGTAACCACCTCTTGCAGAGTAACCCCTTTCTCCTGCAGAGTAACTCCCCTCTCCCACAGAGTAACCTTCTCTATCCCGCAGACTGACACCCCTGCACCTGCAAAATAACTGCCTTCTTCGGCCGAGCAATCCTCCATCCCACAGAGTAACCTCCTTTCTCCCACACAGTTAACCCCTCCTGCAAAGTAACTCTCTTTTCCTGCCGAGTAACCACACCCCCAGAAGTGTAATTCCCTTCTTTCTCAGAGTAACTTCCCTCCCTGCACAGTAACACCTCCCACTGAGTAAGACCTCCCTCTCCCACAGAATAATAGCCTCCCTTCTGCAGAGTAACCCCTAGGTCCGTAATGGTGAAGACTGGGCACTTAATATCCATGGATACCAAGCATTAAGAAAACACTCAATAAAACAATCTTAGGGAAGGATAAAAAGGATGTGGGGTATCAGTAATAATTAGGGAAAACATTGTAGTCTTAGAAAGAGACAATATCCTGGAGTGGCAAAAGCAGACTCAATTTGGTTACAGCAGAGAAGCATTAGTCACAGGATAGTCACAGCTCTGGGTGATCTATAGGTTTCAAACAGTGAGAGAAAGAGAGAGGTAAAAGGTACTGCAGATGCTGGAGAATCCGAGATAACAAGGCGTGGGGCTGGATGAACACAGCAGGCCAAGCAGCATCATAGGAGCAGGAAAACTTGACGTTTCGGGCCTAGACCCTTCATCAGAGATTTCTGATGAAGG